>JASCQY010000477.1:14104153-14124985 GCA_030264315.1 Sardinella tawilis
CAGTCAGTGTATACTCTTCTCAATCCTTTACAATGTCTATCAATGAATTGGAAAGGATTGAGAAGAGTATACACTGACTGCCCTGTAGGCCTACAGTATGTGTGGGTGAAATGGTTTCAGCTGTCCTTCCACGTAAGTGTGACTTTATGATTTAGAGCTGTTTTAGAGATGATTGTGATTTAGAGATGTTGTTCATTGATAGACTGTATCCCAAGAAAGTTAGAGGAGCATAAAACCTGGTGTTAGCATGGCATGATAAAGACTAAATTAACTGTGTAATTGTGTATGAACAGTTTCAGGGTCAAAGGCCAAGGCTGTATGTATTAACATACACATTTGTATGGCAAACCTACTGTAAACAAGTCTGCACATGCGAAAACTGTCCTGTGTAAACAGTATTTCAGCGTAAATTTCCACATTAGCTAATTCAAAACATTAGTTTACTATACTGTACTACCCATTACATGTCTACTAATTTTCTGCTTTGTATCTGCAACCTAAATAGACTCAATCACACAAAGCATTAGTCATATCATTACCATACAGCATATGTAACACACATTTTAAAACAGAAAGCTGAGTTATAAGCTTAGTGATGTGGACTGTTGTAATACATTTGTAATCAACTAGCCAAGACCAGTTGTGTGTCTGAACTCACACAGGCTGTGTGAGGCTCATGTAGGCTACTGTATTTTGTGCCCAGAGAGACAGAACTCAGTTCACTTTGGCCAACTGATGATGCTTTTGTTGGTTGGGGTTTTGGCTTCAATAATAAAGATGAAGCCTCTGCTCACAGCTGAGTCCTTCCAGATCTTTTAGAAACTCTCCACATGCACAATTAAGTGCACAGCATTAACTGTAGAGTTGGTGTAACAGCTCTCAAGCTCTATTTATAACTCAGGACATCAATTAACATTACAACAAACATTATAGCAAACAATTCAATAGAGCAATTAGTTGCTAAGGAGAAGAGAGATGTTGGCCTGTGCTTGTTTCCATTATTGCTGCTCCCCTGTGCTCTGTTGGCTTGAAAAGCCTAGAAATGATTTCTCTCTTCCTCTCGTCCCCTCCTCTCTCCTATATATTTGCTTCCTTTCCTCCAGTGACTAAACGACTCGTCTCTCTTCCTCTCTCTGTCTTTCACACACTCCATATGTTTCCATTTTGTCTGGCATGTGTGACAAACATAACAGAAATTCCAAACTCAAAAAAACCCTCTCTTCTCTCTTTCACGTTTTCTTGGCCACATGGCTTGTGACTCACATATATAGTCATGATTGCTTTACCAGGCAGCCCAGACCCATGTAGGAGTGGAAGGTGGTGTGGAACCATTTCATCGGTGAGAAAGAGAGACACAGTCATTTGCATCCCAGTTTGAGTCCCAGACACCAAGTATTACTAATAGAACACTACTGCTTTGGCCTATAGGTTGAGACTGAAGCCGTGACTCTGGAATAACACAAGAGTACACAACTACACATACATTTAGACTAAAAAATGACAAAGTCCCCACATTAGCTGCTCTCCCCAACCAAAGCCCAGAATGCCAGCAAATCAACCGACCACATACTGTAGGCAGCCACAGAGAGCACTCTTCAAAGTGAAAATGACTATTGATCATAGCATACATGATTATGCTCATATAGTAGGCTATCTTGCACTGCTAACTAGAAACAGCTGCTGAGACAAGAGATGAGTTTCTGAGCAGAACATGTTTGAAGTTCCTTGAACTCCTCAGTTAAAGAGGTCATCCTCCATGTATTAATTGAGGCTGCAATAGAAATCATTATTTTTTACACAATGTGAACATAGTAGGCTACTGTACATTGAATTAACTAAGCAATATAGAGGTAATATAGCCTGGGAATACCTATGCTACCTTGTGCGCTCGTTCCAAACTGCACGGCAGCCTGGAGACCATGGGCGAAATTTTCGCATGGATTTGGGAACCAATCACAGAACAGGGAGAGAAGGCAAGACGATGCGCGAACTTTTGGACAAACAGAACCTTAAGTCCCCTACGAGAAAATGTATAGGTGGTTCCCAGACTAAATTACACTTATCACTTGAGATTTAGGCTGGTGTTAGCCAGGCTAGCTGTAATAGGCAATGGGGAATTAATAGTACATCTGGAAGGTGTATGGTCATGTGAAGGACAGACAAAAACATCTGCTGTCCAATAGCCACCCACAATGTAGTACAGTGTCCAGGACTGAGCATCCTGTGAAAATCTGAATATAAGGCTAACATTGAGCATGCTATCTGTTTTTTTTTATTACTGGCCCATACCTCTTGGGTGCTGTGTTAAATGGCCAGGCTAAGTTTCCTTTTGCAAATGGGGAATAGATGACGTGTAACTTTCACTAGGCCTGATCCAGTCATAGCGCTAACATATGGGGTCTATTCTCCCAACGGACTGAAGAGATTCCTGAATGCATAAAAAGCAGCTTAACTGTGGTGACTAATGCATCACTTTCATTCATGTTCCATCTTAAATCAGGTCATGCCGACACAAACGTTTCAACTTTTTCATTCACATGGACAATTACAGTACATGGCTATTGTGTACTACTGCCCTACTGTGCTGTCTGAAGTAACCTTGGGAGTAATGAAGACCTTTCTGAGCTGAGGGAATGTCATAGAGAATGGCATTAAAGATGCATACAGTGTGAGCTTATTGTCAGTAGACTACAATGGCATGTACATAGAGTATACTACATTTATTGTTTATGATTCTTCATAATGTATTTATTCATATTTTAGTGCGAATCAACTCCTCTGAGAGAACAAAGAAACATTTGGCCTGTAACAATGACTTGATCCCACTGTCCCCTAGGCTCTGAGCCCTGAGCCTGAGAATGAACTGGCATGAGTCAACTTGATAATTGGCTGATTCATGATCAGTTGTGTCCATGCAGGCTCAGGGTTGAGAGTTAGAGTCAGTCACTGGGATTGAGCAATTGGGTTCTGAGAAATGGCTGCAAAACTACAAAATCAGCTTCACAATATGAGTGCAAACTATGCAGATCTATGGCTTAACAGTTTAAGAAATACAGTACCTCTCTTTATTTTATTTTTGAAAAATTCTCAAAAGATGAAAAATATGTGGTACCTTATAATCTTACTTATTTAAGTATTTGTTGTTTTATTATATTTATTTTTTATTAATTTTTGATAGATGCTTTTATATAAATCTTTTGAAACTTTTATTTCTGCTGATGTGCACTTTGCAGGATTTTATTAAGGTCTTATTATTTCCTTGGAAAGCACATTGAAATGCTTAATGTAAGAAATGCGCTTTATAAATAAAGTTGCCTTGCCTATAATCCAACTGCCTGCCCTGTGTTGAGCACATTGAGATTTTCACTTATGGTTTGGTCATGCCAAAATGACTTTAGAACTCCTGACTCTGGTCGTGCATGTACATGTCTCCTGCTTGCAGCACACTCATCAGACTGCAGTGACTGACTGCACATAAATCCTGTGCCATGTTAGGGACAGATGCATATTCTCTCTGGAATTGACCAGATCATCAGTCAGAAATCAGCCAGTTTTCTGGCAAGATTTTGTTAACGTTGTGTTAGCTGTCTACCCATTTTAAGAGATTCAGCTGGGAGGAGAGCTGTCATTATTTAGAATAACTGTACACAACCCACTGAACAAGAACTGCACCCTTGCGCATTTCACATTGTTTTCACAGGGATGCTTCAAGGTGTTTTTTTTTAATAATTTGTAAACTGTAGCGTTTTTACATGTTGCCGGTCTAGGTATGCAAAATTGCGGATAACTCTTTCACATGATTATCAAAATGAGTTTCAAGAATTAAAAGAAAACCTTCATTATCCAAGTGTCATATGGTTGTTGAATAATTAGTGAATTTTATCTATCTTATTTAGACCAAGTGATTCATTACATGTTGATGTAATGCTCAAGGACCTACCATAGGTTAAGAAGTGTAGTGTGTTGGATTGGTGTTTTTTACACGAATATAACATACTGTGTGTGCACGTAATATGAGTACATATAAGCAATTAAGCATATGAGCCAGTTCAGGGGTCAGCATTGACCCTTAGCAAAGCTGGGCACAAGACACAAGCCAACTCTAACCTTCTAGTGCAGATGGATGTTGATTGAAATTTGTTGTCTTTTTAATTGAGTAAATCATTTTTTTATTGATGTAACTGTTACATGTCAGTAGTGGATAATCTATATATTCTTAACATCTCAGGGTTCTATGATATTATTTTTATTCTACTGTAGTATTTCTACATAATATTTTCAGGATTGATAAATGATGGTTAATAAAGAAACTGAAATTGCCATGGAGAACAAACAGGTGTTTTCCAGGTCTGTGAAGATTTTGGTATCACAAATGCAATGTTGAAAGAGTATTTTACCCACCCAGCTGTAATCTTTTGATGGGATAAAATAAGGATCATATAAGATCAGGTAGCCTAATATTAAATATGCTCAGGGAGTGGCTGACGCCTTTTGTCCTTACATCTGCGACCTTTTGTAACTGTCATACCAAATACCAAATACCATACCAAAACAGCTGGTCTCTCAGGTTCAGTAGTAGGCTTGATTTTTTTTTCTTTAAACATATTCTAGCTCATGTTAGTTTGTTTATTTACTAGACAATTAAGAACAGTACTAATATAATATGGGTAATGGCCACAGATAAAATGGCACATTTGTCTATTTAAAGCTGATTACTGACAAACAAAGCTTGAGTTTTCTACTACTAATTTCTGTATCTACATTATCCCATGGGAAATTTGTTAATTTACAGTACATGTATCACCCTGTATTACAGTAATTTCCCAAATAAAAGCCACAACATCTACAAATTACTGCACAGACAAATTTAAAAAGTGACAGCCTACTGTTAATGAACTACACACATGCCACTTCCACTATGTGCGCGACCCTGACATTACATAGCGCGGTAAAACCGGTAGGAAGGGGTTGGTGGCGGCGAAACCTCCTTCATTCCCCCGGAATGAACTATTTAACCATCAAAGTGACTATACGACGCTCCTACCATTGGAAGACCAAACTGTTCTCAGATGCTTTCTGCTAACTGCTGTATTTTAATTTCTTTTAAACCTTTTATTCTGTCTTCATCATGACATATCTCTTTATCTTTTTTAATATTACTGTACTAAACGTTTTTTTTACTTTTTATCTACTATTTTGTCATCTATGGTAAACACAATCTCTTAAGGGGGAGTAGTGTGTACAGTGTAGGCAGTGTATTTGATAGTAGTAACCCAGCCATTGAAAAGATACTTTGTGTGTAGGCGATTCACAGTAAAAATAAAAACTACTTGGTAGGTTATTTTATAGTAGTAACAGTAACTGTTGAAGAGACCCTCGGCGAATGTGATTCACAGTTAGGCCTACATGTAAAATAAAAAACTAGCCTATCTGGTAGGTTATTTGATGGTAGTAACCTAACTGTTGAAGAGACCCTCAGCAAAGGTGATTCACAGTTAAAACAAAAACCTACATTATCACTATTGAGACCCCTGCACTGATCTTTTTACTTTATCTGTACCATGTTGTGTTTTCACTGGCATTCTTTTGCCTCATTTTATGTTTTTTTATCATTTTTATTTTATGTAATCGTATTTCCTACTGTATTTCTTACTGTTCTCTGCATTTATACAGTGTACTTCTCTGCCTGTGTATGAAATGCGCTATGTAAATAAAATTGCCTTGCCTCGCCCATGTATCTGCAGCTTATTAAACATTCCTTATAATAGAGCACAATCTGTTCATTATGTCATGAGAAAGTGGGAACACTTTCGACACATGAGTGCATTCCCATTTCCTAGATTTCCTGCCCATGTCTTAACCTCTAGCATCAATAGCCTACATTCACCTCAGTTAATGGGGAGATTACTGTAGACTGTGTCTATATTATCGCTCTATTATCTGTGCTATCTTATGACCTACAATAACGAATGCCACTATGAAGATATGGAGCAGTTGTAGTAATGAAATTAATTCTATATTAATTTATTAATTTAAAAGAATTAATTCTATATTAATTCATCTGCCATTTTGTAGCCTCAAAGCTAACTCTAACTGCATGGACACAGAAAATCAGACTGAGTTTCCTTACCCTCATCAGTTAGCATTGGTTGCCTTTTTGCTATTCGTTCTACATAGGCCTAGTTCTAATGTTTTCATTCTTTTTCCTGCCGGCAGCTCTCAGCAACCTTGACCACCAGGCAACGGTGCTTTCAACATTAGCCTACTTGAACACACCATAGGAAGTTTATACTTGTCAAAGGCACATATTAATGCAAAGGCAACAACCATAAAATGACCCAAGGATTTCCATTGAACTGTTCCAAAAAAGGGGACACACTTTTGTCACATCCAGAACAGCAATAAAATGGTATTTGTGAACTTTGAGTGATTGTTTTGTGCAGATTTCTACAGGCAAAAATAGCAAATGCTTTAATTTAATGTATAGCCTCATCATTCACATCATACAAATTCCATAGCATTGTATTGGCATTATGTATGTAACAAAAAAAGTCCACTTCCTGTGCCCGTATACTTTTGGGTTTTTCTCATTTTTGGCTTGTCCTGTTGTTCTTTAGGGGAAACTTAACCATTTCACTTCTTTTTGGAGCTTCATTTGGTGCTTCTGCACCGCAGGAAAACAGAGAAGTAACAGTAGGCCTATTACCTCTATTATTTATCTGATTCCACTGCTGGGAAACTGTGTGTTTGACAGGCAACCAGGTTTACAGTATGACAGGAGAAAGTATTGAACAATAGCAAGCCAGTGATTTGGGACTTAAAAAAGATTGTTATTTAATAGGTTGAAGCAGTACAATTTACTTCATTGAATATACAAATATGAGCAATGGACTGTTACCACAGATTTGCCAACCTCTGCAAACATTCACATGGCAGCATTAGGCTCTGTCTTTGTGAGATGGTCTTTATATTCAAATGCTTCAGTCCAACTAGCTCCAATTACAAATCCAACTGTGAAGGAAATTTGGAAGAGAAACCTTTCATGTGGCCAAGTTAGAACTATGACTTCCAACTTTTCTGTTGAATGGAGAACACCACGGATAATAGAATTCATTTCAGGTAATTTTCCTGCTCTTTACCAAGAACACTGAGGAGTAACCATAAGTGTTCCTTAGATGTGACCATTGCAACTGCCAACTGGCCTTCCATGGCTTTGCTTTGAGCCAACTCTATGAAGACGTCCAGGACATCCAACTCTACAGTAGGCTATTTGCTACAGTCCTTCTAATCTCATGTGCATTTTTATTCACCAAATACATTATTTACAACAATATGACATGGCCGGTCACCAAAACACATGGGAATGACCCCCGCAGTGGAAACTGAAATGTAAAACATGACATAAACATATCAACACAAATATTCATATGTACATGGTTGCATTTCGGTACCCCGTAGTTTCTGCATTTTTAGAATATGCAACATTAGACAGGATATTAAAAACAACAGGGTGGATTGGGCCACTGGATATCCTTGTCATGGCACACCTGTTAGCGCCTCCCTGATGGTTACATGGCTTGTGCTTACAACGACAGGTCAACATGGTTGTTCTGTAGCCAAGAGGGTCACATGTTCTCCATTTTGTAACTGAGTACCATAATGAGAGATGAAACATTACAACATTGACTTGATGATTTGGTATGATTTGTCAATATGTGCTTTAAACATAATACATATCAAGGCTCATAGTCAATCCCGGATAAACTAAATGGAAATCAAATTAAGAACATTAACTTATTGTGTGTGAATGTTTAAGTACGTGTGTGTACCCTCAATTCACGTGTAATGTAAGAAGAACAAATGTATGACACCGGAAATCAGAGAACAGTTGTTTCTCTGGCTATCCCATTTCAAAACAAACAGAAAAAAAACGGATTACTTTAGGAATGTGATAGGCTAACTGATTAATTCTTAAAAAAATGATTACAATGAACAAAAGCACAAAGCAAGACAAACTAAGAAAAGATCCTATACATTTTAAATGAAAAATAACAATTCAACACTCCCACATACAAGGGATGTTACATGTTCTGCTGATGGAATGTGTCTGCTTAATCCAGCACCTTGTGTTAGCCTCTCATGAAGAAAGCGTTGAGCTCTCTGTACTGACCTGCTGAGAGGAGCTGTATGGGTAGATGAACACTAACCCATCCAAGACAGAGGCAAATCATTTAATGCCATTTTTAGAGCTGCTAAGTGTTGACTGATAACACAATCCCTTTGTATTGCATTTCTCCATAGCTAACATACATACTTTACATCAAACCCCATTGCTCTACCACCAGTGAGGAGATCCCCTCCAAGGGACTAACACAGATCAACCTCATAGACCACAGCATTGGAAAATCACTAAGGCAGAAAAGCATAGCATCAACTACATATGAACACTCCATTTCAGAATGACATACAAAAAATGAAGATTAAAAATTATGCAATACAAATAAAATAAGGCTTAACAGCAGTACTGGTGCTACCAGGTGCTGTTTATCTTTGAATTCTCTATGAGAATTCCCGCTTATTGATTTATCTTGTTTTTTTAATGCAGATGTTCCAGTTCAGCAAAAAAGCATCTGGATGTTATACGAACCAAGGCTTGGTTGCTGTAAACCACAAGTTTGTGTGTGATCAATTGTGAGACATCTCGTTTGTGCCCACCCGTGGCTTTGGCTTGGTTAGAAGCTGTAGGAGAGAGGCATGTGGAGATTTTGTGCTTCTGCAAAGAACAGATGCCATGTGCAAGATCATGAGCAAAACAAAGT
This sequence comes from Sardinella tawilis, assembly GCA_030264315.1. Classification (NCBI taxonomy): domain Eukaryota; kingdom Metazoa; phylum Chordata; class Actinopteri; order Clupeiformes; family Clupeidae; genus Sardinella; species Sardinella tawilis. Next base: position 14,112,973 of record JASCQY010000477.1, read on the forward strand.
TAAAACACAGTTTTCCCCTCAAATGAGCATTTTCACCACTTAGGGTGAACTTCCCCCAACTTATTGTTCTTTCACTCCCATCGTCTGTCGACTTTCACGTACGGTGACTCAAGTGTCCACAGATTTTGATGTATGAATATACCACCATATAGAAGACCATGAACAAGAAAACAAACACTCACATTTACAAGGTACGAACTGTCCCCTCTTCCCACACAATTGTAGTAATTTAACATTAACGTCAACCATACTTAAAAAAAACAAGACAGTCAAATGTATATTTCTTAACAAGAGACTAAATATGACATGGCGCTCTCGAGAGCTTTTCTTTTTCGGTTTGTCTTAAAGCACTGCTGAGATGATGTTCTATAGACACACACACACACACACACACACACACTCCACATAGCAGCTGAGGAGGATGATGCCACAGTGGGGCAGTGCCAGTGCTGGGCATCCTTTGCCCACGCGGGGTTAACCTGGCATGCAGGATCCAGCTCGAGGTGTCAGGCAAGACGTAGCCCGACATGCAGTCTGCAATCAATATCCCTCCACTGCGTATCCACGGTGCTAGAAATTTAGACTCCCACTTTAGTTCAACAAAATGAAGACAAAATTGTGTTTTGAAGGCATTCAGGAATGATTTGGGATTTCCATTGAGCTTGAAGTTTTAGCAGTCAGAAGGGCACGTTGGAAGAGCTCACCCATGATACACTTCACATTCTCAGTCACAATAATACAAAATCGGCCTGAAAAAGGAAATGCTTTTGTGTTGACATCAGTGAGAAGGATGGGGGGAATCAGCTGGAAACATTCACACATTTGATTTGACACAATCATTTTTTCTTTCTATCAGCCGCAGACCAAATGTCACAGACATCACTCCAGCTGTAATGATGTGTCATCTTCTACCACCACAGTTGAAACACACCTTATAGAAAACCAAGTTGTATAAAAAACATTCAGTTAAAAGCAAGAATAATGACGATAATAAAAAAAACATACATCCAGTGTTGGACTTTCACAATAGCATTAGGCATTTTTTCCCCACACCTTTACAAAAACTCGTGTTCTATACTCAATGCTTTTATAATGTCATCGGAATGACACTGAACATAAGACACCGTGGACTTCAACCTCTCTTTTCTCCTCTGTGTGTATGGAATGATGTATAATGGTGAGAGTAGATGTTACAAGCGGTGTTTCTAGTGTTAAACTGAACAGGTTTGGGTGGTAGGAGGTGGGACGGGTATGCAGGGGTGAAAAGAAAGGGGGTGAGGAAAGGTAGGAGGAGGAGAGCTGGAGCGAGGGATGAGAGTGATGGAGGTGAATAGGGGTGTGGTCAGATGCAGGGAGGAGCAGGAGGTTGTCTCGCCCTTCTTACGTCTGCCCTCTACGTCTCTAGACATACCACTCTTTCTTAGAAATGACCGAGCCGTCGGTTTGAGACACCATGTCGTCGGCTATCTCAGGTTCAGGGTCATACTGGAAAGTGAGAGTCCGGTCATCGTAATCGCGGCTCTCGCCCTCGTCCACGGTGAAGTAGGGCCTCTTTAAATCGTCCGCTTCGCCTTCGAAATCCCCATCGCCCTCGTACCCCCCTGAGCCCCCTATCTGAGCCGGCTTCTTCTCGTCATCCGAGTCTTCCGGGTACTGCAGGTTCTTTGGGATAGGGGGGTGCGCGGGCAGTCCGCCCGCTTTGCTGTACCCGTTCCCAAAGACATGTTTCTTGGTGCTGTAGTCGCCCTTAAAGGTGCGCTGTCGCCGGCGCAGGAACACAAAGAGCAGCGTGCCGACGGCGGCCAGCAGCAGCACGCCGCCCACCGCCGCCCCGATGAATACGCCTGAATTAGGCTGCTTCTGTGGCATCTCACTGGATGGTGGGTTGTTAGGGTAGTCTGGGTAGGAAAAGACAGATGGAAGGGGAGAGTGTGTCAGTGCTCTGGTGGAAGGAGGTGCTTAAAGTGCAGGTGCTCTTTTTTTTGGTTTTAATTGGATATGGGGGTATAGGGGACATGGGGTAGGGGAAGAACCAGGGACACAGGAAGGGGACCCTCCCTCCCACCCACACCCCAACCTTCACATACACAAAACATTCCCACGGTGATGAACCCCAGAATATAGAGCAGGCAAACTGAATCAAAATGAGTGGCATGCATTTTCAGGAGGTGAAAATAAAAAAAACAAAACATGGAAATTGTGAGACAAATAGAATGAAGCCATTGGAGGCAGAAATGGCGGCAGTTTTCTTCTTTCCACAGCATAGAAACAAAACAGGCATCAGGCAAACCAGCAAAGAGAATGAAAGGTGCGACAGAAAAAGGCTTAGGGTAGCTTGAAACGTGTGAAAAGAAAGTCAATAATTAAAGCCCAACGCTTGAAAGAGCAGAAAGCACAACCCAACTGATGTCTACACATTTAGGCCATCCCAAGGCAGGCTAGCTCTGGGCTAGACCTCTACCAATTGTCCCTCATTTAACTGGACAGAACATAAGAATGTCTCAAGACATTTAATACAGCACTGAACACATCAAGCCAGGAAAAACCCCCAAATGCAAAAATGTTTAATCTTGAGGAAGAGACCTACTTAAAAATCACACTTCAGGACACACTGATGTTTTCATTCAAGTTTCCACAGGCTAGTGCAGTATATACACAAGTCCAGAGCGGTCCCTCCAGAGCTATTGAATAATGGCACCCAGTTACTGGATGTGGAGAACAAAGTCATTTGCAAGTGATATAGCGCAGGTCTCTAACAGCTTCCTCACACAGCATATTAATGCTCTCCAGTTTGCTGCTGCAGATGAGCAATTTCACATTTCTTACTCGCGCAGCCAGCAAGTGTGTGAAGAATTACTATCCACACCGGCAAAAAATAGCCCATCCAACAAGCACCACGAGTGGAATATCAAACAGCATCACCGGTTACGTGGAGCAGACTTCAAACTAGGAAAAAGAGGAGAACGGGGTAGAACACCACAAGGTCAATGCTAACTGGGAATTGTTTCCACTTAGCCTACAGGGTCATGGAGAACAATATGCCAACTGAATTATGCAGCTTAGGCTGATTAATGGAAACACTTTGCTGCCTCGTATTCACGACTACCAAGCAAGTGTGAAAAATTCCATTTTAGTCTTTGGTCTCCGTGTGCGACTTTCTCATATGCCGTATCAGAAAGACTGATGCGCATATCTGATTGGCTCAAAGAGAGCTTTGCTCCCATTTCAATTGGGAGCCTAATGAGATTAAGTAGACATTGGTATTTCATGATGAGTTCCAGGGCTGGAGGAGGGTTGACCTATCGCCAGTAGCAGAGCCATATAAGGGAAAGTGAGAGGGGGAGAAAGAGGGGAGAAAGAGGGGAGAGAGGGAGAGAGGGAGGGAGAGAAAGAAAGGATTCTCATGCCAGCCGCATCCACATGTCCGGCTACCTTTTCACGCTTTTCTTTTTTCACACACTCACTTCATCAGCTCTCCCTTTAACTAGATGTGCAAGTGTGTGTGCGTGCAACATTTACTAGCCATGGCCAGGGAGAGAAAACACTCCAGATGTTTCTGTTTAAAGTGTAAGATGGCAGCTCGGAACAGATTCTCCTGATGTGTGTCACTGGCAGAACCAAAGGGGATCACGAGGCAAAACAGCACTGCAAGCAAATCTGCCTTCTGAGGAGCCAAGAGTGAAGAGCTTCAATGGGACTCATACCTCTTTGCTGAATAGCATGGGAGCCATGTCTGTGTGTGTAGTAGAGCATGCCACCTATGCAAACAGCACTCCCGACAGCTGTCGCACTAAAAGCAGGACGGACCATTTCCTCCCACTCAGAGGCATCTCTCTCTCTCTCCAATTCCTCCTCACAGCAAAGGTCAGCTTCAGGCTGGACAGCACTTCCTTTTGCTATGGAAGCTTCTGGTAAAGATAGATGAGTCAGGGAGCCTGACCCTGCTCTTCCTTATCTACCACTCCTCATCTCCCTTCCTAGGCTCTGGGCTCCTGCTTCGACTCGTCCTCCCATGACAATGCAGGACACAGGAGATAGAGGCTCGGCCACGAGAGTTCTCCACTGCTTTCCCAATCAACACGCTTCAACAAACACAAACTAGTTTCTCATGCTGCAAACAGTACACATCCACTTCCCTCCAGGACATGGCCACTGATTTTGTTTTGTTTTGGTTTGTTTTTATTTTGCTCTGATTGTATTTTTGTGGGAATAAATCGCAGCATTTGGCCCAATCTGGATATTCTAAATCCATTTAAATCTTAATCAGTGAACATACTGACTGACATCCCAGTTGAGTGCGAAGTGTGGAGGGTGGGGGAGGCGCTGCTATCAGGAGAAGTGGGCAGAGGGTAAGTGTGTGTTTATGAAAGGGCCTCCTTTTCAGGGCGAGGGCGCTGACACTAACACCTGCCAAGTGACAGATAAAACAGCCTCAAAGAGTTGTCCCAGCTGCCCTGATACCGTTCCAGGTCGACAAAAGGTCCGCCTATTAACAAGGCCCTGGGGATAAACAGATAGCACGCTAGCCTTGAGTGCAAATGACCAGCCCTGTTCTGCCAAGATGAATAGATGCAGTGAAGCTCTCTGAAAGGCTATAATTCAATAGACAGCTATAGCAGCGCTACAGTGGAGAATAAATAAGCCCAATCTGTGATGCATATGACTTCCTGCCAGACGGTTTTCTTGATATATTTTATTTTGTTTACGTGTAGGAATAATGAAAACGCTGAATATACAGAACATGTTTTAGTGTTCTTATAGTTTAGGCCTTACGGCATTATTGGTGGCTTCTTCAGGTTACACAAAAATTACAATTTCAGCGGAGGAAAGCAGACTTGTGTAAATGTTAAGTTGAATTGACAGAAGTGCGTATTTTTAGAGCGCACACTGTACAATCAAATCTTCATAACAATAAATCAGTTAATTGTTTTTGTCTCTTCCTCCTACAAGGAGTCTTGGCTTTGCCTGCTATGAGCCTTCAGGGACATCAGTGTTTGAATTTACTGTAAAAATTCACTGGGCATCCCAGACCTGGATTCTACATGTAGCCTAGCTATTGCACAACTCCAGAATGGGTGTTTGGGCAAGAGGGTGAAAGAGGCATGTTCATACAAGCCCTGTTTCTACACGCAATCAAGTGTGAGCAGCGCACATGAGTTGGAGCGTGTCACAAGTTGCAAAGGAATGCAGCGGGCTGAATAGAATATAACAAATCAACAGAACACACCAAAAACGTGTCACAACACTGAATGTAAATGGCAGTCCCTGTCCTGTTATGCTAAGGGAGGGAAAGAGAGAGAGAAAAAAAGAGAGAGTGTGTGAGAGAGAGAGAGAGTGTGTGTGCGTGTGTGTGTGTGAGAGAGAGAGAGTGTGTGTGTGAGAGAGAGAGAAAGTCACTCATAGGAGGGACCCTCATTCCTCTGCTTGCAGTGGCTTGAGCCTCTGAAGTCATGGAAATGTGATGCTGTCACAGAAAATAGAAACTCAGGCGGCGAAGAGAAGAAAGCGAAGGGACAGTTGTGTCTCTTCATTCCAGTTTCCACACAGAAGCAAATACATTCACTCCTCCCCGTACTGCTGCATATCCACCTCATTAGATGTTTTTCTGTGCATATAGCTCGACTAATGCTAGCCCTGCTCCAGCCCCAGCTCAGTCCCCTAGAGTAGTATAGGGTCACGTCAAGCAACAACTCCTTACTGCCCTCCCTCTTCCTCTCCCTCTTCCTCATCCTCATCCCCATCCTCATCCTCATCCCTCAGCAGACCGCAACGCCATGGCACTTTCATCTGCTCTCTAACCAATCGCTTTCTCATCCCTGCACTACCAGGAGTCTTGACGAGCCGGCCGTAGGGAGGAACTTAGAGACTGTTCTATTAGAGCTGATATACTGTGTGTGTACACATACAGTACACTACAGTACATGCTCCCAGAGCATATGCACGTGTGTGTGTGTGTACATGTGTGTGCATGTAAGATATAAAGAGCGCTGTGTTAATATTTCATGGCGTCGTGAATCACTAGTGAGCAGTGCCGTGATGCATAACCCGTCTGTCAGGTTTGCCAAACTCACCCCCCCCCCTCCCACCCCAACCCTCCGCCATGTCCTCCCTGCTCCCGGGCCACTGGGAGACACAGCCGTTAATCTGCCTCCCCCTCAGGCTCAGCCCAGACTACTGCCAAAAGAGAGCCATTGTGTTATTTCTTCAGTAACCTTGGCAGAGCACGTCATCTTTTTGACAAGGAGGCTTTAATGACACGCACACACACACACACACACACACACAGACACACACAGAGAGAGACACACACACACACAGCCGCTGGATCCATGAATATGTCCTCCACTCAACTCTGTTCTAGACCCCAACCTCCCTGCAGACCCATTAAGAAGCCCTTCTAGGCCTGGCTGTCCGCTACCTGTGCGGCACGATGTGACCCTTCCAACTTTGTTTTATTTTAGTCGAAAGACGATTCACCTCTCCTCTCAGACACATAACGACACTGAGTGTGAGAGACTCTGCACAGTGAGACACTGCGGAGCTAACGCTTCCCCCGAAGAGCCTCCTTAAATGCCCTGTGTGACTCCTACTGCTGTTTTTCCCCACAACATCCTGGAGTTGGATTACATGTATTTATACTTGTACTTTTTTCATTTCCCATCTCTTTGTCCCTCTCTCACATGTGGTTGGCCAATAGGGGAGTCAGAAGGGGCAGGGGTCTTGGATGGGAAAAGGACTCGAGTCAGCCAATGGCATGAAGCACGCAATCTTAGAGTTCCAATCTTACTTGTGTTGTAGAAGAGAGTGGCAGGAAAGAGGGATAATCAGTCGTGACGTGCTACTCACTCTGCATAACTGACACCAACTATGAAAGCAACCCTAAAGCCCTGACCATGTCCTCGACCTCACATTACAGAGAAATCTGTGGAATCTGTGTGGTCCTGCCTGACAAATCCTACATGGGCTCGGCCTTCGTGCAGCAACAAGAAACAGGCCGGAGGCAGTCCCACACAAATGATTGCTCCCGTGGGGGGGGGGGGGGGGGGGGGGGGGGTAATTTCTTCTGATCTGACAGCGGTCGTCAGAGTGAAAGCACCTACAAAGCGGCCCCATGAATGTGATGATCTGTCTGTGTCCAATACTCTCTGCGCTGATTTATGTAGTTGTCTTAAGCCCCTTCCTGCCACCGTGCCAGATGTCAGCATTTCTTTTTTTCGACTTCCAAAGATAGTCCGACTGTGTGTTTGTTTCCTGCGCTGGAGCAGCAGCAGGAGGGCCAAAGTCGGCAGAGGGCCTTGCTCTAGCGCCACTGATTACACAGAGGCTTACAAATGACAAATGCAGACGGTGCTCCCTGCACTTCCAATTGGAGTCACAAAAGGCAGCCCGCATCGGGGATCAAATGACAGCCTGTTTGACACCATCAGGGCTTGTCTCACCCAGACGTTTCCTGAACTTCTCAAGTGTGGTGCACACACAACACGAGCCTGTAGGAGGAATATGATAGCCCACATCATAGCGGCCTGTTTGGGCAACACAATAAACAATGCAGACAGTTAATGAGAGACTCGCCTCTTTCTTTCTCTCACTCTCCAAGGACATATTCCCATTGGCCTGTGAGAACACTACTCCGAGCACAGCCATACAAGAGTGTGGACAACCACAACCTCTTCCTTCCTCAAGGGTGAGAAGGAGATAATTGTATGACTGCCTTTGACAAATGGCTGATTGGTGTTGGATGGGAATCTGAGAGTGAGGATCTGTGGTGCCCCCCCCCCCCTCCACATGAGAGCCAAATGGGCCCAGCAGCACAAGAGTTCAGCTGCTTCTTCTCCATCCCCCGATGAGGGCGTTTTTCACAGCCCTCCCACTGACCACATTAAGCTCATCTCAAGACGCTCACAGGAATCCCAAAGCTAAAGCATGTCGCATGGAGTGAACTGCTCAACTGAAATTGAACTCCTCTCCATCTCCTTGCTTTTAGCCTAGAGTGCTGCTTTCATTTAGATGAACAGGATCAAATCAAGTTCAATACATCTCTTCTTAAATTGAATCCAATTCTGCTGAAGCTGGCATTGATGAGGCTGAAATCACGCCAATATCATAGATGACTGATTGGTGAGAGAAGTCAGGTCCAAAAGCGACTGACACAACAGTGAAGTCTGCCTCAGGATGTTGTGCCATTGTGCAACCGTTTTAGCAGACAAGAGGACAATGACAATCCAATGATAAAACGGGGGCTTCCTGCTTGGGTTCAGTGCTGGTATACTTTATATGCTTCCTGGCTACACTGTGACTGTGTGGACAAAAACATTTCAATAGCTCATTTTCCTCCACGCGCTTGTCACTTCCAGCGCCTCTAAGTGTACTGCACACCAGATGAACGAGTCTACTGTGACACAGATATATCATTTGCATGCTTCTCTCTTCAAAACAACAACTTTTGTAGAGGACTCTAACCATGACAATGTATGAGGAAGTCCCCGATGCTATGCTAGCATACACTATATGGCACAGCACTACATAAACCGCTAATGTGAATGAGGTGCTACCTGGACTGTTTATATTATGCTGATTTTGACAAACAATTTCACGCTCTATTTAGGAGAAAAAACATTCTCACTGTATGCATGCATGCACAAATAAGCCCAGAGATCTCAAAAGAGAGTTTAAATGACACACACATACACATATCCCCCTATCCCCATACACACATGAAATAAAAATCACTCAGTTCGAACTAATTACCATACACACACTTCACTCAGCGTTGGAGAGAACATGACAGCGGCCATTCTGTCAGTAGCATGTGCGCTGAGAGAGAGATCTGATGCTTTGAGCGCACGGGTGAGTAAATGCATCATGGAGAGGAAAGAGAGCACCAATGTTAATATAGCATGGCAGGCAAAGCCTTCCCAGAAACATGACACAGGTCAACATGCAAAGCCGGGATGCAAAGTAGACCCAGTCCAGACCAGGCAGCAGAGAAGAGTCCGAGTTATAGGCAGAGCAAAACTGTCTCTTCCCAGCCCCGCCACCACATTATCTGCATAAGCATTTCTCTTCGGCCTTGTTTTTGCACATGAAGGAAATGCGTGGGCTCCATGGCCCCAGTCCCAGCAGATAAAATAGAGACAGCTCCATTCTTCAAGCGCCGGGGCCAAATAAATCAGAGGGGCAAGGGAAGTCAGTTTTGTTCTGTAGGCTACTTTTGCTTTCACCAGTCCCCCTGCCCCAGGCCAATGCAGCTCCGAGAGATGGGAGAGATGGGAGCTCGTGCCGCGACATGCTCACCTTTGATCAATAGTCCAATGATCCCTACTCTCTTCCCCACGCACCCAGCAGCTGTTTCGTGGAGTGAGAGGGAGCTGAGCTTTCCTATTGGGTGTTAGGGTCTAAGGGGAGGACTTCTGAGTCGACTTTTAGAGCCAGGCGCTGTCATGTAAGTCAGTGTGCGTGTGTGTGTGTGTGTGTGTGTCCGTGTGCATGTGCTACTCATCATGAGTAAGACTGCTGGTAAACAGTGAGAAAGAAACATCTGAGCATGTACAGGCATGAGGAAGGGTGTGTTTGTGTGTGAATGTCTGTCCGTGTGTGTATGTGTCTGTGCCTGTGTGTGTGTGTGTGTGTGTGTGTGTGTGCCTGTCTGCGGATTAAGGTTCGGGCAGAGTGAGAGTGGCTGGGCCTGAGAGGCAGGTAGAATGTGTCTCTCAGAGTTTGGGTGTGGGACATCTTTAATAAACAACAGTAGAGAGTAAGGCTCATTTCAGCAAATCTCTAATACTTGGGGTGAGCTGTGTGGATGCTCTTTTCTCTCACATCTCCAGCGCCACCCACGGCCACTGGGCGGGCCTAATGAATCATTCCCCCAGCGTCGAGCAGACGGGTGCGTAAGCCAAGCCACCTACCTGTCACGTTGACTTCTACCCGTCCCGAGCGGGTCCCGATGCTGTTGGTGGCATCGCACACGTACGTGCCGGCCAGGTCGTACGTCACAGGGCCCTTGAAGAACAGGGTGTTGTTTTTGATCTCGACGTTGTTGGGCAGGGATCCGTTCAAGCTACGCAAAGAAAAAGGTAAGAAACCGAGTAAGAAACTGACAGGTACAACATCTCAAGCTAAAAAGGTTAAAAAGGAGCTTGTGAAAAACAAAAACACCATAGCAGCTTCACTCTTCCCTCCCCTCCCCTCCCTTCCTTCCTCGACTAGAAAACAACATTCTGGTAAAAACACCATCACTATGGCTGCATGTCCAAACAGGCATCCGGCTGATGCCTGAGGATATAGCAGTCTCCTGCAGGGAGAAACTAAATGGGTGGTCAAGAGAGAGATGTGCGTAAGTGAGAGTGAGAGAGAGAGAGATGGAGGGAGGGGGAGGGAGAGAGAGAAAGATGGAGAGAGAGCGATGGAGGAGGGGATTTACGTAGTGTAATTACACATAAACATAACTAACCCTTTACGGGAACAGTGTTGTGTACCTCAGTGAATTTTTTCATCTCGAACAATTGATCAATTTGACATTGGCCATGGCTTACAAATGAGTTAGCGAAAATATAAATATGAGCCAGCTTGATTTTTTATTTTGTTTACAGAATTCTTCAGTGTTCATTTTCTGCTCTTGATTTCTGGGCTGTACCAATGTCTGCAAACTGACTCAGTCGTTAACAAACTGCAGCCGAGAGCCGAGAGGAGCGGAGGTGGCGTCCAAAGCGCCTCCCTCACATGTGCTCCTGATTAGCTGTGGTGCCTGAGCCTCCTGTGGCACGCTGGCTTGGCATAATCAATTACCACTCTACCTTTACGACCCCCGGCAGCCCCCGGCACGCCAGCTGGGACGCCCGCTTTGTGAAACACAATATTTACCCTGCATGCCACAGAAGCGTCTTTCAATAGCATCCAGCTGCATGCATCCCACCATACAGACCAGCTGCAGTATAGCTAGCTATGCATTAGCATCATCGCCATGCAGACCAGCAGCAGTATGGCTAGCTGTGCATTAGCATCATCGCCATGCAGACCAGCTGCAGTATGGCTAGCAGTGCATTAGCATCATCGCCATGCAGACCAGCTGCAGTATGGCTAGCTGTGCATTAGCATCATCGCCATGTAGACCAGCTGCAGTATGGTTAGCTGTGCATTAGCATCATCGCCATGTAGACCAGCTGCAGTATGGCTAGCTATGCATTAGCATCATCGCCATGTAAACCAATTGCAGTAGGCCTATGGCTAGCTATGCACTAGCATCATCACCATGCAGACCAGTTGCCGTATTGCTAGTTATTCATTAGCATCATGGCCATGCAGACCAGCTGCAGTATGGCTAGTTATGCATTGAAGATGAGCATTAGCATCATCATCACCGTATGGCTGCTTCTTTTTGCAGGGAATTGAATGAGAAGGTGAATGGATGAGGTTTGCTAGTGGGGGTTTGCAGAATGGGCTCGGTGTGGGTATCAGAGTGTGTTTCCACATGAGGAGATGTGTTAGAGACGAGAGAGAGAGAGAGAGAGAGAGAGAGAGAGAGAGAGAGAGAGTCTGTGGTGATTGTATTTTTGGAATGTGTGGAAGGGCCTCTGCATCCTTGTGTGAGATGTGTGAGAATAATACATGAGTCACTGCTACATGTGTGTATGTGGGGATTGGTGTGCAAGTGTGTGTATGTGTGTGTGTGTGTGCGTGTGTGTGCACACAGCTCTCTCTGCCAGCCTGGTGCTGACCTCGTTGTGGGAGCCCTAGGGAGCCTTCACAACACATTTAGCGTCTTGTTTCCACTGCTGCAATGGCCGTCCTCTCCTATCTGTCAGAGCTGTGCACTCGTCCCTCCTGATCACTGTCTTGGCCTCCTCTCTCTTCTGCTCCTCCCTCGATCTGTCCCCTCCCTCCTTTCTCTCTCTCTTTCTCTCCCCAGCTTCTGCCTCTCATTTCCTCTCCCACTCCTCTCTCTCTCTCTCTCTCTCTCTCTCTCTCTCTCTCTCCCTCTCTCTCTCTCTCTCTCTCTCTCTCTCTCCCTCCC
>JASCQY010000477.1:14126629-14144167 GCA_030264315.1 Sardinella tawilis
CACACACACACACACACACACACACACACACACACACACACACACACACACACACACACACACACACACACCATGTGAAATAACAGAGCAGCCCAACAATCCCTTTTAAGCTGTCCTTACACACACTCCCAAAGTAGTGTGTGTACACCCAGGACTATGTATACACCCCCCCCAATGCATCTGGGGCAACCCAGCTATTGTGACGCCTCTTCGGACTTAACATGAGCTTAGCCCTGTAAATAAGTGGAGATGTGTGTGCTAAAGGACAGGCCCCTTACAGTTTCCACTGGTAGATGGTCACGGGCGGGTTGGCGTCTGCGTTGCAGGTGAGCTGGACGTCTTGGCGGTTCAAATACCAGTTGCCATCAAACCCCTCAATCTTGACATCGGGTTCATCTGGACATAGAAAAGAGAAGCCAGACAGTTAGGCCAAGCCAACGAACAGAGTCTTCTCTTCACTTAAATACTCCCTTCCCTACCAAACTGTAATGCTAAACACATGTGTTAATTACAACCAGATACACAATGGGCAATGCGAGATGGTTAGCCCTGCTTGTTAGACAAAGTTAACATGGACGGGAAACACAGCTCAGAAAATGTTTGTAGACCTTCTGGTTTAAATACCTATGCTCTGGTAACATGTAATGTCTTTAAGAGGGTAAAACTCTATGTGGTGCATAAACAGAGTAATATTCAATACTTCTAGATGCTACACTTTTCACTGTTATATTTCATTTACCTCAGTACTTCATTATCTAGCACTAGCAAATTTGTGGCCTGCAACTCATACCTTAAAGGAGAAGTTTGGTGTGAATCAATCCATATCCCTGTTGTTAGAGGTGACTGAATGCTGTCTATAGCAAAAAGAACCAGAACTTTTGATGCAACCTAGGCCGAGTAATAAACTAATAACTATTGTTAAGTGAATGGGACATAGCGAAATGAAACTGAAAATAAGTCACTATGCCCCATTTACTTAGTGTAAGTTGCCAGTTCACTATTTTTTCGTTCTTTTTCCTATAGACAGCATTCTGTGAACTTGAACGACAGGGCTTTGGATTGATTCAGGATTGATAGGAAACAAATGAAGTTGAAGTACAGAATGTCTCGCTTCTGCCATAGCAGTTTACTGTAGGCAAAAGAGTGCCTCGTCTCCTAAGCGAGGGGCCCTTACATTGTACATTGAGAATGACGCTGTCGGTGATCCTCTCGTTGCGGTAGGTGACGATGCAGGTGAGTTTCTGCCGGTGGGTCTCGCGGCTGGGCGTGACGATGTAGCTGCTGCGCACCGTGACCGTGCCGTTGGGGTTGCGCGTCTCCTGCAGGCTGAACTCGCCCTTCAGCTTGGTCTCCCACTTGATGACGCTCGGCGGCTTCCCATTGGCCGACACGCAGGTGGCCACGGTCATCTTTCGCTTCTGCGACCGCGCGATGATGGTCGGCGTGGTGAGCGTCATGCGGGTCATGGGCCGCGCTGAACAGCCAAACCAGAGAAGAGATTATTCTCACTCAGACCCTCACTAATTTCCAATGGCACAGAGACATAAACAACTCAACGAGCCCCAACCCCGTGAAAAACACCACTGTTGCGTGCTGTCGCCTGCAGCTCTTCTACTGCTGTCAGACCAGGTGTGCGTATGGGGGTTGGATGAGGTAAGCTGTGTTGTTCTCTCCGAGATGTTTTGACATGTGTAAACACACCAGTGTGTGATGGAGAGCCAGCATTTTGGGCCGCATGTATTTGTGTATTTGTGTACACACGTCTGAGCGAATGATCAACAAAGGTTGTGTGTGTGTGTGTGTGTGTGTGTGTGTGTGTGTGTGGCACTCGGGGGAGGTGAAGGTCTCAATCGGACATGATGTATTGGCAGAGAGGAGTAGGTCTACTCAAGGCAAGTGCCTCTTGCTGGCTTCATTCAAAAAGCCACAACCTATTTGGGGCTTCAGTCTGATGCACCTTGTCTGTAATACAGATGATGTCTCTGTGTTTTCAACACAGGAAGAGCAAGTCTGAGTAGTTTAGGTTGTTTGGGAATGAAAGTAAACAAGTCAAAGACAGCATTACAAATACAATTTATAAAATGAGTGTAAAACTGCACTGCAATACAAAATCCATCACTGACTACTTTTTTCCACATGAAGCACTTCTCCAAAGCTAGGTTTGTCGACCCATTGCGTTGTTCCATGTGTGCTTAGGGTGTGGTTGGAGAGTCCTTACCGAAGACGGTGAGGTTGACCATGTTCTCCCTATTGCCGGCCGGGAAGGTGGTGTACTCGCAGATGTACGCCGCCTCGTCCGACAGCCGCAGGTTGTTGAACACGATGGTGGTGTCCTCCAGCGAGGGCGTGCGCTGGCGGACGGCCGGGTTCTTGAAGCTGACGCGGTCCTTGAAGGGGGCCAAGACGGACACCCCCAGCGCGGGGTTGGCGATGGCCACGTTCTGCTTGGTGCCGTTCAGGAACTTCTGCCAGGTGACCTGCGAGATCTTCACCGGGGGCCTGCTGTTCAGAAACTGGCAACGCAGCTCCACTGTGGAGCCCACAAAGCCAGACTTAACCGAGTCCATCTGCACACTCTGACCCATCGCCTCTGCAAGAGAGCAAAAGAGAGGGGGAGAGAGAGAGAGAGAGAGAGAGAGAGAGAGGGAGAGAGAAAAACAGGCGTTTACTCAGAGTGAAAATAGGGAACTAAACATGGTCATCAAATCCAAATCAGGTTGGGCCATTTCCAGTTTCAATTGCGCTTAGCGAGATTGCCGAACTCCAGAATTTTCAAACAAACGAGGCTTTATTTGTGACTCAAGGCTGATCCCCACTGTGACACACAGAGCAGGGATGTGCGGTTGAGATGAGGAGGCAGCCACCCCCATTGGGTGGGCTCACTGCTGCTGCTTCCTCCCTCTCCTCTGGACTGCTGACTGTTGACAGTAACCAAAGAAAAAAAAAAAGGAAAGACGTGTGACCACAGTCAGATTCATCACTCTGTCCTTCCTCTCACTGTCAGGCCCTTGTCTCAGTTGAGCAGTGGGCGATGAGCGAGCAGCTCAGACATGTCCCTGCCTGCACACTTCACTTATCTCCAGATGAACACCTCCCCAACAAGGTGGCGAAACTCTGTGGAACAACAAATCTGGAAACTCCCCACTAAAGACTGTGTACAAAATAAGTCGATGTAAATATAATCACAGAAAAGCAGTGATTTCAAAGTCTACAAAGCAATTAGTGAATTTGCTGGTAGCTCCACTGAGTTGTGGTGTGTGTGTGTGTGTGTGTGTGTGTGTGTGTGTGTGTGTGTGTGTGTGTGTGTGTGTACATTTCCACAGAAGTGAACACATAATCTGTGGTGGGATCTACAAAGGCTCGGGCTCTGGCGCATGATGACTGTACAGTCTCACGTAGGCCAAACTAACCACACTATTCATACAAAATGGTGGACGAGTTGGTACCTGAAGAGGTGTGTGTGTGTGTGTGTGTATATATACAGTATGTGTGTGTGTGTGTGTGTGTGTGTGTGTGTGTGTATGGGCATTAGGAGGAACAGAGAATACTGGGCTGAGTCATCCAAACAATGTTGAGGGTGTTTGTATGCGAGTGAGAACATGTACAGTATCTCTAATACTTTGGATTTATCAACTTCACATTGCAAAATGGAGGCTTGTCCTTCCTTACTTTCTAAAACAATATTCCCAAATTCACCCCATATTTCAAGTAGAAGCATTTTAGTAAAAACACCAGAACGTCTCTGAAGCATACAGTACAACAAAGTCAACTCTCAACATCCCAATTTCCCAACAATGGCTGAATAAGCTAATAGTCTATTTGAGAACTTTGAGAGCTGCCAGCCACGTCTGTAGGAAAACACCTGTGTCTCTTTGTGCTGCCGTGTATGAATGCACTGGGGATTACTGTCTGCCACAGCACAAAATGTTTCATACAGCACAGCGTTCCCCAGTGAACTGAAATATTGCTTTTTACGGGATCACATGCTAAACATCCCTTGTAAAAGTCTATCGGCACACGGAGGGGCAGACAGACAGATGCTGCAGTAAAGACTATATAATACTGTATGCAACAATCACACACGCTGAGCGCACAGGCAGGATGTGAGCACACACAGTATTAAACACAGCCAAACAGTGCAGTGGTGTCCACTGGAAATAGGATTGGGGCGAGCTGAGGGGTGATTACACACTCATTTAAGACCCTTAAAGCTCAAAAATATAATGTGGAAAAATGGCCAGAATCACGGGTAATGGGATTAGAGAGACTCGCTCCGTGAAAAAAAAAAAAAAACCTGGAAGATCCTCACCATCACTACACACACATTTACAAGCTTAAGCCGCTAGCAACGGTGGTAGATAATGGAGCCTACTGTAACACGTGAGCGTGCTCAGTACACACACTGGTCTGGCAGTCAGAGCCAGGCAAATCTATATTCTAATAGATTAATAGACGTCTTCCAGTGGAGGCCTTGGCTCAGTGTTGAGTGAGTGTGCAGTGTGCTGAGAAGGAGGCTGGGCTCAGGTTGGCTGGTTGGCTGGTTGGTTGGTTGGTTGGTTGGCGGAGGCCCTCTGGCTGACTGATGACTGACTGTCAATGGCACTGCTCCCACTCTCCACTCAGCACTTCTCCTGCCTGCCTGCCTGCCTGCCTGCCTGCCACCACCACACACACTTGGCTATTACCCACTGTCTAGCGGCTCCCAAGAACACGTGAACTAGAGACTAAGCATTCAATGACAACTTGTGATTCAAATTAAGTTAATAGAACACACAGTACAATACCACAATCCCACCGAGTGCTTAGGACCATGAGATACCAGTGCTAGTTCTGCCTGCCCCTCATTCCACAGCTGAGCCCCGCTAAATACGCTGGGCTTTGTTCAATAAGACAGAGTCCATTCCAAACTAAGGAGAAAACAGGCATAATGTCAGACACTGACAGGCATATGGTTAACTTTAATTGTTGCAGCTGCATAGACTTGCCAGGGGAATTATCAAATTGAACTTGTTTGATGTGGTGTCAAGACTGAGCGGAGACATTGCTGTCAGAGCAATACTGTACAAAAACACAACTTTCATGGAAATAGAAAACTGTCCTTGCACAAGAAATGTGTTTCAAACTCAAATCTTTGCATGGATTCTGGGATCAGGACACATGCCAAACCCCCCAACTGCCATTTTGGAATCTGAAAATGGCATTGACTGCTTTGCTTTGCTTTGTCGTGAAAAATGGTGTCTTTTTTCCCTGTACCATACTTTTGCCAAGCATGACAATGCGTCCAGTGTGGGGTTTGCACGCCACAGACAGCGTTCTCTAATGAAGCTGCTGCTCTCTCATTGAGTGCTCTGACACGCAGTTACAACCAGAACTTCTCCATTTCTACAACAGTTTCCATCCCTTTGCAAAAACTATTTTTCCACACTTTCATTCCCGAGGCTTAGGTGTTATAGCTCTCTCTCTGCATATGTTGGTTTTCATGAAGACGTCTGACCAGAAATATTCATATTTCACTTAAATATTTAAACGGCTACTTCAATGGATCGACATCAGGATGGCCTCACTGGATCACAGATTTTACTGTCCCTGTTCCCACAATAATGCCCCTCAACTGCATTTACATGCATAGGAAAGTGCTGGTTTGTGTTACAGGATTTCTCTTCTTTGGGGCCGACAGATAAATCAGCCCCTTTGGTCCCATTGCCTCCCCAGGATCAGGGAGCCCTCCTCTGGCCTGATGAGAGTGTCAGGCCCCATTTAGACATGTGGGAGTGGACTAGCATACTCATGCGCTTTATTTACAGCACACACATCCACTTGGCCACATCTCAGAGTAAATATTCTGTATGTTGATCATGGCCGAACAAACACAGAAGCTTAGAAGCTGCTCCGGTGGAACGGTTGACTGTAATGCCATTAATGATACGATACAGGCACAGGAAACACAGGATCCTGCCCTGGTTTGGGAAGTGCACACAGCAAGAAAAGATTGAAAGGCAAGAATGCAGTATCAAATGGAGAGAATGTACAACTTGTCCTCCCAGACAGACATTTGGGCTGAAATGGATCCCACAGTTGTTGGATTGATTAGGCTCATTTAGTTCAGCAGAACTGAATTCTGGAGCGTTTACCCCTTTGGTACAGATGTTTTCCAAATGATTGCATAATGTGCATGATCTTCCAAATGAGTGTAGTCTACTGAGGCCAGTATAGCCAGATGCTTGCATCCCTCCCAATGGCCCGGTGGAATCATTTGAACTGATTGAGTGTAGCCTGCATTGATAAAGATGAGAAAAAATGGCGATCAGGTGTGCCTAACCAGTTAGAATACACACACAGCCCTGAGCATGACAGCACGGAGCAAAGTGCTCTTGTATGTAAACATATATTGAGATCTCATTCAACTTTCTGTCTCTCTTGGGTAAATATTTGCTGTTAGCGGGAATTCTAAGCAACAGATGGTGTATAACCAACATTTATGACTTCTAAACATCCCTTTTTAGGTTAGCTAGCATCTTCACTGACACTACTACTGCTGCTGAAGCTTTATTGGCGTGCAATTTGATAAGATAAGCTCTGAGAAAATACTCATTCTAACACACAACTGAAGCCCTCGAAACATACAGGAAGGTAACGGTATTTCTTTAGCTTAACAAATCTCCAAGCAGGTTTCAACTGGATTCTGTGTTGGTACATTCTGGGTTTTTGTACATTCTGTTTTGCTTTTGTCTTGCTGCTCACTTGCACATGTTCATATCTGGATCACTTACTTTTGGGAAATTATTTCAAGGCCTGATATTCTGTAATACAAAAGAAATGCCTTTCAGTTGACAATGAGAAGCATGGCAATCAATAATCCCGCTTGAGATCCCACCCGTCTCCACTGAGGATATGTGTTCTTGACTGGGACCCAAACTGCAGGGGTACAGCACAATATGCTGCCATCAATCATTTCTTGTGAGAGATCACCACCCCTAGTGCGCTGCATTCAAGCAGACCACACAGCTGAGGTGCAGGAGCCTCAAACCCAAGCCACCACTTCACAATGCAGCCTCTCTCTCTCTCTCTCTCTGCTTTACAGTAGCAAGCTCTACTCTGGCCTGTTTCTGAACATGTCTGCCGCACAGTAAGATTTTCTTTTCACTAGTTGTATCTTTACTGCCCAATGTATCACCTTGAAGTCTCAAAAATTTTGCTGAAAAAAAGGTTGAGAGAAATGTAGTCTAAATGTAAACAAACAGCTCCACTGAAACCTGCTTTCTCCACTCCCACTCACGGGCAGCCTCTCTATAAACAACGCCGCCATAGTTTCGGTTATGCTTGCTTGGGAAAAGAGCAAACACTGGGAAGCCACTAACTGAAATGACTGGCTGACGTCACACCTGAAACCAGATAACACGTCACCTGCCAATGAGGGGCATCCAACAAAAAAAAAAAAACTGCACCTGGCTTGTCAAGTGAAACCGTGACAAGCGAATGGGGAGAAGAGGGCCGCTTCGCATGATCTGACACTTCATCAAATAAAGATGTACATGTATGCATGAGAGAGAGGGAGAGAGGGAGAGGGGGAGGGTTCTAATGCACTCTGACTCTTAATTATTTACGATCTCATTCACTCAAGCTGTTGCTGTAGGCTGCACCCTGGGTTACTATGTGTGAGTATGGGAACGCTGGATCTTGCAAGATCGTGCCCAACCTAAATCAACCATGATACAGAATGTGAAGCACTCGTGAATCCTTGTTAGAAAATCAGATCAAAATCATCAGCACAAAGGCTTCTCATTAAACGGCTAACACAGCAGCACAGAGAGATGAGGAAAGAACTACATAATTAACATGATTTCTCAGGGTTTCCACCGGGGACAGCTTTTAAACATTTGATCAAGGTTTAATCGCAGCTCTGGGAGGCTTCTAAAGGGAGGGATTTTCAGAAGCACAAGCCAATTATCACTTTAGCTGCTACAGACTACTATTAAACAACCCTCCTCATGTTTGGTTATAACAGGGGGGGTTGAAGCGCAGATAAAGGATCTTTGGTTGTATTACAGTATGTAGTGCTGTTACAGTAAAACCACATCTTTCTCTAAAATATCTCTTCATATCTTTCAGAAACGCATTTAGAGTGCAAACCTTTTCTGTCGACGCAATGTAAGAGATTTAACCTCTTATGGTGGAATAAGCTGAAATAAACGATTACAACTTGTCTGAAAAAACATCTTGAGTCTTGAGTCTCTGTGCACCTGTTTCTCTAACATACAGGGACTGTGGAAGGTAAAATCCAGGTAGGCCTTAATGCATGACTGTCTTTTCTTTGTTTTCGTCCTCTGTGTGTGTGCCTCCTGCTGTGAGAGCCCTCAGCACCGGACTGCTCAACAGCAGGCCTGATGGCAGGTGCAGCCAACTGACAGCCCATGGGTCAGAGCCCTGGCATGCAGATTATAGCACTCAGGATATGAAGCTAACACAGCAGCCCACCGCGGACACTCTCTAAATAGGTAATGACAACCAGCCAAACTTAAGAGGCCACAACTACCTAATGAAGTTTTTTATATCCAATACAAACATTTCAATATGGTGCCTTATTAATTGCCTGTATAGTGTACCTTCAAGCATATTTATGAAATCAACTCAAAAAAAGTAAATAAAAGATACTACTAGTTTTGTATATCTGTGTCTGGAGAAATCCCCACTTTGAGAAAAAAGCTACATGGGGTGCTGTGGAAAAGCCTCCACTTCTGGCAGAATGCATTTATTTTGATATATGCAGTGTTATTTTGATTTATGGGCAGGGTGATATATGGGTGGAATCTGTGGAGCATGACTGCTGACTATTGGCCTGCGTCTTAGAGCTATTGTTTCACTCCGTGCACCATGAAATGCTTCTCAAATCTCGTCAAAAAACGCTGATGACAAATTTCTGGACACCCATGCAGGACAATTCTTCTCTCTTTACTATCAGTGAGACGGGAGTTCATATACACAATATTTAGATAATACCCCAAAATGGCTTTAAACAGAAATCTAGTGGTCCAACACTATGTTACATTGCTGTGCTATTAATGCACTATTCCTCACATACTACATTACATCACATTTATGAGGAGTATGAATGCACAGATTAGACTTCTGGGGTGCCTAGTGTATGCCAACACACTGAGAACCAAACAAGGAGAAAGATTTCATCAATATTTCATTCTAGGGGTTGCTGGAATTCTGGGATTCCACCCAGTAAAAGTTTGTGGTCTCGAAGGATGATGTGGACAAAAATCCTGTTGAGTGTTCATATATTTTTAAATGATTTTAGGCAATCTATGCAAGGCTCTCTGCCAGGACCAATGGTAAGTTGAAACACAAACAGACATTAGGAAGTTAAACTGATGAGCATGTGCGACAGCAATGCCATGGCAGCATTATCATTGGTTTGGCATCTACATTCCATTCATATAATAGCCGAAACTGAAACTCCTGGAGATTCCCACCTAAACTCCATGGGGAAAAGAACCCTCTGCTCAGAAAGGAGCAGGCCTATTTGTGAGAGGTAGCATGCTTTAGGGATGAGGGCAAATGGCACACTGGGCCTGGGAGCCAACACAGGTGCATCTCAAACCACCGGAGCAGATAGCCTCAATGGGAGATAAGGGCAAATCAAGGCCAGAGAGGGGTCTCTGCAAGAACACAGCTAATTCCAGAGGCATAATATGGATTTGAAAAAGACTACATCACATCACATATGAATCCATCCTTTGGTTCCTCAAATAATTTAACATAAACATGTAAATATGAATGCCACGTGTATCACACAAACAAATGGCATAGTATTTATTAGCAATTGGAAAACTGTATTTTCAGTTCACTACACAATCAAATGATCTTATCTGCAAACACTTCCTCTAACCAGTGTCTAATCTGACAGCCATCACTATACCCACCCCATGCGCTTCCAGCTCTTTGAACTCCCCAAAAGTAGAAGAGAAAGCAGTCCCCTATTTGCAAGCCAAACTGTGAGAGAGGCTGGGATGTTTCCTTAAGAAAGGGATATGGGCGAAGCCGTGTGCTCCACTAATAATCCCCGGAATGCTCACCACACATGCCTGCTGCACATTCACCCTTGGCTACATGCACGGCCCAGCTGGGGCTCCGAGATGCAGCTCCCTCGCAGCTCTATATAAGCACATCCACATCCACTGTCTAAACAGTGGAGTCGTGGAGCCCTGCTCAGCGCCTTCTTTGCCCCTTGCATTTGGCGCTGGATGCTGTTCGCAGAGAGAGAGAGAGAGAAAGAGAGAGAGAGAGAGAGAGAGGAGTCCGTGCTGCTCAGAAGGCTCGGCATTAGATGAGCGCTCTGGTATGCAGTTCTACTTTCAATTAACAGAGAAGCATCTGGCTCCAGGACTGAGGCACAGAACCACAGAACCACAAAGAGGAGAGAGGGGAAAAGACCAAGCCTGGAAAATGTTGGGTAGAATGCAATGCGCTGCACTGGAGTGCATACACTTTTCACAGCCCTCCAATGTGCAACAATCCTAGCCGACACAGAAAACTATCTGGGAAGGAATTCTATGCTGGACCTACTGTCAAGAACACAACACAATGGGCTTTCTGACTAAAGGACCTTAAGTGACCGACCAAAAAAACATCTTGTGCTGTCAATGGTGACTAGTCTACAAAATCATCCCAAGCAAAACATCTGGTTTCTTCCCCTTTGAAAAGGCTGAGTGCAAATAAGTGACTGCAATTAAAATAGTGTGTACTTAAGTGGCATACTACATCATACAGTCTACACTAAAACTCTCATTCTTGCTCCCGGTGATGGTTAAAGGAACAGTATCTAAGAAATACATGTAAATTAATCATAAAATAGCTCTGATATATCATCAGACATTAAGGAATCATGATCATTTAAAAAAATGTATCACTGACAACACTAAGAGCATATTATGTGTTTTGGCCTGTTGCACCACCCTCCACCTACAGTAGCCTATCTTATCTTGGCAACCTCGCTGGCAACCTCTTGTCTGGGAGGAGGGTCTCTGCAGTATTTTGAACATGACTGCAGTACCAGTTGTGGCCACAGACTTCCATACTGTTCCTTTAAGTGTAGCATCAGTGTTGATCAGTGTAGATCATTAGTTACACAAATATTCTCATTCCCATGTCTCCTCTCCAATATAAACATACGATCTCTCTCTCTGCTAGAATAATCACATTCGAAAAAAAAATGCAAGTATTTCATTGCAATTGTTTTAATAAATCACTTCACCTAGCATAACACATAGCATGTGGAAGTGCAATCCACTATGAAATTCCCACCATGGCCTCTCCTGTCAGCACAATTAAGAATCCAAACAAAGCCGGCCATGGTGGAGCAGCCAGCCTGTCATCCATGGAGTCGGAGAGCCAGCAGGCCCACAGAACAACGGCTCCCCATTTCCCTCCCTCTGCTACCTCTCTTTCCTTGTTTGACAGGATTGACAAGCTCACTAGCCAAGCTGATTAAAGGCTTAAAGGTCACTAAAGAGGGGCAGCTTTTACACAAACACCTGCCTCTGTGCTCGAGGTCAGCCAGCCTGGCTGGATGGAGGTGCAGTCCGACAGGACAGGTGGATGTCGTGGGTGGATTGATGAACCACCAAAAGACAGCAATCACAGCTGTATGCAGAGAATATGAAACATTTTGAATGCTTTAACAGTCTCTCAGAATGTCAAGACTTTAGAATTGAGTTCATGGCTAACCATAACCCTGGGATTGTATTAACTTCAGAAATAACACACTCCAACAAAGAGTTTTTTTTAAGCCATGCTCATCCCATTATGAGTCAGGAATCACCAAGCTTATTGTCTTTCTCTCAAGCCCTGTTCCTGCAACTCTACTTGTGTCCACCTAGATGGGCCTCATTACACCATATTTGTTCCTCAGAATCTCTCAGAGGCCCAGTACATCGGCCTCTGGTGTCAGCCTTTAAGAGCCTCCAAGAGCCCCACACAGAGGAGTTCATAGAAACAGAAACATAATCTCTAACCCTCAGGAAAGATGAGAGTTTGAAACATGAGAAATCTCATGGTCAGTACATCCATTTTCTCGACTGGTTTCCAATCATCCAGATATTTTGGGAATGTGTTTTAATTTCAATATCTCTTCTTTTGGATGTGTCAGCATTCTGTGACCTTGGAAATGAATAGAGGGGTGAAAATCCTCTTGTCTTACTTGGCTTGGAGCCTGTTCTGTTCCCTTCGTTCAGGTAACAGATCATGTTGCCTTGAGGAGGAACTGTCTCCAAAACATATACGCTATCGGGCCACTGCTGACTATTATTTTTCTTTGTAAACTCAAACTCAAATGAAATTTGAGCTGCTATGTGTTTGTACAGTGTTCTTTCAGTCAATGCATATAATGTACACCATTCACAAATAGTTTTTTTTCCCAAAGCAGGCAGGGTTTTTTTTATTTTTAAAAGAGCATTTTGTTTAAAATCAAATTTCCTTGCAGCTTTTCCTGAACCTCTCTTAAAATAATTGGCTTTCAGTCTTTCACAAACAAATTAAGCACTATGTTTCTGTTTCACAGCCCTGCCATTCATCAGTCATGTCAAAGCATAAATAAACAGCTTCAAAGTCACAAAGCATCCATTGTAGGGCCATTAGATGTGTGTGACTGTTATTGATTAATAGCCTGTGTTGCACTGCTTACCCATTACAAACCCTGGACAAAGTCAGGGTTGTAGGATGTCTACACTCTTGTTAGCCAACCACTGCATTTAGATCAGTCGCATGCCTGCCGCTCATTGTACAGTAACATGGCCATTAGGGCAACCATGCTCTACACTGCATTTAACATGTAGATAGGTTATCTGACACCGCAAAGAGGCCAGGATTTACCCAGGAAAAGAACAGCTAGGCTTTGTTCTGCATATGCTTTGTTATATTCCAACTAAGTGATCTGAGGTGGTGGCTGCTATTCTTTACCATCAGTATTATTCACTAAATGAGAAACAGTGGCTCTTGTTTGTGGAACAACACTGACCAAAATGGAAAAAAATATGAATATTTATGAGTTTTTCCCATCAATGCACACAACCCACTCAGCTGTTATGAATTGAAACTTGTAGTGACCTACTTAAAAGAATGCCAGATGACAAGGGTATGTATTTTTTTTCTCTTTCCGTTTCTGAATCTTGTCACACAGATACTAAACAGCGCATAATATTTTATTTCAAGCTCTTTATCCACCATGTTGTGGGCGGATCCAGGGCACACAGTTCTTTGGCTGATGATTAATCCACTGAAGGGCAGTCTCCTTCCTGGGCACGGTTACAGCACTGACTAACCCACTGCCACTCCCTGAGCGAAACAAGCAGGACTAGACATGGCTCCTTTTCTTCACCTTATTTAGCCCACCTCGCGCAGCTCCAACTTGGCCGCTGCACTGTGCTAAACCAGGGCTTTCGGCTTGTATGTGCTATGGCTTACTTGTGTAAAGTAATTGGGACTGAGATGCTTCAAAGCTCCCAACTAGAGCCTGTTCGTATAAGAGTTAGCTGGCTGTTTATTGCGTGACTTTTTGAAGATGGCATGATACATGCTGACCTTTTCTCTTCCTGTATCCATTTAGGGTGGATAGATTAGTCTGGGGGGACGCTCAACACATTGTGAACACGATCCTGGCGTGCTTGGTGTTTTTCAATAAATTGCATCAATATGAAATACAGTATTGACATTTCCTGAGTGGTCAGGTTTTCATATCAATATTTATGCTGATGATGTGATGATAATGATTAATTACTGCGCCTGATACACATCAATATAAGATGTAAACTTGCTGTCATAACTATCTGTGGGCATTATAAAGGAAACTGCAGAATCCCTAACAAACAAGCAGCACATTTGTGTCATACGTAATGCACTGTACAATAAGGCTTTTCTATCTTATCTATCTTTAAATCAGACACTTCCTTTTTCTAGACGTGTGGTGATATTTACAGTATACACTCAGCCTTATTTCACTCCAGTGTCTCAGCACTAACAAATCTATCATGTGGCAGGATTAAAGTGTCTCTACCAAATATTGCCATGCCTTGAGATGTAGCCAACTAAGGCATTATGTTTTCTATCAGTGCCTCTTTCCATTATTCGACGCATTTGTTCACATTAATTAAATGTCAGCATCATGCTTTTGCAATTACTACATTTTGTTCCACCTACTCTGGCAGGTCTGCCGTCGTTTAATAAGTCAATAGAGCTGGACAGCGTTTGCATTAATAAAGGCCAGGGGCTTCTGGACTCTCTATGTTAAAAGGTTTTTGACAGACTCTCTGCCATCACTCGCCTGTTGACCTTCAGAGCAAAGTCACCCTGTGCAAGAGGCGCCAGAATGAGCTCCTCTGTATGGATGGATGGATGTATAGTATAGCCTTCTCTGCATTTCTGCAGAACAACAATGCACAGAAGCAGGAATTTAACAGACTTTGTCATCACTGTACCTACCTCCTCATACTAAACTATGTGTCCTTTCCCCCGTGCTAAAGCCGTTTAATATGACCGCTGTCCACAACATACAAATCAATTGGTACAAGCCCACCACAGCAAACTACTTCCACAGTCTGTCAGAAAGAGTGTGTGATAAAGACATCACGCTGACAAGACATGACTGTCGTGCTGTGTGTGTGTGCAGGCTGTTCCCTGCATGCCGAGAGCAGATTCTGTATGTATGTACGCCTAGCGTGACATAAACCCCCACATGAGTCCCCAACCCTGGTCCACACAAAGAGTCGACTGGAGCTGAGAGGAGAGGAGAGGAGCGGAGCGGAGCAGAGTGGCTGGGAATGGAGGTAGAGAGAAAGGGAGAGAGGGAGAGCATCTGACGGAGAGAAAAGGAAAGAGTGAGTGAGAGAGAAAGTATGTGGTGTGTCACAGGGAGAGAGCAGCTGCAGTTCATGTCAGAGGGGGAAGGGGAAACGCTACGCTTGTTAAGCCAAATGTTGTGATGGGGAGAATGAACCATAGTGCATCAAATTTTCATATGAGCACCAGTGCATGGCTTAGAAGTGCATTACTGAAGCAAAGCAGCAGAAAAATATCCTCAAGGAACAGCCAAATGGAAATGCAGTTCATTTGCATTATGTTAGGTCAAAGCATAGAACCATTTCATCTATCATGATTGAATGATGGCTTAATATGTCTGATACATACATACATCAGTATGGGAGTGTGCTGGTTTGTGGATACTGGAGTTGATTTTTCGGAGCAATCTGTGAACAGTGCATGGTGACAGTGGGCTACAAGGGGGCGGGGATTGTCCCCCTTCCTGCCAGTGAGTCAAAGGACTAGTTATGTCAGCTTAAGTGTGCCTGGTTGCTAATATACGAGGGGACTCCTTTAAGGGCCAAAGGCCAGTGAGCAGGAAGGATGGAACTCATTTCATATTTAAAAGCTCATAAATCATCGAAACCTCTCAACTGCCGCTACTACAACAGAGATCTTAAGAGGGATGTTTATTTTCCATCTAAAGTATGGAAGATGAGCATGTCCAATGGCAAAAGGGAACGCTTTTCAGTAAGACACAGCTAGTTAGTTGTAAATCAGTGGAAAAAAAAATCCTGGCAATTACTCCATCTCATATTCATGCATGACCTACAAGCCGGAATCGAGACTGTCAATTACGCCTATCTGAAGGCAATGGGCCACAGAGAGCCGAGGCCTGTGTGTTTATTGCTCAAGAAACAGCAGAGCATCTCCATCTCCATCTGTTTCCTCTCATTCCACCTGACTCCCATCATACACTGCAAGCCAAACAACATTTACAAGAGATAAGACCACTTGTCATGCTTAGTTGTGCAAAAGACACATAAAAGGATCCAGTGGAGGAAGACATTGGCAGAGTATCAGAACTCTTCCTTGGCTAAGACACAAGACTTTCCATTTTTAGCCTGTTTTTGTACCTGTGGCCATAATGTCCTGGCCTTTTCAAAACACCAGAGTACTTCACGGTCTACCTCTCCTGCAAGGCAGTATTAATGGCGGTTGGGAGGGAAGGGAGGCCTCAGTGACACCTGAAATGCACACGGAGCCACGTCATTCTGCCACTTCAGATCACACCATGGCAAGTTTGAGCAAGTCACAGTCTTTTGTGCTTGAACTCGTCTACAATCGGTTCTTTCCTTTCACCCCACGGATTTGCTGTACTGAGGGGTCAAACTGTAAGGTTTTTGTCCTGCTGAAAAACCTCACCTTCTCTGATATTTTGGAGGTTTTTAATAGCAGGTCAAAGAGCCTCTCAGGTAATAAAGATGCAAGAACCTACTTGTCCTTTTCCAGAGAACACTGGAGCCTCCCCAAAGCTGTGGTGGAGGTAGGCTATGAGCCAAAACAGAGCAGAGTTGGGATCTTATGGTGATGATTGCTCTAAATCCTCCAGAACAGAACAAAAGATTAGGGCAATCAGGGGTCTAGCATCAGGTTGATGTGACACTGCAGCAATAGGGTACTGAGTGATTAACGCCAGACCCAAAAGTGCCTGTGATCTCCATTTCTAAAGCTCCAGAGCCTGAGTGCAGACAGGCTTAACGGCTGTTGAGAGGCGGTGACACCATCTCACGTGACCAACAACAATTGGGGAGGGGAAAGGTTTGGTTTACCTCCTGCTAGGTGCAGTGTTGTAGTGTTGTATATGGTTTATCTCTTGCAAGGTGCTGTCACTGTTGTGTTCTATACGTGTTAACCCCAAACCGAGAAATGTACAGAAAAAAAGTGACAGGGTGAGGAATCAATACAAGTAGGAAAATACTACATCAAATTGCAGACAACTAAAATGTCTATGAGTTCTGATTCAGTAACAATACACCAGTATAAATAACCATGTCAGTTTGTGTAGAAGATGTTGTTCTCAAAACAAATAGAGCACAATACTAGCCTAATAGCTTTGTTCAAGACCATAATTGTAGGCTGCATCAAAGTTATTTTTGTAACTGCTGCGTTTCCGTGCCCATGTTGTAGCTGTTAATTTGAGGGCTGTAAAACGTGTCCATGACGGCAGGGACATAAGCTCTCAATGCAAAAACAAGGGCATGTTCTTTAATAGAGATCAGCCCAGCACCGTGGTCAAACTTTGGAACTATTTCAAAGTAAGTGGAATCTATTACTGGGAAGATAGGAAACTAAGCCTGGCTGCCAACACTGTAATCCCTCTTTATGTTACCATCAAAATCAGCTTAAGACCTCAAAAGTATGAGAGAGAATGAGCAGCGGCTTTTGTACCTCTTGTGCTAATTACAGTTAGGCTACGTGTCCAATGAACTGTCCATTCACTATTGTTTTCCCCACAGAGCCTCAATGCCCCCATACATCTCCAGCATCTCAATAATATTTGTCACCCTCCAAACGCGGACCCTTTCCCACAACAAGCACACCCCTCCCTGCCTGCCAAAGTTCTTCCCACCAAATCAAGTGTACACAGCCACACACCCTTTGTTTGGGGGGGGGGGGGGGGGGGGGGGGGGGGGGGGGGGGGGGGGGGGGGGGGGGGGGGGGGGGGGGGGGGGGGGG
>JASCQY010000477.1:14146415-14165961 GCA_030264315.1 Sardinella tawilis
ATGTATGTATGTATGTATGTATGTATGCATGTATGCATGTACTGTATGTATGTCACGGGCAACAATAGAAAATGACATGCAGCCCTTTAGGTGATGGCACTAATACCATCACACCATGGCTGGCCTGTAGGATTGTCACACAAACAAGAGCCCAAGGTCAGGCAGCTATTCACAGCCATGGGAAACAAGCAGAAACAAGCAGCCACGTACTACTGCGACTGTACAGTGGAATTTCTGTTGCTGTTCAAATTATTCAAGAGATAAATGCTCTTTTATTCTTCTAATATAGAATACATGGATATCTTTTCTCAGGTCGATGGTTTGTGGGTAATGGTCATTCCCAGTGGACTTTTTATTTCCGAAATTTATCTCTCTGAATCTCATCCTTACCCTCCCACAGGAGCACACAGCAAGGCAGTGCACTGGAAATGGCATTTCCAGCTGCTTTTGTAGACTACTCAGGCATGGGGACTTGAGGTGTACAAATGGCCCTCATGTGCTCTCCTTCCCGTTGGGCTCCTTGGCCAGTTCCATGCCAGTGCTCAGGAGAGAGCCTTATGGGAGCACTGGCCAAGGCTGGAGACGAGAATGAGCTGAGAGCTCCATCATTCTTTTCGTCTAGACCGGACTAGTCATTCTCACTGATTAGCCTGTCCTTCTCACAGGTCTGCGAAATCCAAAATATCATTCCTCCCAACATGGCTCCAACAAGGACTATACACAGAAGCGCAATGAAACGCAGTGGAAAGGCAATGAATTGAAACGACACTTTTGTACGTATTCTATGCCATTAAACCCACCTAATATTCTAACCATCTGCTCTCATATCCTGCAAGACTATTCATTCACTTGCAATGGACAAAAGACTTCCTCTGAGCCATATTCTGTTTTCAAAACAAACTTACATCAATGACACCATGCTGGCGAATGCAAGTGCATGCACTTCTCCAATACAGCAATGAGGTCTAACCAGATTAGCCATGTCTGTAAACAAATAACAGCTGCCATTTTGCCACAAGCAGTGACTACTACTAGGGTGGATACTGGTGAAGCATTGCCCAGTGAATATAAACTACACACCAAAAGAAGCTGTTGAGTAGCCATCAAAAACGAAGTCTAATGACTCAAGCGTCTGGAATGAATCCAAAATCACTGTTATTCTTCACCCTCAAATTCTTGACACTGGCCTGGATTTCAGATCAGCAGCTTAAACTGTATGTGGAGCAATCCATTAGCCAAACCATAAAGAATGATAGCCTATAGGCTAGTCCTGTGGTTATACAGGCCTCTGTGGATAGCAGGTATCCAATGGTCCATGTGATTTAACCAACATGTCATAACATTTACAATAACAACCCTAAGAAAGAGTTGCAGAATGTTTGTATCAGACAGGGTAGATGACAAGTACCAAAAGAGTAACTCAGACCGACCTTGGTAAACACCATGTCACATGTCATCACATCAAAAGAGAAAACTAGGGAACATTTGAGTCTCTGGTGAAGACAGTCTCACTCTGGTGTGGGACACATAATAAACTTTTATATTGAACCTTCATTTATGTGGAAAATAAATGCAAGCTTGGGTCCCAGCGGCAATACA
This sequence comes from Sardinella tawilis, assembly GCA_030264315.1. NCBI lineage: Eukaryota > Metazoa > Chordata > Actinopteri > Clupeiformes > Clupeidae > Sardinella > Sardinella tawilis. Next base: position 14,148,015 of record JASCQY010000477.1, read on the forward strand.
AGAGAAAGAGGCAGCAAGATCCTGACTTCTATTGATGCAGGAATAGCAACTCAAAGAAATAAGAGTGGCACATTGTGGAAATGGCTTTCTGCATAGCGCGGAAACAGATTGAAGTGGGGACGTGTTGGTGTTGGGGAGAGTGGGTATTGAATCCCCCAGACTGTGTGGGAAGAAGGCATGTTGACTGCACCAAATCATTTCTGTCTGTTTACTACAATGACTCTCACAGCCATTGTAAAATTCTGTTTACAAGAGCGAACTGGGCCTTTGCTATTGCCGATTTGCACGTGCTCAGTGCTCTGCTCCTTTTTTACTCGCTGTGCTCGCTCCTCCTCATATGCTGAAAAATGCTAGACTGCGCAAACCAAGTGCTGCAGGGTGGGGGTGAGCAGTGAGAGAGTGGAGTAATCCACTGTGACAGCTTCTTCCCGGGGATAAAAAAAATATTTAATAACACTCCTCTCATTCTCATGTAAAAGGGACCCTCTTCATTTTGGCTTCCATCACTTCCGCTCCATAGATACAAGCAATAAAAGCAAACTAAAAAAAAAAAATCACAATTCTCTGTGCCAAGGAAATCAGTCGGTTAGTGGTAAATGCTCTGATAAGCCCGCTGCTCTTATGCAGAAATGGAGGTTTCGCGGCGAGCGGCTCTCTGCCGAGTGCAGTTACTCGTGCGAACAATGAGGTCAACACGTGACCTCCTTCCGAGCGGAGGACCACATCCCTCCTCCAGCACTCCAGGGGCCGAGCACTAAGAGCCTGCTGTGCAGGAACACCTCAGCAACAGCAGCAGCGCAGCATCACACAACAGCTAGCAGTGCTAGCCCAGGGCACCCCAGTGCTGTGGAGACCCATGGATGTACACACATAGGCTCCATACCCATATACGTGCGTAGCATCCATCCATCCATGCATATCTGTTACACACAGGGGAAGCCCTGCCTCTTTGGGGCACTCTTACCATTACAATGGGTGGGGTGACACGGCTACTTGGAAATCATTCTGTGCCACTGTAATGGGAAGATGCTAAGCCATGGCGACAGGTTACATCTGTGAATGTTGTGGGAAAGCATTATGTAATGCAGTACGGTGGCTGCAGACAAGTTCACAAGAGCCATCAATGGGACACATACCCATTTGATATTGATATGACTACACATATTTGATATGACTACCAATCGCTACTGTCCTTGGCCTGAAGATAATCTAACCTTGAATGCTTACAGATCATTTCATGCCACTATCCCTGGTCACCAGTGCATGCATAATACAAAGGAGATGCTAGGAGCAGAAACAGGTGGTAGAACCAAATGGTCACAAAGGATGATAAGCAAGTAAATAAGCAATAAATAATATTCATCTTCCAGGCAGCAACTAAATAACTGCTGGTCTGTTTATGTTGAGAACCGGAACTATTCACGTCTATATCTGAAATATACATGTAGTCCTCTCATATGATAAACCAATGGTAACAGACAAAGTTTGCAATTTGAAAATCTGCATCTTATTTTACTTTCAATGGAATCTCTTAAATGGAGCAATAAGCCTCTTTAATTGGTTAACATGTTCTTACAGACTGCTTATCTGTCCCACAAAAAAAAAAACATGGTAGCAGTGAATTCATGAGTGCATTAATTATATTGTTCTGATTTCAACATTTTGTGTTGTGGGAATGAATCAGGCTATTGTGATGGTAGATGGCCACTGGGGGACTGAGTGTGGTTTGGACTCCTTCAGAGTGCACTCTGTGGCATCATTAAGTCTTTCAAGAATTTGGTGAATATATTTTCCTATGAGAACATATTATGTCAATATTCCCCTGGCTTGGAGCTTTAAGTAAGACCTTGACTGTGGTCCTCATGTGTCCATGCTGGTATGCCCCCAGTTTTTCTAATGGCTACACATGTGCCCCTGGGCTCAGACACACAAATAAACACACGTCTCACCAAGTGCAACAAACACAACAGCCACACAAATGTGTGCAGCCTGCACAAAGAGCCCACAGTGGCCCCTCAGTAACATTTCAGAGAGCTGCTGCTGCTGCTGCCTGTTTGGGTTGGCAGACTCGCCTCTTTTCTATCTGCTTGCTTCAACAGCGACCGCATACTTTATAATCGAGCCTTGCGCTGCTCTGTGTGAATAAAAATATGATCCCGAGCAACATGTCCCCTATCTGCAGATGAAAACTCAAACTTTGTTGTTTGCAGCTGCAACATGACCAGCAGGCTTTGGAGGGGAGCTATGCCTCTTCTGATCATTGTTCTGAGCTTGTAGTTCAAAGGCAGCAGTGAATGCCAAAGTTGCTGTGACATCTTTATACAATCAATATATCAAAAAAAAAAACAATCTCTCTCTAAAAAAATCAAACAAGTAAACAGAGTGTGGCTTAACGCATCCAACTCCCACAAGGCCTCGACATCCATTCACCAACTCCCCTCCTTCTCTCTGCCTCTCAATCCTCCTGCCATTCACTTCCAGTGAGCCAATGTGTGATTAGTCCCCGAGGGCACCTAATCCCTCCCAAGCCCATGAAGCAGCCCAACGCAGCAGCCCTCTGCTCAGCAGCTGGGTCCAGTTGTGCAGCAGAGAGGCAGAGACACACTGAGCACATCCCCCACCCCCGTCTCCCACACAGACTACAGACTTCACAGCATTCACAGCCTTCACAGGGACTCTGAATCAGAGGGCCAGCACCAGATCCAACAGTACTAGCCCTCAATCATCAGCAAATACTGTCTAGTGGCGCTGAAGCCTTGATGAGTAAGGCAGGGGCAGGGCCTGTGAGGTGCTGAATCAGCTTGCTCATTCAGACAGGCAGACAGGGAGAACAAAAGAGAAGCTGTGATCTTTCTCTCACCTTACTTTACTCTAAGCCCCTACGGCATTGGGATTAAAGACCATAAGTCTTCATCGAGGAACCATCGGTTTTGTTTGAATTATTAAACTGAAAGGGTATTAACTTCTATGCTATTGGATGGAGACTTACAACAGTGCACATAGACAAAAGTCTTGTAGTGCAAGTATTCATGCCCCATAACACAGCCTATCCATTACACGTCCACATGTGTACTCCCACCCACCGAACTGATAACAAACAATGCTGAACAATAACAAGAACAACAGAGCCCTTTGTCAGCATTTTACTGGGGTTGTCAGCATTTCATTGAAGCAGGTCCACACCTCCAGACAGCTCAACAGTTGCCTTTTGTCCATTGGAAGCTGTGAACGTGCCAGGCCATGCTGTGCTGAGCTCCTTACCAGCCACCCCCCCCCCCCCACCTCTCTCTCTCTCAATAATCATAATGTGTCAGGGGATATCATGGCAATCCTGCAACACATGAGATGTTCAAGATCTCAAGCATTACTGAGCCATGTCTCCATAGCTCCACACAACAGGCTGAACGCCAGTTGATCATCGGCTGCCTTCACCCTTTCACATATTAGCACTTCATTTTTTCCACCCAAACTCACCCAATCACAAAATGAGGGTCAGCAGGCTGGAACCACCATTTAAACTGTTACTAATGGGAAGACCTGCTGATCCAATCTGTCGCAGGGTTTCCCATTCCAGGGTTCAGGGGAATGTGCTCTGTGTGGGTAGGTGTGCGACTGCCTAACCCCCAAGCTGCGGCTTTAGGCGCAATATGGGGGCGGGAGTGGGGGGGGGGGGCGGAAACCTGGGGAGCGGGGCATCTCCTTCGCCCCGCTTTTAAAGCCCCTCTCTCTGCCTGTGGTCTGAGCTCTGGCCCCTTGACCCCTAAACCTCTGTTGGTCAGTGCTGCCATAAAGCTGAAAAGCCTCCCGCCGTCTCCATGGCGACTGGCCCCGGCCGAGCAGATGGCGTTAGTGTGCTGATCTGCAATTAAAGAGGCAGAGTGGAGCTGGGGGGAAAAAGTGGGTCAGGATCAGGGGGAGAGGGGCTGAGAACGTGCGCCTACCTCCGCAGTGCTGCAGAGAGCTGCTAATGCGTCCATGCATGCGCCTGCGCAGACCCGCTCACACACACACACACAGGCTCACACACACATACATGGACGGGCAACCGTGCACGCGCGCATGCACACACGCTCCAATGCATCCCTGCCTCCCAGCAGTTAATCATCCTGCAAAAACAAACGTCCTCCACTCTCTTCCCTCTTCTAAAGCCAGTGTTGTGTGCTGGAGCGGAAGGGGGAAGGATGGTACTATGTACGCCAGATCAAAGCTTCTTCATGCAAAAATGCAACATTACAATCTCAGCAACAGCAATTCTATGACAAGAACACAGTGCCAAGAGAAAAAATGGCTGATAAAAACAAAATCCTGAAATTACACGGGCAAAAATCCCACTGCTGGATTAACCCTTTCAACCTCCCTCGTTGCGCGCACACACACACATATACACACACACACACACACATACACACATCCTCATGTCCTCGTGATCAAGAATCAAGATTGCTTCTCCAAGAGTGCTTCTCTCCCTGTGATTGTCTGCTCGGTCTCAGCAGTCTCATTAGTAAACATGTAGTGGGGATATGGCCCATACCGCAGGCCTGGGAAATCCACACAAGCATACTGATGATGACATAAAATGATGTTGGATCGAACGCACGAGTTTATTAATGCTATATGCTGAATGTGCCAGAAGTGTATTCGGCAATGCAAATGTACCTTGCAGTGTTAGCCTACCATTTTTATACAGCTTGCAAAATCCAAACATGTCAGACTGTACTGGTGTTGGTGTAGAATGCTAAGTCAGGCAGATTTACCTGGCCTTCCTCCATCTAACAATTTCCAGAGTTGTTTTCTACCTCCACCTCCATGATGTACAGTAAACATACAATTTGCTGTTTCTCTCTGAGAGAGCGGTTGTAGATATTATTGTCTACACCCTGGTATCCCTGATCTAACCCCAACTTTTTCGGAATCTCAGTTTATTTGACACACAAGGCAACAACTTTTAACTTGACTCTAGGTACAGTATCTCCACCACAACCACTGCAGAATCAAACCAGTGAGCTGGAAAAACTGAATTAACTTCGAGCTGCGCAAATTTCCTTCCAGCCAGCGGTCCCAAGGTGCTCAGAAACAGCGCTGCTGCCAGAAATTCAATGTTGTCGTGAACTACAGTCACTCCTGGACCATGCCTCCGTTCAGGGCAGTGTGGCCTCTACTTCCCTTCCCCCTGTGCCTCGCTCACACACACACACACACACACACACACACACACACACACACACACACACACACGCACCACCCCCACAGAACAAACATGTAAATCAGGCTGTAACACAGCTCCATTTGGACTCCTTCTCCAATGGTTCAGGCAGCCTTCATCTCTTCGCCCCTTGCAAATCTTCCTTCCACGGATGTGCAATATTTCAAGTAGTTTTACAGTGAGCCTTGCATGACTGCTACAGCTCAGGTACAAGTGCCTTTTTTTTCTTCTTTTCCTGAAATATCAACGTTTCTGCACATTTCTTTCTCTACAAAAGCCAAATCTATGGAAACTGTTTAAAAGCTACGGAAACTAATGTTCACTTTGCCCTCAAGCACAGCTGACTCTGGTAAAGTGGAAAGCAAATGGATTGAAAGGAGCCAACAAACGTACATGTGTAAAAGCATACACCAATAGCCAGCCTCGGTGCTAACTCCCTAAAGCTGGAAAGGTTCAGGTTCACCATAATCGAGAGAAAGTCTGGTCTCCAGACAAAGAAACTCTTGGTGGTGCTGGCTGAGGTGAGGTGAGCAGAACAAGTTAACACTAGCCTCCACATATGAGGGTGGTTAGGCCACTTTACCTCTCTCAATCACACCACTCATAAACTCACAATGAATGAACTTTTTCACTATTGTACTCAATCTCTATCACTCATTCACCGTCAAATCTCTGTGGAACACCATGACATTGTCTTTAACACACAATATAGCGCCTACACATAATCACATATGTCCCCTCACACACTATCAAACATTTCCCACGCAAGCAACCCTGTGTTTAAGTCATTTATGACTCTGTGGACACGTGATCTATCGGTCTATGAAGGACAATCTGATACTGTGTAAGTGGGTTTATGACAAGGAACTTGCCATCATTGAATAGCAAGTGAGAATTTTCCATATGAGTAGGAAAGAGTTTTACACTGTGAATGGGAAGCTGACATTTTACTAGACCTTAACTTTTAAGAAACAGGAAACACACTAAAAATAAATCAGTATTTTGGCATTATTACTCAGGTTGTATAATTGTGTTGTCATGAGAAACCAAAGCAGGAGGAGGGGGACGCTGGCTGAATAGGAAAAGCAGAGTTACAAGCCCCCACACTTTTTCCACCCTGTCTTTACTGCAGGGAGCTGCTGCAACCTGCCTACTTAACTCCATCCAATTTCTCAATTTTATGCCTCTAACCCCCAATCAACACCTGCTCAACTGTAAGACAGCAAACAGCCCAAATAGCACCGCATTTTAAATTTGTACATACATCCCTCAAATGCAGTTAATACAAACACTAATAACCTACTGCAAGTTCTACATTTCACTGCAAGCTGTAGGCTACATGTTGTATGTGACAAATAAATCTATCTTGAACCTTGAAATACTGAAGCTACACTGTATACTGTATACAAAAAACTTCCAAATTAGCTGCAAGATAGTCCATTAACATTCTCTTTGTAGTAATCCCTTCTCATAAAGGATGGCAGGTCACAGTTTGTTTACACAGTTATATCTGCTTAACATACCATGAAGTAGCCTATTTACTAAATAAACTTGTTTATTACCAATTTGCATGATAATACTATGACTCATCTGGTTTGTTTATTTTACATTTACATGACAACAACAACAACGCATGTTGAGACATGATCCTTGATTCACAAGTAAGCAGTCTTAAAATGCAGCCCTACTTTGCTTTATATCCGGGCCTTCGGTTTACCTACCAAAACTAAAGAAACACCTGTAGAAACTTCTGTAAAATTCACCCTTGTCTATTTTCTACCGATCGGTTGTAGTGGAGGAATTGAAACCAGTGAGTGGCATCTCTTTGTCTTTCTCCCCTTCCTTGTTCCTCCTTCTTTGTCTCTCTCCATTAATCCCTCAGGCCCTTGTGGGAGGGGCCGAGCCCAGGAGAGGAGAGGAGAGGTGTGGGGGAAGAGTGGCCAGTACAGGTGGGTCGGCTGAGCCAGCCGTTTGGCTTACTCAGGTCTTTGGCTAAATGAAAAGGCTTTAGTGGGGAATAGGAGACTGTTAAATCAATACTAGACTACATCAGTTACTTTGGCATCAACCCTTGTGGGGAAGCTACAAGATCAATTCCAACTGCAAAGCGTCTTTCTTCTTATCTTGTTGTGTCTCACAGTGTTGACTCAGATTTGTCTGTGTGTGCATGGATCATTAAGGTACATAAGGAGAAATGAATTGGAATACCTTCTGAAGGAAAATGATAACCCCAATTACCAGCTGCTCGGGAGAGGGTTAGATCACAGTGAGGAATGCATTCTGAATGAAATGAGAATGGTGTGAAAAATATTTGCACACCCCCACCATGGCAAAGTGAGAAATTTGTGTGTGTGTGTGTGTGTGTCTGATAACAGTGAAGGATCTTAGAAAAGCATTCAGATGTTCAAGGTCACTGCCGAGGCATGCGAGGCTCAGACATCATTTCCCTTTATTCCCCCGTTAAAGGCTTTCTAGGCTAAATTTAAATCCTCTAAAATGGTTTATCCTTTAATGCTCTCCATATTCAATCAATACTATTTTTCACTAACAGGGTCAATCCTGTTCTCTGCAACCCAATTACGCCAACTGTCTGCACACAATTGTGTTAATCGAGCCAAGATGAAGACAGATTTGCGGAGCCTTTTCCGTGTTTTGCCTCAGTGGGTGTAGCGCAGGCGGGGCTTAGGAGTCTGACACACTGTGACAATGGCCAACCACAATCTTCATAATGGCTTCCTTAATGTGAGGCATATCTACAGCCTACATGTGAGGTTAGATTTAATCATTTGATATTCAAAAGTGAATTAGTGGAAATCATTTGTAAAGTCAGTGATCCTTCCCATGCTCTGAGAAATGAACACAAAAGGTAAATGAGAAGATAATCAAGAGGATCCTAAGTTTCCACAGTATATTGGGTGATGGCCTTGTGGTGTTAAAACTTGAAAAAAAAATAGCCTGAGCATCACTGCAAGATTTCAACTGTTGTTAAAAGATTGACACTTGGCAAGACAGAATGTCAGGACTGCTGTGTGACCTATGTGTGGTTAAAGGTGTGTTCAACAGAGGAGCTCCCAAACATGACCTCCTCATTTCAGCTGTGTGTCCATTATAGTGGGGCTTTCATATAAGCTGACCACCAAGTACACATGATAAACAGTCATAAGGAATGTGATATCAGAATACACACACAGCATGAGGAGATAAAGCCAGTTAATGATGGGAAATAGAAGCAAGCTCACTAACCAATGCCAGATCCCCTAGGCTAATAAGCAAGCACCTCTTATCCTGCACATTCATCATGATAAACTCCAATCCGAACCTGTCTGGTCATAGCTTTTCTTCTTCTTGGCAATGACAGCAAGCAGCTCTGCGGGGAGCCAGGGCTGCCTCACCAGGGGAGCTGAATCAGCTCTCATCTGCTTTTACACTCTAGTCTGCAGGACCAGGATCTGGACAACCACTTACCCTCTTTACAATGCCTATCTTATACTCATCAAGCCCACATTAGTAAGTACCAACACACACCTCTTCTCTCTCCCCCAGGCCACTGGACACAGACCTACATATGGCATAGCCCTATCTATTGGCTCCGTGTCCATCACTCATGGCCCATGGCACTGAGCCTAAATGGGCAGGCAGGATTAGCACCTTTTCAGATCATGGACAATACTGATTTATGACACATTCATTTGAAGATGTAGAAACATGAGTTATGTATGAACCAGGATGGTAAAACTTATGTTTTTATCTTTGCAAGGATGTACATGTAGTCATGTCAATAAACATTTAGTCCTGTTTGTTTCCTCAACTGATTGTGTGCATAAACAATTTCATCCAATTAAAATATATTCACTAGTTAGAGCTGCGTAATAAACCATCTTGTGGTTAAAAAATAAGTTTACCAAATGCACCCACAAACATCTGTGTTTACAGCTAGGAAAAGGGAGATTAGAGCTCAACTTTAAACATAAACTTTTTTTTATTTGCTTTGTTTTGTGCTCAAAACCTTACAACCATAGCAGCCCAGAAAAGTAGAGAATTTCATTTCCTCTGCTAGTTTGTGTTAGCATAGGGCCAGCCTACAACATGATACTGAATGCAAACAGGAACAGAGTGACTGGTTAAATTAACCAGTAGAAGATGCAACTTTGTAGATAAAAATGTTGAAGGAAAAGATGTACAAGTTTCTTTTTTTTTATCTTCACCCAGCCTATATTCTAAAGCCATTCCAAATGACTGTAGAAAGAACACATTTGCTGAACTCATCCTTGTGACAGACTGGTCCCCTGGCCCTTGATGGATCCAGTAGGTGCCTCTACAGCACTTGGTAGGGGCCTACCAACACAAGCTTTTATTCATGCCTTCTGTGGAATTATGTAACCTGCCTCAATGGTTTGCGCAGGTCTGGGGATGTATCTGGCCATGACTACCAAGGAAAATAGGGCTAGAGGGGGTCTGGCTCCAGAAAGGCAGCACTGAGAGCCTGCATCTTAGGATGACATTCCACTGGGTTTTAGGCTACCTTTTTTAAATCCTTTGGCATTTTTAAGGGACCAACATAGGCAACTCTAGTAGCCCACCAACATTAATAAGGGAATTTTGGGGAGTATTTTTAAGGAGTACACAACTGCACAAAATTAATAGTTCACCAAGCCTTGAGCTTTCTCACACCAAGACCACTGACAATCACCAGGATCATTCTGTGGGACCCAGGGGCTGCTGTTTTGGTTGGCAAAGCTTGTTAGACTGCTGACTGAAGACAAGGGCAATAAAACCAAGATAACGAAGTAGCCTAGGTTAGCTTATTTTTGTTTCAATGTAGCGTTTTTTTTTGTTAGGCGTTTATTTTAAAAATGTCAAATATCTAATCATAAAATACTCTCTTAATTTTCCATCTAGGTTCTAAATAAAGCGCTATAGTTATGGTGGCTCTAACATCTCTATCGCCATCTGGCTGCATTATTTTACCCATATGAGTGGCATCAATCCCGCTTTCTTCCTTGCACCCCCTCCCCCAGCATAGCCTACACACGAGATAGAGAGAGACCACCGACTTCAGAACAACAAAAAAACATGTTTTAATCTTACCTTGAGCAGCCGTGGCCAGGAGTAGGCCTATTATCCAAAAACTTTCGGACATCGCCATAGCACCAATTCGTTTTCTGCAGGCTATCCGTACTTCGGTGATTCCCAGGAGAGGGTCGACTTCTTATAACGTTAGATCTATACAGTCAGGCATGCAGCTTTGGCAGTAATTCCAGCCTGATGTTAGATGAAATACATGTGCTGTTTTTTCATTAAAAGTAACGGAGAACAAAAAGTCATTCGCTGTTCAAGTCCGTTTTAAAGAAGCCAAAATGAACTGCACTGCGTAACCTATCACCAGGTATTCACGCTCTTTATTAAAAGTGCAAAAACACTTCTCATTAAAACCAGATGCAGGCAACAGTGCAGGGTCAATTAGTTTACCCTCTTTCTATTTCTTTCTGGTGAGGCAACAAGACACTGGAGACTAGGCTAATAGCCGATTTTAAAACATCACTGCAGGCCTAAAAATATAAAAAAAGACAATGCATTTTGCATTCAGCAGCCTTCTGCAGCGTAGCGTAGATCTACCCCCTCACGCTTTAGGGGAGTCACGGACGCAGGGTCTCTTTCGAGAAGGATGGGGATCTCCCTGTCGATGTCTCAGGAACAATTCCCAGAATATGTCTTATATTCTCTTAATCCTCAATCTCGATGGCCGGTATCCCGATTTGATATTCCCAAATGCGATAAATGTTTCCTTCTGATCGGGTCCAGGTGGAAAGCTCCTCAAAGTTCCGTTGATCCCCTATTGTGCAGTATGACTATGAGGGCATCAAGTGTCCAAGTTAACTGTTTCGGAAAGAGACTGCTGCGACGAGACGCTAGTCTGCCGAGTCGCGTCTCTAACCATTGAAATAAAATCGTCAATGATAGGTGTCAGTCATTCGCTACTTAACATGCACAGTTCGCAACAATAACACCACAACCTGGACTGCTATGATGTTGCTGACAACCACTGAGGGAAAAATCCGAATCGAGTGACGTTAGATAAGGAGGGGCTTGGAAGTCCACGGACTGCCATGTTAAGCGAGTAGGAGGTGAGCGCCGCCATGAAAATGTTGCATAAATGCAGTGCTTTCGAGCTAGAATATGTTGGTCAGCCTGACATACCGTTTAATTTTTTGCATCAAAATATATCTTAAACGAAAAGATGAAAATATGTTTAAATAAAAGTATACGTTTGAACTACGACCTTATGCTAGTTTAAACCGAGATCGACTTTTTTCTTCATGCATTAACTTTTAAATTTATGTGTCGCCTACATTGCGTCAATTTAATGACGTGCTCACTCTCCTCCGGTAAATAATTACCAAAAGCTCAGTTTTATTGGTAAAATATCTTGTGCGTAAAGGTTTGCGCATCCAGCTCAGCTCTCGCTACCCATGAGTCAAACGGGACTGTAGCGCCCTCTGCATGGCAATCGGATCCTTTTGGCAAAGGCAACCACAACCACAGCATTTTTACAGTCAAGTCCACCACCCAACGCAAGAAAAGTAGCTTATAGTCGGCCAGTGTTGAGGAAGTAACTTTGGAAATGTAATGTGTTACAATTAGAAGTTACTCTATCTAAAATGTAATAGTTGTGTAACTATTTCAATTACTTTAACAAAGTAATGTAGGCCTAACTAATTACATTTGATTACTTGTTATTACTTTTCTACATTTTGAATGAAATTTCTCAACTGTCAACCATTTTAAAGGAAAAATACTGTAGGCTACAGTCAATCAGTCCACATCCCTGTTATTTGAGGCTGCCAAGTGATCACTTTACTGTGAGATCATGCTGATCTTTGAATGGCTTTGCCTCTTAAGATTTGGTGAACAGGAGCAGTAAGCAGTGTGGGAATGATTGTGCATATGTCGACCGGCTCACTACAGCTAATTTATATTTCATGCAATCGGGTAGGACTACATTGCAGGCCTCCTGACAACTGCAGCTCAGGATGTTTAGCAGTAGATCTAGCAGCAAGTGGATGGTGTTGCAAATTCCAACTTGTCACTTCTCAACACTGCAGTCGGCTCATGCTACAAGCTAATATGAATATACTGTGGGGGGAGACTGAATTTCAGTTGAAGAGCGTGGAGACATCAGGGTCCCCACTCCCCACAGATCCTTAGAAACTCTTAAAGTGCCTTACATTTAAATTGAAGGGTTTGCCTGATTGGGCAACTCAGGAGGGTGGCATAATATGTAAGCTAGGAAGTAAAATAATAAATATTAAAGCTCTAGATTCAGGATTAAACTATGCATTATTAATAACTATATTTAACACATAGGTTAACACAGTTAACTTGAATTCAAAATTAGAGTTGAGCAAAGCAGTTAGTCAAATATTAGATTATTCAAATTCAAACAACAACAACAGCAAAAGATAATTCTAAGGTTCCCAAACTATTTACTTTATCTGGACAGCACTGGAGCTAGAGGGTAGATACAGTACCAATGACAATTCTTTAGCAATGCCATTTCACTAACAGCAGTAGCCAAGCTGTCACTGCCAGTGATACACCATTCAGGAGATTGCCCCATCTTTGGCTTGGCAGTGGCAAGAGAACCTGTCGCATCTTCTGCAGTCACAGCCTAGACAAAGTAGCAGTGCCATAGTACCCATGGCAGGGAAATCTTTGAAAGGCTTCAGATTTTCTATAGCAACCAGTAAGCAGACAGACACTGAAAACAGAAGTAATAGTTTTAAACTGGAAACAGAACCAATAGTTTTACCAATGGTTTTAAAATAGTTGAAAAATATTGTACAGACCCTTTGTACAAAGTGAGAGAGTCTGGTCCATCAGGCTAACCAGAGCCAGCAAGCCCCCTACAGGAATAAATAAATCCAGTGATCAGTGCAATATTTCCTGCAAGGTGGCCAGCCAGTGGACCCACACACTCTAAGACTTGGAAGAGAGAGAGAGTGTTATTGTCACTAATTTTTTGTCCGGTTTGGTAGATTATAGTTGTTGTTTTCTCTTCTGTCTTTTTGAGAGCCTTGGCCTGTTCCTTGTGTCCTCTGCCTTATAAACTCATGTTGTGTCCACACTGGGGGAAGTCTCCGTTCAGTCAGACACTGACTCCAGACTCCAGACAGGTTCTGTTCCCCCTATGCTATTGTCTCACAACATTATATGGTAGTCATGCCATAAGTGGTCTTGCCACACATTATGTTAAAGTCAAGGAGTAAGAACAATCTGTGGGTCCATTTTAACAGAGAAAGACAGGGTCAGCCACAGGGCCTCTTGAAATGAGTGTTACAACACATGTAATAACACTGCAATAATAACAAAATGTAATAACTTTTCACTGCATTATGCAATAATTTACACATTTTTTAATCATTTATGCATTTTGCTTTCATGAATTTTATTACAAAATGCATAAATAATTACAAAATATGTAAACTATTACATTATGGAGTGAAAATGTATTATATTTTGTCAGTTTATTACATAATGTGTTGGCATTGGTCTCTGCGAAGTTGGTCGAGGAGAATTTGGTAGCAAGGAAGTCATCCACAGCGAAGCAGGGAAGACATTTAGCAGGGATCACACGGTGGTGTAGATGAACAGAGGAAGCAGACGAGTTACGGTAGGCCTGTGGAGGTGATTTACACCTCAGTGGGCATATTTGTTGTATATCCATATACTGTGCATATAAAGAGAGAGTGTCCAGCATGGTACAGTTTAATTACAGATTTTGATGAATTTACGGCTATACAAAACACAGCCTATACCATATCTGTGAAACAATGAAAACAAGCCAAATCAAGAGAAATCCAGATTTAAGGCCCTTAATTGTAAAGGAAGTCAGACAGATTGATTTCCTCCAGCCTGCGTTTTAGTGGGTGCCAGACTATTGATCATCTCATACTGTCAGAGAACGATGGATCAAGCAAGGTCACAAGAACATTTTACTGAGAAAAAGCCATTTTAAGAATAAACATAGCCTACCAACATTATTTGGACACAAACACTACATATATCTACAGAGGCTGGTAAAAGGATAGATGATAGAAGCTTTGAGCACCTAGATTGGAACATCAGCTGTCAATCTTCTCTGCAGATCCTCTCAAGATCAGTTAGGTTAGATGCATTTTCAGGTCTCTTGAGAGATATTTGATTGGTTTCACGTCCACACTGGACCACTCAGGACAATCACAGGGTTGTCTCTCTGAGCCGCCCATTATCTTGACTATGTGCTGGTATTGGGTCATTGTCCATGATGAAAGGATGACTGTCTGCTGAGGTTTCTGGATGTGTCTCTTGCATTTACATAGGCTATATGATTTTGGATTACTGTATGCAAATGATTAAATATTTTCAAAACAAAGCAGAAATGCCACTCACAATTTCCCACTTTTTCATAAATTTGAGAGTAATTAAACAGATTAAAAGGATTTCATCATAAGGCTGCTACAGCAAAACATAGAGGGTCTAACTTTGTGAATGCATTTTATTCCAACATTCAAGCAGCAATAGTATATTTCCACTGCTTAAGTGAATTACCCTCACCCACAATAACGTTTCTCCCTTAAGCAAACACAGATGTTCTCTCAGGATTTCAAAGTCCTCCTGCTTACACCCCCTTTTCTGATTGGCTGAATATACCCACTATTGGAGGAGAATTTACCCAAATACCCACTGCAGCGTTAGAAACTTTCTTGAAGTCATCACGCTGAGACAAAATGGCCTCGGCACACGATAAGGCTGTTCTCCAAGCAATATTCAACCCAAACACTCCTTTTGGAGATATGCCTGATTTATATCAAGAGGAGGATCTTACAGATGATGGTAATTGCATTACAACATCCTAAATGCGCAGCCTCTTTCTTTCTCCTGCTCTCCTGACTTGATCTCTTATTGCATTATAGTCTTTTGAAAAGGTGTTTGAAGTATAGAGGGAGAGATTATTTGATGTTTTTCACAGATGAAACTATATGCAGCATTGTGTTCAGAGGAGTGAGTTTTTTCCACACAGGCCTGTGTGTTAATTCCTACTGTTCTTCATGAATACTTCAAATCTGTACTTTGTGATGTACTGTGCAAAAACTATACCACAGTCCATTTGCGTTGCTGCCACCAGACAGTCTATATGACCCAAGCCTGCTGATCCAAGTGAAGCAGCTGGAGTTGCAAGGGGTGTCAGCTGCAGAGACAGGGGACATCCAGACAGCATTGCGGTGCTTTGACCAGGCCATCCAGCTCCTGCCACAGCGACCCTCAGCCTACAACAACCGCGCCCAAACACGCCGTCTTCAAGGGGACACTGCAGGTAAGGCTGAACACTGTTATAAATATAGTCTCGTCAGGCTTCTTTCTCTATATCTACCTTCAAATTACCAAAATAGTGTATAAAATGTATATCCATGTTGAGTCGATAAATAATGTCAACAGTGTATCTCAGGCAATAAAGCACTTTTCAGCCTTGCATCCTTACTTACTGATGGGAATGATCCACTAGTTATTTTTGTTTTCCCCCTTTAAGGAGCAATCCTGGACCTTGAGCGTGCCATAACTCTGAGCGGAGGAGCTGGGCGCACTGGGTGCCAAGCCCTGGTGCAGAGAGGACTCTTATTTCGCCTGGGAAACCAGACTGAAGAGGCAAGACAGGATTTTACACGGGCAGCTGCATTGGGCAGCAAGTTTGCACAGCAGCAGGCTGTGCTGCTTAATCCGTACGCTGCCCTGTGTAATCGCATGCTATCTGAGGTCATTAACAAGCTACGGAACCCTGACATGCAGTAGCACAACAGTTTTACATTTGAGCACCAGGACACACATTAAAAGTTGACGCAGCTGTATGTCAATTGTGCTATTCATAAAACATCAATAAAAGGCAGCATTCTTTCATATTCACTAATTAGTCAATTCATCCTTTTAATCTTAATCCTACGCTTACGTTTTTTTTTTTTTAAGAACGATCAAACGTGTCCAATCAAATATTTTATTACATCTAAAGTCTGCAAGTGAGCATGTATAAATCATAAACCATAAACTTTATGAGTTAGCCTAAGATAAAAGCCACAGAAGGAGTGAAAAGAAATGATCAGTGTGACTAGTATGCTCATTTGATATGAGTGTGCTCTTGCATCTGCACATTGGATAAAAGATCTGGCATGCAAATTCATCTTTATAACAATCAGGTCTAATGCAAATGGTATTTAACTAAAAGTAGTCCTGAGGGGGAAGGGACAGTGGAGATGGAAAACAGTCTGTATAGGGCCACTTAGAAGTGTAGCTGCCACATACTGTAGAGGAGACAAAGGAGACAAATCCACGAGGAGTAAATTCAGTCTCTGACTGACTGGCTGAGAGTGGCTTGCATAAGAGTCTTTAAGGCCAAGATGTTCCAGATGTAGTCCAGATGAGACAGCAGAAAGTTTAGCTGAACTAAAACATGCTATGTTTTACAATATTTGTTTTAGGATTGTTTTTAGGGTTAAATACAACAACGAAGATTTGTTGTGAAGAAAATTATGGAATTATGGTCACTGGCACAGTGATCTTGACCTGAGGAATCAGATGTCATAGGGACTGGCAATGCCAGCTTCATAAATGCTACCTCTAGGGGCTCCCTGATGCATAAATTGCAGGAGATTATCTCAGTGATATTGGGCAGAAACACTAGGGGACTGCACAAATATTCCTTATCTCACATCAAATTCTCTGCTTGTTGGTGACCTGGGAACGATTTATGCCATTTATCATGCAAATACTCAGATGACCTAGAATAATATGGCAGATAGTCCAGTCATTCCTTGGGACCGTTTGCTGTTATAACTTTGGTGCATGACTTGTGCTTTATGAAATAGGGCCACCTGCTGCCACAACCAGGAGTGACAGGACTGAAGGATGTGCCCCTCTGAATTAATGTCAAATGTCCAGCTATGTGCCATCAAGAGAATTCATTATCATTATTCTGATCTGTATTGAAGTTGCTACAGTGTTAGCTAAGCATTTGCATCATGCATGTTGATGTTCAGATGATGTGAACAGAGGTCATTTCTTAATTGAATCATGTGAGCAAAGTAATATTCTAAGTGTAATAATCACGAAACATATGTGAGCTTTCCTGGAATGGTTAGAGACGATCAGGTTTCTATACTCCAGGTTGTTTTCACAGGTTATATTGTGTTGATGTAGTGGTAGTTGGGTGCCACACATGTACAGTGCTGTACAGTATGTGTCTGTGTACCACTCTTGCATGGACAGGTCAAAATGGCCATGACAGACTGAGAAGCACGGCCCATCCTGCCCACTGTTGATCTGATAGGCCTGTGTTGCCTCTTATCCATAGCCTCCACAGTCATCTGTCATAGTGTTTAACCACAAGCCCAAATAATTAGCAGTACGCATCATGTCTCAAAGCATAATAACCTCAAAAGGTGAAATAGCTCACCAATTGGCCCCTCACACTTTGAGAATTTCTGTATGACCTCCTTCTGGTCTGAGTAAAACCAGAAAAATAAATAAATACATAAAACACATAATTGCTCAGGTGAAGCAATTGTCATGAAAAGTTTTCTTTGAAAAGCCCTACCGGCTCCATCTACGAGAAGCCCCTAGCTGCGGACTTGCGGCCTCAATATGGGGCGGGGCTCAATGTTGAGCACAGCCCTCGTCTGAAACGTAGTGCCTGTTGAGCACAGTGCTTGCTTAAAA
>JASCQY010000477.1:14166061-14182514 GCA_030264315.1 Sardinella tawilis
GGGGGCGCAGCAGTTTCGACATTATTTTCAAACATTTGCGTTGCCGCCGACGGCCGCATCTCCTGGCCTCCGTATAGGCAGGAAGGCATGATTCCGTTGCACTGGCATCCCTGAAAACGCTGGCGTTGATTGGGCAATACAAATGTCTAGTCATTCGGTGAGTCCCCAGTGCTCTCACTGACACTCTCACTATAGTTCAATGGGGGAACGGCCCAACGAAGGGGCGCTCGGGAGATATTCTAATCATGGAGAAGCGGAAAGCAACACTGATCGATTGAACAAATTGGTGAATAATGATCAGTGCCACTGCCAGCACCAGGACGAGGAAACGTCGACGAAGAAAACTGGTCAGTTGTCAGAAGGAATCATCTCAAACTTCAGGCGAAGACCTCGCTTGGGTCCAGATCATGTTGTTCTAGCTAATGCTAGCTAGCTAATGTTAGAGGAATCAGTGAAAGTTACTAGGGAGTGTCTTCGGTAACGTTACCGATGTTGAGATACTTAAGTTAGCATATGGCTAATATTAGCTCCCTTGCTATGCACTAGCATGTGTGGACATTGACCTTGTGCACCGGTTTCTGCCCATTCATCTTGGAGCTCCTACTCTATTACATAAAACTGTTTTTTGTTCATTAACACCATTTATAATTACAGGAAATGCTGTCATAGTTTGTTGTTCGTTTGCACTTGAATAGACTTTGCAGACGACTCCGATGCATAGCTTTCTTAACTAGCTAGCTCAGTCGCTTCCCCAGCAACTCGAACCGGCTCTCTTGGAATGTTCTTGCTCGTTCGCCTGTACTATTGCTATTTCCTGTCCGCCATGTTGGGTGCAAAATGGCATAAACCCTTTCTAAAATATGCATATGGCATTTAAGTTTTAAAGTTGATATACGATTCATATCATTAACGTCGATGACCACTATATATGCTAACCAAACGATTGCCAAACTTAAACTGTTTGTAGGTTAGCCAGCTAGGTGGCTAGAGAGGCTACATCGCTTGCTTGCTAACTGGCGAGTCGGTCAGGGCCTGTTGCTCTCGTGTCACTCTGTCAGTCATGTGAGCAGGCCTGTCAAGAATTTTAGACAGGCTAGGTATGTTTCAAATGTTTAACCTTAGAGATGTAAGATCAACGGAGTTGGTCCCTAAACAGTAAATCCACGCAAACCTTTATAAAGCTGGCCTTCTACAAAATCGTTAGTTTATGTATATCCCTCGATCGTATTTTGACGTGACGGTAACTTGGAACAAGTTACAGCCCGAGCGACCAAGCTAACATTAGTTAGCTAGCAGTTTGCCTACTGAATCGGGGCTAGTTGCAACCCAAGATAGCAAAGATGACTAAAATTGCAAATTTGAGAAATTTCTCTTGTATAACTCAATATGTAAACTTTGGCTATTTGCAGCTAGGTATCGCCAATAACGTTACCTGTCCTCGTTTGCTAGTATGAAGACTAACGTTATCGAAGTAACATTAACTGTTAACTTAGTTGGCTAACCCTTGCGATATCATTAACGTTTATGTTTTGCTTGTAGAATACTAACAGATAGTTAACAAGTAGTTAATTCTAATGTATAGTAACTATTTTCCAAGAATAAAATGGTAAACTTATTGGGTCGTTAATTATGTTTCAAGCCATCTGAAGCATTATAACGTTGTCTCGAGGATTGATTAACCCTCGGGGGACTGTATGTGAGTAAACAATTTTTTTGTGTCACTGGTTAGACACGTCTATGAGAGAATGTAGCCTACATCTATCCAGAAAATTGCCTCGTTTGATGTCGATACATTTTTATCCAATATTTTCTGCGCCAGAGTGCTGAGGTGTCAGAATACCATGTCTCAGATCAGTGCAGGAGTTGCCACGCCATATTATATTTCCCCTGACGTGGTCATCTGGGTTGCAACTATTTAAAGAACTTGTAAACAGTAAGATAAGTTTGTCACAGCGAGGATGGTGTGTTGTGGCCCAAGTCGGTGTATATATATATATATATATATTATTTCATGGTCTACAGTTATCCATTTGAAACTAATAATAATAATTAATAAGTAGTCTATAACACACACACTTGTCTTCAGTTGTGCAGGTTAAAATGTTTTCTATGTGTTTTACAAGAAGTGATGAGTAACCACTTTTTTGTCAATCCAAGTTTTAACCTGAGAGGAATCTGGCCGTGCTTCAGGTGAACCTGGCATTTGGCCATTTGAAACACCCAGTGTAGGTTCTAATGTTCCCAGTCTGTTTGTTTGCTAGTCAAACATGCATCCACTCTGTTTTGACACACTAGAACAATCTGGTGTCGATAACAGGTGCTACCTTTATGTTTATTTACAGGCGCTTCGGTTGTATTTAAACACCGTTTCGTCTCTCTTATTTTTGACAGGTTATGGAAAAGTAAACGGAGTCACTAGGGAGGGAGAGGAGATTGCCACTGCCTTGAATCCAGACAGCATCCATCATCCTACACACAGTAGCCATGACGACAGACGCCCCATAGAACACCACCTGAAACCTAGACCTTCCCCAAAGTCGGCTGCTTTACACGGGGCGGTGGAACGCAGAGGAGGAGAAGGCGGCAACAGTGGTGGTGACTCTAAAAGCAACATGGACTGCCCGAATGACCGCCCACCTGATCTTAAGACGCTGGAGGGTAAGAAGGAGGCGTTAGTGTCACTCAATGGCATTGTGGCCTCCAGTGCCAGTTCTAGCCCACTCTCCAACGGTTATCCTGGGAAGCCAGGGACACTGACGGACAACGACGGCAGTGGATCCGAGAACGGCTACACTACACCCAAGAAGCGTCGGAACGGTCAGCGCAGTGCAAAGCCTGCATCTGGGGACATTGTCATTGTGGCACAGACTGCAAAGGCCATGCATTCAATGCCTGTAGGCAAGCAGCAGCCAGAGCCGCCTCTGTCTGTTGAGTCTGCTGACAAACACTCATCCTCGGTGGTGCACGGCAACGGCCGGATTCGAGAAGTCCCTGTGGCCTCCTCAGCTACTGCCCTTCCCCCTGGGGAGTTTCCAAGGAAAAACTCGGAAGGCAAGGCAGCCAGTAAAAAATTTGAGGAGCGACCTGTCAAAGCCAAGGCGGTCACTGCTGCCGCTTCGGCTGCGGCTAAAGACGACTCATGGACACTGTTCAAGCCACCGCCCGTCTTTCCCGTAGACAACAGCAGCGCGAAGATAGTGCCTAAGATTAGTTATGCAAGCAAAGTGAAGGAGAACCTCAACAGGGCCTCGGCCCAAGCGTGCTCTGCTGCTGAGAGGGACCCACTCCTTCTGCCCCCCGCCACCCCGCAGGTGCCAGGCAAGCTCTCCCAGGTGCCCATGTCTGCTGTCAAGACCATCACCTCGGCTAGCTTTACCAATGGGCCTCTGCCCTCAGCAGAGAGCGGCAACAATGGCTGCCCCTTGCCCGGTGCTCCCTTTAATGCCCCAGCTGCTTCTGGTACTGCGTCCGTGCTGGTCTCCCAGCAGGGAGGTGAGAATGTAGCATCACCCCAGTCCTCGTCCGCCACCCCCGGCATGGGTGGTGCACCCGTGGTGGCCGAGCCCCGGAAGCCCAGTCTGTTTGTTTACCCGCATGCTGCCGGACCCCCATCTAATATGCAACTGTCGCTTCCCAGCGGCCGCCAAGCTGACCCGCCACCCCCTTCCTCCGCCTCCTCTTCCTCTGTTCCGTCAGGATCCGTGTCGAACCCTTCCTCCACCACACCGGCACACCAGAAGTCCCTGGGCGAGATCTTTCAGAACCAGTGGGGACTGTCCTTCATCAACGAGCCCAGCGCTGGACCTGATGGCGGGGGCAGCGCCGGTGGCGGTGCAGACATGGCTGCTGCTGCTTCCGCCGGCAGCCGGACGGAGGGGAGGGCCAGGCCCACGGTGGTGACCTTCCAGGGCGGCTTCCCCTCCGGCCCTCTGCCCCTGCAGGGCCACTCCTCCACCACTTCGCCCCAGAGACAGGAGCAGCCCCCTTTCCCCAAGGCCTACGAGCTGGACAAGCGAACTAACCCACTCTCCTCCAGCAGAGTGGTCACCCTCCGCTCCTCTCCCGGGCCACTGGCTCAGGAGGGAGGCTTGCTGCAGACCCCTTCCCTTCCCTCTGGAGCCCCTAAAGATGAGCCCAGGAACCACAGTGCAATAGTGTTCAGCTCTTCCTCTGCTAAGGACCTCGGGGTAGACCTGATCCAGGCTCCCCCAACAAACACTGCCCCTGTGCTGGCCTTGGCCAGAGAGCAGGGCCATAGTAAGGGCTTTGAGAGGAGATCTAGCTGGGGGATGTTTGATTTAAAAGCTGCTGTAATTTATCACACTAAAGGTAATTGTTTCTTGAAGGGATTTTAATAATGGGAGTTGTAAGTATGGGATGTATGAGAAAGGCCACATTGTATGTGCTACTCAGATATGATCATAAGTTGGTATGTTGGTGTGTTAAACAAATGAGGGAACAGAGGCCTGCGTTTGGTCATGCCTAATTCCTGATGGCTTCTTTTAGGATACTGCTCATGGAAATTTTTTATGGCTTAATCAGCAGGCAGCTTAAGCTGTCTGTTCCTGGACTGCTGCTCTTTGTTCCATTTTAAGTCACCCACCTATTTAAGCAAACACCATTTCAAACTAATGTTTCTAACCGTGGGACAGAAATTATAAGCTATTTCGGTGTCCTTTTAAGTGATGACAGTGTTACAACTGAGTGGTCTTTTTTTTAGGCTTATATGTACTCATTGTTTTATTGCTCTCTTTCAGAAATGGAATATATTCTGAATTTACAAAAACAAGGTAAGGAGTTTTTTTTTTGTGTGTGTGTGTTCTTAAATTTACTAGGGGTTGCAAAGAGTGAGCCATGTTGATAATCATTATTACTCCTCTCTATGTGAAGGTAATCTCTAAGCTTCACAGTCACTACTGTGCGAGCTTTGTGATTTTTGGTAGTTTGATTTAAACCCTTTGCCTATGAAATCCTGAGTCATATCGGTCACATGACCTAAATCATCCTCCTCTCTTCTCCTGCAGATCCAAAAAGAGTCGTCCTCTACAGAGACACAAAGGACGGACCCAAACAGTGAAGTGACAACCTGGATAACACTAACACGTCTTCAGCTGGGACGATGCTGCTGCTGCTACTGCTGGCAGAATTGAAATGAAACAAAAACAAACAAACAAACATACAAAAAAACTCAACAAAAAAAAGCATCAACAACAACAAAGAGGAGTACATGCTGAGAGAAAGGGACATGGATACTCTTGCTAAAAAAACATTGTTGATTTTGAGCTGAGTGTGACGGTGAAGCTACGCGGAGAAACTGCCTCACGCAGACCGACGTGTGGTTAGTCAGCAATAGCAAACTGTGGGGGGAGGGTGCTGGGGTTGTTGTGTGCTGAGGGAGACTGAGGGAACAAGGAGGCGGCCAGAAGAAAACCTGCGAGACAATCGGTGGAATGGATGACTAGAGCGGTGAACTGTGGCGTGGTTGGTCCTCCTTGTTCTCCTCAACAAAGCTTGATAGAAGTGGTCAGAAATGCTGTCTGTTGTCAATGGAAGAAGCAGTCAAGTGAGGCTGCCGATGGTGTGTCCTTAATTTCCAAAAAAAACAAAAACAAAAAAAAAATGCTCTGGACAACCTTTCAAAACACTTACACACACATACACACATATACAAACACAAACATGCACATAAACACTTTCTGAACAACAAAGAAATACCGTTCTAGTCAAGGCGCTCTGCTGGAGTCTCCGAGTTTCACAGGCCGTGAAGGAGATGCTTCAGGCTCCTCCTGTCACTGCTCCCTCGGAGGGAAAGAGGAGTTGCAGTTCTTCTTTAGATGCCTCTATTTTTTTTTCGGTGCGAATTCAGACCGTTCAGAAGACGCCGGAACTGTTTGGACGCGGCCTGGAATTTGTGCAGCCGCACAGACTGGGAGACGTTAACGTCTCAGATGACTGCCCTCATGTCTGAACGGGAGGGGGAGCGAGAGCAGACACTGACGTCGGAGCAAATTTGCGTCTTGCTTGAGATTCAGGTTAATCTGAGAAAACGTATAGTGTAGATGTCTTGGGAGACAAAAAATTACTCTAAGCCTTGTGGGCGCAAATAATTGTCTTAATGTTAGTTTCTGACTAAGATGGGGGTCCTACATTTGTTGGTAAACACTTAACTGAAGTTTTTGTTTGTTTTTCACATTGTTTGTTTGTTAGCCTGCCTGTTCTTTTAGTTTCCCGGACAAGGAGAACATTCTTGTAGATGTCCAGAAAGCACGACAGATCGAAGTCCAAATTGGACCCCCATCCCCTCCCAGGTCTCCTCGGTGGGCGAGCCCAGTTTGTCGCAGTCATTCTCCCATTGGCAAGATCTCAAAGTGCTATTGTTTCAATTGTCTTATCAATGGCTCTCTGACACCACCGGACAGACGCTCCCACCGCACAACGTGTCGCTGTGGTAACCGTGACAAAGCCTATGCTGTTTTATTTGCGTTTTATTTTTCCTTGTCTATGCGGGATTCTGCTCATGTTTTATGGACTGTTTGCTTCTTTCTGAAATCAGAATCAGTTTAATGGTGTGTCGTATGTTCAGAATTTTGTTTACCCAAATGCTCAGAAAGGTGTATTTCCTACATTTTCTTTTTTTTCTTTTGTTAGGCTGCATTGTTTGTTTTTCATATGTCCCTCATATGCAGAATTGACTTTTTTTTTTTGTGTGTGTGTGTGTTTGTTTTGTTTTTTTCTCCCTGGTCTTATAGAGCTGCTGCTTAGTCTCCGATGCTTCAATACGTTTGTTTTCTCCAAGTCATTTTGCACAGAGAGAGCAGCAGCAACTACTGTTGAGTTTAGGGAGGGTTGGAACTTTCGATTAGGAGCAACTCTTTCAAAAGCCTAGAGTTGACAGGTGGCCTAGTGTCAGTCAGTCAGTCCGTCTGTCTGTCTGCCTGCCTGCCTGTCTGTGTGGGGAAGGGTGTTCTTTGGAAGCCTTAGTTCCTATGTTCAGCCTGCTGGTGGGGTGTTTATCACGCTAGACAGACAGGACTTTATTTTTGTCACCCATCTTTTGATTGGCCGGTGTATCCTACGTTGACTGTGCTCCTTCCCCTTTCCTCTGCTGTCCTCGTAGGATAGGTTATTGTTCAAAGGTCTTCCCTCTTGGAAAAAAAGAGAAAAAAAAAATCAATTCAGTGTTTCTCAGTTAAGTACGGTAATATCAAAGAATGAATACTAAAAACTTACCTTTCTCTATCTTTCTCACCCTCCCTTAACCATTAAGTTAATTGAGTATATGAAATTATTAGCACTTTACCTCATTTTTAACTTCAGTTGCCGTTTTAAAATAGACATATCACTACGTGATGGAAAGATTACTAGAGAATAAAATATACTAACTTAACAGTAGCCTCTGGCTGTCTGTGCTTTAAAGCATATAAACATTAAAAATAAGTCACTCAGGTAGGCTTAGGACGTTATTGTAATTTAACTTAAATTTACCACCAGTGTTATTGCCCAAGCTGAAAATAAGATGGACAAAGCCTCTCCTTTACTGTGTCTGCTTCCTTGACTTTATCCGCGCCTGCTTGAGGCCAAGCTCTCTGTGGCATCATTTGGAATCAGAGAGGTGAAGCATGTTTGCCTTCTCTCTCTTTCTCTGTGTCTTGGTTCCAGCTCTACATTGCTTTGTTGGAAGAGATGACAAATGGGCTGTTTTTAATTTAATAATTATTATTTTTTCAATGGTTTAATCTTCAAGTGGTCATGATGAGTGAGTGTGTGTGTGTGTGTGTGTCCATGCTGTCTGTAAGGGCAGGCTAAAGAGGGGAATTGAAGCCCGATTAATCCATACTGTTATAAGTGTTCAATGCATTTTAATGGCCTCTCACCAACACTGTGTTGACTTTCCCACTTTTGGACTCTTGCCCCCCCTTCCCCCCCAAGCCTCCTCTGGTGACCCAGTGGACCTGTTGTGACCCCCAGGTTTTATTGGGTCATATGTATACTTCATGTTGGGCATGCTGCTCTCGGACGAGGATGTAGCCTTACCTCGACTATTACCTTACATGATTTCTAGCAGTTTTAAGTTGTATACATATAACATCCAAATAACAGGCCGTCTGTAGTGCTCTAAGCTTATGGGAAACTTCTAGAAGGCTAGTCTGTGTTACCGTTTGACTTGCATTCAGGAAGGTGGCCCTTGTCAGTTTTCAGTCATGCACCACATGATCTAGTTTTGTCTGTTTCTAAGGGAGTTCATCAGTAGTTCACTGCTGTTACTTTTTTTTTGTTTTCCTGAAGCGCTGTTATAGGCTGTCTTATTTTCACACAAAGGGATTTCAACCTGTATCTTATGTCACATCTTCCCCATCAGCAAACGCACTATTTTAAGTAGCATGACATTGCAATACTTGGTTTTATTTAATGCTTTTGTTTTTCTTTTTCTTTTGTTATAACTTCAGCTTTTTCCTCATTTTAAACTGAAAACTAACGTCCAAAGAGCTGTTCCATGCTGTGTAGAGAAGGCGCTTGTTGAGTTCTTCTCATATTTTTATTTTTTTTCCTTTTGAAAACTTGCGGTTGTTTAAGGTGTAAAACTCTCAACAGCTTGAATTCTGTCAAAGCAGGAATCAACTCATTGGTTGTAGTGCTAATTTACTTTGTGCAAGGTTCTATCAGATTTGAATTCACTCTCCTAGAATCATGCAGAATCGAACTGTTGTGTCATTAATGTTCGTTCTTTTTGTTGGAAAAAAAAAAAAAAACACAATGCCTAAAAATGGACCTGAGGACAGATCTAACAGCTGACAGTATGGACTTGCACCTCAAAAAAAGAAAAGAAAAGAGAAACTCATGTGTCACAGAAGACTAATTTTGTGCATACTTATATGCGGAAAACCTCTGCCTGTCCCACCTACCCTTTCTATGTACGTCACTTTAGAGCTCAGTGAGTGGGGACACTCTGGACCTCTTAAGAGTTGGGCTTCTATGAGGAGCCCAGACAACAACATACACTTTGTGCACAGAGCAGTTTACAATCAAAGAATTGGTGAAGTTCAAAGATAGGACTGTGGTGTGTAGCTCTGTGTGACGCAACTAGGCCAGTAAGCAAAGACTCTTGGAAAGGCCAGATTTCTCAGCATGGTACATGCCACAGTCCTGCGTTTTAAATTTGCCCAAAGTTTGTTGCTTGGGAATCATAGATCAGGAAACCTATCTGAGTTGTCCAATCTCTCCCCATCTCCCAGGCCAAAAAAAAAAGCAAAATATATAAGAGCACTTGTTTGATTAGTTCTAATTGTGAGCGCTAATCTGGTGACATCACTTCCTGCTTTCATCGTCTGTAATGTAGTTTGCTGAGCTGTTGTGTCATCAGAGAACAGTGGAGAGAGGTGGAGGGCATGACCGGAATTGGACTGGGAATGTGACTGGCAAAAGCGGTTTGTCCTCTGCATTGGACACCGGAGTCCTAAATGCTCACCCAGACAATTTCTCCGTCTTGTTCTAGGCTTGAACTCCTGCTCGAGTTTTCTGTTGGGTTGGGACCTTCAGCTCTGTGGGTGAATAAATGTGTGTTTGGGTGTGCGAGTGTGTGTGTGCGTGTGTGTCTGTGTGTGTTTGTATTGGTGAGGGCGAGTGTCTTCATTCTTGCCCACAATGATATGCAAAGTGTAATGTTTGAGAATTGTCAAAAAAAAAAAAAAAAAGATTTAAAAAATATTCAGGGTGCCTGTGCTGAAAAGACATTTGAAATGGGAATCACTTGATAATCATTCAAACATGTATGAGTAACTTTCTAGCATCTTTCCTTTATCTCCCCACTCTTAAATTTTGTGCCATGTTTTGACTGTTAAAATGTTTTAATTAAAAAATTCATCTTTGTGTCACTCTTTCCATATCCTGCCGTTCTTGATGGGATGGGGGAGGGAGGGAGATCAGCATTTGTTTTAAAGTATCTTAGTGTCACTGCTAATAAACTTGTTGGAGGAAAAAATAACCTTGGCTTGTCCTAATTCAAATTGTTTGCCTACAGTATTATACCGCGGAGATGTTTAGTCAATTATTTTAGTCAATACTTCAATAATACTAGGATTTGTCTAGATATGGGTGTAGTGCAGAAGAAACAATAATGTGACAGTTTGTGACTGCTTTATTTTTTATTTATTTTTTTTTTTGGAAGATCAAATTCTCTAGCTCTACTTGGTAATTAACTTCACATGGATTGATACATTTTGTCATTGTTCATTCATGTGCACGCACTTAAATTTGTTAGTAATTTTTTGTTTGCTAGCTATAATGTTCAGTATAGGGCAGATTATGGAAGTAGGAGGTGCAAATGGTACAGACACCGATATAGTGTACCACTGGGATGTGTGCTACTTTAATCTCTGAGCCTGACATCCCTGGCTTGGTGTGTTTCACATGCAGTGATTGGTGCTACATGCTCTGCCAAAGCCAACACTGAAATGAGCTGAATGGTCACACACCAGTGTGTATCCCCTGGGAAAGTCCCCACCAACACCCCAGGGACCTGGCCGACTGCCAGGGCAAGTGACTTGCTGAAGGACCCGCCAAATGAAAGGCCTGCGGCTAAACTTGGACAGGGGTTGTTGGGTCAGGACATGCGTGTGGCTCCTGTGTCTTTTCCAGTTTTATTGCATGCTGCACATGTGCAACACTTGCCATGTGTTAGGATGAAACAGAAGGTACTTGATAGTAGAGCTTAATAAGATTTACTTGTCTGTAATGTAGGCTTTTCATCAGTAGGGGTCGCCATTATACTACTTAACAGATGTGCGAGTGAAGCTGAACTTTACCTTTGAATTTTGCTTTCACACTTACAATTAAAGGTTTCTAAGGCTTTCCATGTGCAGACAAATTAACTTTGTAGTCTTTGATGCAATTATCTTGATTCCTTGACAAAGTCTTTGTTTAGCACCTGTTAGCTTAGCACAGTTGTTGATGTGTATTCACTGCACTAGCTATGTTCACCCAATGTTACAGTCCCATGCCTCCCCTTAGCTCACTCCATCTATAATGTGTAGGATTTCACTATTTTTCCATTTGTAATATCTTTATGTCTTTTTATCTGAAAGGTTATGCCTCATTAGACTCAAAATAGTCACAATTATTTCTCCATGTCCTTAATCCAAATTTCTTATTATTTTATGCAATACTTTACTGTAAATTGTGAAGTCTTCTCTGTTATCATCATTGAAGCCAACCTTTGTGGGTACCTTGAGTTCTGTTGCATTGTCATGCAAACATATTCTTTTCACAGTGTAAATCTGAATTATCATTTTAAGGCTTTGAAGTCTATTATTTAATGAGGCATCCATCATCAACAGGGTTCTGCCGATTTAATGACTGATTTTTGACTGAACACCAAAATATGTGTTGCCTTGAAATCTGTTTTGGTACACCATCTTAGCATTTCACATTTTACAGTCTTTATTTATTTTGTTTTTCCTCTCCATTTAAATTCATATCCAGCCCACTCCCAATCCACTATCCTACTTCATGTTATCTTATTTACCAAGTTAAAAGAATAAGGCGGCATCCATAAAACATGACAGAGGCAACATGAAAGGGAGCTGTGCCTGGCCCTGCTGCTGCTTCCCCGCCTCTCTGTGGGGGGAACCTAGGGTCCGCAGATGCATTAATGATGACTGGATGGGTGTCCCTGGACTCCTTGGCAGGAGCATCCCCTTCTGGATCTCTTTTTAAATGACGGAAAGTGGAGCAGCACGAATACCAAATCACACCTTTCCAGGATCACTCCAGGGCTCCACTGTGTTATTATCGCCACTGAATAACTCAAGACTTTATTAGATTGTGCTAAATGCACAAGTGAGCCTGGGAACATGTGACGACTGGCACAGCTAGTTCATGTATGTGGGCCAGGCTCAAAAGTGAAGAAAGCAGACTCGTTCTTTAAATTACGGTGGTGGAGGGGACAGGGAAAAAAGGAGAGAAGAAAATAGTCGTGGTCATCCGAGCATTTCATTTCCTGCCGGCAAAGAGGCACATGACATGTTTCTAAAAACAGCCTTCCAAGTGATTCTCAGTGCTTTAAATAGACTGAGCTACATGTGTGAGAGGTCAGTTAGACTCATTGTATTGCTGGCCCTGTGCTCCTCTCCAGGATATGTTCTAGAATGGACCTCACACAGCCCAAGGGGTCACCAGCTTGCTGGCTGTAATTTAATGACTGTAAATTCTGATGTTCTTTACTATGATGAAGTGTGATTGGAGTGGTGCAGACTGATAATGCATTTGAAAACTGTCTCTTGTATGTTTATGACCTCATTTCCAAAATCATCATATACACTTGAGAATAATTATTAAAACACCCTGCCAATTTTTCGTACACCAATGAGTACAAATTGACCCTTGTGTGATTAAAAGTCTTTGTTGTGTATTTTGTGTGTACAGAAGGTCCTCACTACAGACGTTGTTTCAGACCGCTGATTCACTTGAGAGGTCCATGTGAAATTGTACCATAATTTGGGAGATGCCGATGCAGTATCTGTAGTTCACTGAGGAAGCAAGAAATATGAAGTCTGTTTATATTTCAGGGCTTTTTCTCCCGTTTTCCAGTATTGCAGTTGGACAGAAATGCAGGACTATGGACCAAAACACACACTGAGGTTGGTCAATTTATTCTCCCCTTGTTTACTTTTCATGCGTGTCTGGTTTGACCCCTGGTTGTGCTCTATAAAGCAGCGCTCTGAATGGCCACAAGCATCCAGCAGACGCCACTGACAGACTGGGTGGTCCAATTAGTCAATGTGATAATCCAATTCATTCATCCTATAACTGCAGCACAACATTCAGCCTGATCAAATCACTTGTCAACTACCGTATTCCATTTACAATTTTCCTTCATGGCTTTTTCTACGCTGTCATGGAACATAATATTATACCATCTCCTTTTCTCTTTTCTTTTCCGTGCGCCTGACCATCTGTTTTTTTCTGCTCCAATTACAAACTATGATAGCTTCAGCTCTGCCTGGACTTATTCCACTCAACATTCCACTGCCCTAATACCACCTCCCCCAACACACACACACACACACACTCATGAACATGTACACACTTATGAGCACGTATTCACACAGACATACACACACACACACACACACACCTCCACCCCCCACTTTTGTAGTGCCTCGAGCAGCACTCAGTCTGTGTTTAGTCCGAACTGGGCCACTCAGCAGTGGTCCAAATCTACATACTCCTGCCACCCTAAATCTGGCTGGAAGAAACCTCAAAGCAAAAGAAGGCATCGTATCCATTTGGTGTCTTTTTAAACAGTGTGGCCAATAAGGGTGTCTCATTTGTTGCTCCAAGGGAGAGATGTGCTCCTTCGACAGAGCCCCAACATCAGCATACGCAGTCCTCATTATGACTAAGAAATAATAAAATGTTTCACTGCCATCAAAATGATAAATGGGGCAATACACTCAGTATACCACCACCAAGAGCAGTCAACGGAAATACCCCCTATATTTGTCTCAGCATACTGAATATGTGAAAATGCATAAAAGCATTGCTGACACTTGAGTGTTTCAAGTGAAGCTATTAGTGAAGACATTTATTAGTCATACTGTTATAAAAGGATATGCAGCCCAGGGAAAAAAAAAAAAAAAAAAAAACGCAAAAAGGATATGAATAGAAAATGACTGGATTTACAACGTCAGTTAGCCTGAAAGATTCAGTGTGAGTATCTCACAGTCTACCAAGTGATTGCCATAAATAAAGAAAAAAAGTTATTGTATCTTAACTAGATACCATGGATTGAAGAAATTAGTATTTTGGGGCATTTGTTCCATCTTTATCAATGATCTAACAAAATGACATGTCATAAATCTGTTGACAATCGGAATCCTGATATAAGCTTATTGACAATGGTCTCCTGAACTTAATTGTCACTGTCCTTAATGACTGGTTTGATGGCCCTGCCCATTTTGTCCCAATTCAATATTGGTTGGCAGTTGTACAAATGTGCATACAGTCAACAGTCAACAACCACTTCCACATGCATTATACATTTGCCAAGAACAACGTAGATTATGCAACCTCTAAATCATGCATTACAGCAAAATACCTCAGACCAGTGTGTGTAGAACAGATGGAGCTGTAGACGGTATGCTTCTTTCCTAGCAGGGCACATACGGTACACAGAATATGACTGTAGGCCTATCTGCCATGGTGATTAACACTCATGGTGATTAACACTCACGTTTTTGGACCTGTACAGTATATTTTCCATTGACCATGTTGAAGATACAGTTGGGCTTTAGACATCTGAGAGAACATATATAGCCCTGGTCTCCCACATGGCCAGAGGAAGAGTGAATTTGGGACATGTCTCAGTCAGCCATAAGATCTAGGCTGGAGGAGTTAAGGAGGACAGCTGTGCTCTTACTGCAGGCCAGAGAAAGGGACTAATCACTCGGTCTTAAATAGAGTCAACACATAATTAGATACAGCTGCTATGTAGGTTACAAGTCCCTGGAACATCCACCTTATGCCTTTAAATGTGACAGGATGGGAAATATACAGTAGATACTGTATGAGATCTGCCCAAAGTCCTCACATTTGGAGTCATTCATCTTGACTTCATTGTTATGAAGAAATAATGTCTCATGATGGCCATTGTCAGAATGGAGTCCACCCAATGATGCCCCCCATGACCGACCGTAACCTCTGACTTTAACATTATGCCGTATAGTTGCCAGCACGCTGTCCAGCCAAAACTATAGATAACCATTTATGGCCTGACTCATATAATATTAGTGAACCACATTCTGGTGTTATCATGCTCAGCAAAAACTATGGACAAATTTATAGTTGCTATATACATAGTATAATTGCAATGATTGAATGAATTGAATGAAAATGAATGGAATTGAATTAAATTGAATTGAATATCACATAGGGAATCTCCACCCTCTACTGGTCATAGAGGGGTTAATTTTCAGACATGCCATTGAACTGGTGTGTGTTATACTGTTGGCTATTTGAAGAGCTCTTTTCAAAAATGCTCCAATTCTCCATTTTCAAAGACACATATATATATATATAAATATTATCAACATCTTGCTAAAATAATCGCCTCAGTAATTTTTTTTTCAGGTTTCATTACGAAAAGAGCAAACACTTTATTACAAGATTTAGGCAAAAACAAATTGCAAATTTTGTCCAAAACTATTTTAGCAAGGTGATGTTATGCTCAGTAAAAATCTGTAAAATCACAGTTTTGTTACTTTACTTGGGTAAGGACAAATTAGAAAAGACTAAGCCAACTGCAATTGCACCTGTCAACTGCAACTGCACCTGAAAATCAAACAGAACTAGTAAAAAAAGAAGATTTATGGAAATTGAATTTAAATGGATTTTATCACATCTATGTTTACTGCCACCCCTAAAATTCACTTAAAACACATGTAATAAACAAAAATAATCTATTTGTATGTTATCTTTTAAAAGAATCCAACCTAGAAGAAAAGCAACATTATTCTGATGCAGGACTGTGACAATGTGGATTTTGGCACCTCCACCTCGTCTGTGTGTAATTAATTTCTGATTTTGGTATTTGGTCTCTAATAATATAATGATTTGAAGTGATCTGATTGGTTTGGCACATTGTTGCTTAATTTGTGTTTTGTACCTGAGGTGGTGAGCTTTCAGGTAAGGTCTAGATTGGGCCAGTAATTGGTCTACAAAGTGTCAATTTGAGGTAACACCTGATCTTGTCAGGGGGAGGGGTTACCTTTAAAGAGTGCTGCTTCTTTAGAGTGCTGGAAGCTCCTCAGAGACTTGAGACTGGAGAACGAGGATATGAGAACTCCTGCGAGTTTCTCTGTGTCATGTTGGTCTGTATTTTGAGTTAGATCATTTATTTCATTTTGATCTGTTTGCAAATGTATTGACCATATTTTTGTTTAAGGAAATTAAATGGTCTTTTTGCCCTACATTTCCTGCACTTTTGGGTGGACACTGAAGATAAATAAGTAGGCTATATTTTTTAAGTCTCTATTGTACTGTTACATTCTCTTGGACAGTTGCTCAGGCTACCTTCTCACAAGGACACAGGACTTAAAAAATTGACATTTTACTGGTATTTGGAAGGGGGGGGGGGGTCTGGGGTCTGGGCCTGTTATAAACATGGCATGTATCATGAATATTAATGGCACTTTTTTTTTTAAAATGGGCAATGACTGTTGTAATTCGATCATTTGTTTTTTGTTCTGTCTGCATCCCAATCATTGTCAACTGCCACCTAATGACCAGTCATGACCATTAAACAAACGAAGCAACAAAGTGATTTTATACCTTTCCTCCTCACAGAATCTGTGCAGATCATATTCCTACTGTGGATCTTCCCTATAGATAGATTTCACGCCGACGTCACTAAGGCAGGGAATGCGCATGACAGGGGCAGAAAGAAGCCTGTGTTATC
>JASCQY010000477.1:14194064-14205662 GCA_030264315.1 Sardinella tawilis
CCCCTCAGCCTCGACCGCCTGAAGCCATTTTCAGCGTCCTTCTTCAGTAGGGGCTAGTGATTGGGCCTCATCCAGCAGCCAATGGGGAGAGGGCCTCTCCAGCGGCGGCCCTCTGGACGCCACAGTCCATTTGTCTCCAGCATTGCTGGGCTCCTAATAAGAGGCGCCACATGATCCGTACGCTCAAAGCATCATTATTCAAACTCCAGCTTTTGTTTTCCTCCTCTCCTCCTCCTTTTCCCGGCATCTGGGAACAGAGTGGGAACTTGCTAGCGGTGCCCGCCTCGCACAATGCTGTATAATTTTCCGCAGCACGAGAGACCATTAGTGTGTGGTTTTGTGAATTGGGCCTCTCCATTGAAGAGCTCCTGGGGGAGACCCGCCACTTAGTGTCCATTCACTCTCTCTGTTAAAGTCACATTGGAGTCGCTCGCCGTTATCGAGGCCCGCATCTGCAGCGAATTTCAGCCCATTGTTTTGTATGGCACCATGGCAATCTGTCTTTTCAATCACGGCGCCGAAACAAAGAGTTTGGGTTGTTTTTCAACAGATGGACGATAGAAATAAAATGGTATTTAAGTCAACTGCAAGGCAATTGCATTGATGTAGTTTTACACCCCCACATACTGTACAGTAAGACACAGCCTCGTATGCACTAGCTCCAAAGCTTTTGCTATTGATGCTGTGTATGGCTTTGGTCTGTTATCATTTCAAACTATGAAATATGGAATACTTCAGTGACTCATCACAATAGTCTGTCAGCTGTAGTGACGTTTATTTCTTCATTTTAATACCTCATTCATGTACAGTGCAAAGTAAATCTGCAAAATGGATAGGGGTTTGTAAGCTCTCAGGAAAAACAAAATGTTTTTTTTTTTTCTTCTCATCCCTGTGTTGTGATAGCCTACAGATGAGAGGGAGCGAAAAGGGGCCAGGGTGCGGTCGGTCCTGTCACATCACGGGCGGACTGACCATATGCCGTTATCAGCGAGTAGCACCTTTCTCCATGCAACCATCGGCAGGCCTCTGTAGCACTGGGCCAGGCTGATAGCATGTGGAAGCTAAGCTTACACCACAAGCTGGACATCGCAGACCTGATAACATGCAGCACGTTCTCCATTAGCCACACGAAAGCCCTGTAAGCATTTGACTAACATGGCTTGTTGGGATGCCTTGAACACCACTGGGCTGCTACAGGACTGGCTAACTCGTTCAAGCGCATTTATGTCTTTGTGACTTTCAGGGAAAGTTCAGGAAGTTGTTCTAATCTACAGTAATGTCCGTTAAAAAAAAAACTTGAGCCCGTCACCAGTTTTATTCACCACTGTCTCCTACCATTTATTGTTGTTTCTTTAGCAGATATCAGGTCAGTTTATTGCTGATTTAGCACTTAGGTCAACAGCAGTTCACACTGTTCCCTGACCAGCTGCAGCTCATGTCAGCTGTCTAGTTGTTAGTGCAGGTGTCGCTTTCTTTCTTTAAACATGCCAAGGTGGAATTTTTCTGCCTTGTTTTGCATACCTGTTTTCTGATATATATATATATACACACACACACACACACACACTCTCTCTCTCTTCCTCATACCTTCTTAGAAAATCCCTCTCCTACAAATTAGCCACGTTGTTAAGGCTGCCATATGGTCGGCCTTGCTGATCCTATTTGTATGAAGGCTTTACCTTGGGGTGGTGTGAGTGTGTTGGTCGGTGTGTGTGTGTGTGTGTGTGTGTGTGTGTGTGTGTGCTGGTGCGGGATGTTGTTGAGAAGGTTTGGAATGTGCTCAGGCTAATGGCACATGCTTGGCTGTGGCCCCTGGGGCAGCAGGCTTTTATTCCCTACCCAGCATGCCGCAGCCCAAGCCTCCCGGCCCTCTCTGTCACATATGCACATATGTGCACACGCCTACACACACACACACACACACACACACACACACACACACCATGCACACGTGCGCTAACCTGAACTCTTTGAACCCTCCCTCAATGATTGAGGTCCACAGTGGAGTTAGGCAGATGCAAAGGAGAAAAGTCCTAATTGAGCCGTCAAGGCCAAAGATCACAGAGAAGAGAGTGAACCGCACACAGAGGATTTATTCTCCGTCATCAAGAGCAGGTGTTTCACCCTTAGATGGGAATGGATTGATTTTGACAGTCAAAAGCCAAATGTTTGTTTTCCACCAAGTTGGGCATTGGCCCCGGCCAGCCCATTGTGATGAGCCCATCAGCCCCTTGGCCATTGGCCATTGGCCATGAGCTGCGTTGCACAGTAGCCTACTGTATGTGCTTGAGGCTTGGTGAGGGCCTGCACGGGCCGGCTCCTCCATGTCAGACGGCCAGGCCAGTAGGGCCAGAGGAGCCGCACTGATAATCCATTATTGGCCATCATCCCCTTCAGTTCTCTGCAGCCCAGAGACTGATCGATTCTGACAGCGCTGCTGCCTTGTGAATGTGGGTGCGCTCATTTGAAGCACGTGCGAGTGTGTGTGTGTGTGTGAGAGAGAAAGCAGGCAGGCAGGGAGGGACATGGTGTATCTGAGTGGTCATGTTTGTCTTTGTGCATGCCAAGATGGTCTCCCTCCTTCTCTTTCTCTCTATCTCTCTCCCCATCGATCCTCCTCTTTCTCCTTCTCCTCTCGTTCCCGCTGAGGACCAATTAGCATTTTTGCAATTAACAATAATTGTCTGTTTTTTTCACTTATCCTTCCTTTTATGCTTTCAGTCAGCTCCAAATCACAGCATAGCCTTGAGAAATGCACAAGTGTGTGTGTGTGTGTGTGTCAGAAGAAAAGGACTTGATGCTACTTTTGCATAACCAAGAGCTATCCTGATTACCTCTTTATTTTCTCTCCTCTCTGTCACCAGGCAATCAGAAAGTAGTCGCGTCATGCAGTCATTTTCCCTCCCTCTCCCTCCCTCTCTCTCGTTCCTCTTGAACCTACACAATCTTGTGTGGTTTCCTCGTGCCAGTAATTGCCTGAAATGAAGAGCGCACCCAGGAGATAAGAAAAGAATTAGACCCTCTTTCTCTCATTGGCTCACTCTCCTCAACCCTCCAGTTAGTGTCCGTGTGTGTTGGGGGGAGCCTGGACCAAGTGACGGGTTCAAAGACATCACCCTTCAGTGTCTGCTCCATTCTAGTGTGTGTGTGTGTGTGTGTGTGTGTGTGTGTGTGTGTGTGTGTACTCTTGCTGCAATAAGAATACCGTCTTAATACCATCTGGAAGAAGAGGAGATATGATGTACAGTTGTGGGCTCTGTAGGTCCACCTCTTGAACACGCTGCTGGCATCACGACTTGTATTCATTTTACTGAGCCTAAACGTATAATCCTGAAAAATTGATTCAGTTAAACAATTGAAATCTATTATCTTTCAGCACTTATCCATTTATTGTGTGGGCCCTGTATTTGTAATGAGGGATTATGTGTGGAGTCGACTTTGGCTGTATGCGCCTTTCCCTTTTCTTTTGATGTCATTTCACAATATATTTATAGCTTTTCATTTTTTTGGTGGTGTCTGGCTGTGTGTGTGTGTGAGTGTGAGAGAGAGAGCAGTGAAGAGCAGTGACACCCAATTAGCACAGTAAACCATGTACAGGGTCTAGCCTTTCCCATGGAATGGGAATTGAAATGTTTGGAGCAATGTTTTGCACAGGCTCTACCATTTCCAGTTTTCTCTGTCTGCCGTTCTGCCCTTTGGACCTCCAACAGTTTTTTTTGCCCATCATCATCCCTGCCGCTGCCTCTGAGGCTTTTTGGGCAGCGTGTTCAAGGCGGGATCATTAGGCCTCACTGTCCTCTATAAAAGGGCTGAAGATGGAATGGGTCATCATTGTTGTTCCGTCTCTGGTCTGGCAGCAGAGTTATTCACAGAGCAGGATCCAGGGCTTTGGACAAGGGGCAGCTGACATGGCAGGGCATGGCAGGGCTCTGGTGCAGCCTACCAGCCTAGTTCACCAAAACAAAGCAAGACTGCTGAGGGCTTGGACTTGGACCGCATCAGTCTGACATGATGAGCAGTAAAATGCTGTACTGTACTTGATGCATTTTGGCCTGTAAACAGGCTTAAAAATGTGTGCACGCTTTGCAAGCAAGATCCCAATGACAAGTTCACCAGTCATTGTTTTTAATAAGTTAGGGGCTTATTTCTTTCCACATAGGTGAAATAGCATAAAGAATTAGTATTGGGCCTATTCAGCATTGGCAATTGGATTCTTTGATATGATTGAACGGTTTTGGCACTGTAAACATAATAGGACAGAACTGAAATGGTTGGACAGACTGGGCTAGTCAGGCTGGAAGCAAAAATGGAATGGAAGCAAATTTGCAAACATGGCAAAATCAAATTAGCCAAATTTTTGATATCTGTGTCAGAGCTGAGTGATGTACTGATTTTAATTTTATTTTTTTTTTACTTCTCTACCACTCATTTGAAGATCTCATTGCCTATTGCTTCGAAAGTTGAGAAATGAGCAAATTGGATTTATGATGTGTGAGAGCCCTTTATAGGTAGCAGATAGATAAGCAGTAGCACCCACACTTTCTGTGCGATCTTTGCTTCTTTGGGACTTCCCCTTTCTGTCAGACATCTGTTAGGCTTTGGTTTATAGCGGTGAAGTGGTTCCTCTGGAGTCACAGAGGGGCTGAAACCATCTAAGAGGCACACTGTAGGTCTGAGGAACTGGCCCTGTCTTGATTAGGCTCATACAATAAGAATACGGCACATAAGTCACATAAGACATGAGGATGTGAGTTCTGCCCTATGATGCTCATTCCAGAGTGCGTTTGCATATGCTTGACATTCTTGATTGTGTGACTTGAACGTATTAGGCTATATTATTTTCACATTGCTGCCGTCCTTATATTATTGTTTTCTGCTGGCATTGTATTGTCTGCCTTATCTAAAGCAAATTGCGACTCGATTAAGATGGAGATTTTCACCAGCATGTGTTCTCTCTGGGTGCGGGACCCATGGCTGCTGTTGCTGTTAGCACTCTGCTCTGTGTAGGAAACATGTGTCATCCAGTGCAAAATGATTCTACATTTCACAAAGCCAGTGCTACCAAAACAACCTCTGGCTTAAATAAAGAACAGGAGCCATTGTTTTGGATAAGTGTCATTTATCCTATATAGGTCTAGGCCTAGTGAAACTCAGTGGGGGACTATTAGAGGTTTTATGAAACTACTGTATATAAAATTTATATTTTATGAATCAAAGGAAGAAACGAAGGATTGCCCCTCAATAGCCCCATTAATACCCTATATTTCTGAAATTACAGCTAAACAAGACCAAAGCAATTGCAAAAAAGATGCTTTAAATCTTTTATTGGTTTAAGATTGAAGGAAACCACCAGCAGGTGTAGATGTTAACAGTAAAACAGTAAATTAACTGAATTTTAAACTACATTTTTGTATGCATTTTTTCGTTAATGCATCTTCAGAGTAGCTGTGGTCCTTACTGCACTTGGTCCACCAATCATCAATATATTGTCACAAAAATTTCACATAAAGAATAGATCGGAACAGACAGGTCAGAATGAATTCAAAAATAATCCAGCCATCTTTGTAGTCTTGCAGGCATCCACCACATTTTAATAACCGTCTCTGTCACTAAATTTATCCCTTTTAATCTGATTCCCTGGTGAGATTAGATATGAGAAAGTGAGTCATTTGAGCTCTGCTTGCTTCCCTCAGAACAATTTCTTAAAATCTCTGCAGCTTTTTCCCATCCTTGGTGCAATATCTCCTGTCTATGCTCAGGGCATGCTATGTTCCTGTTACACTATTTCATTTCACAATAACTAGGTCATCAACCCAAATCTGCAGCAAGCCCGCAAAATGATTGGTCGAAGCAAAGCCACCAGATCCATTCTCTAACTCCGTCCCACCCCCCTCACTTTGAGTGCCAGGAAGCACCAGACAGATGCCCTAACTTGAGCAACACCATCCTGTCTGTCTCCTGGAATGATGATGATGATGGTGATGATGATGATGATGATGATGGTGATGATGCGAGTGATGCCAATGATTCTGATGGCTAAAGACTACTCCTTGGCTGCTCTATTAGTCAGTACCATTTGCTGATGCATCTTGATGCCTCTGCCATGGTTCATCACAAGGCAGTCAGTCCATTGATCAGATTGGAGTGAAATGAGCCAAAAGCTTTCCCTGTTATTGCTCTTGTACAAGCGCTCATGAAATGACACTCCAACCATCACTAAGCTTCCATCCCCCCCATCCCCTCAAACCTCCGGCTTGTAAAGAAGAATCTTCATCACATCTTTTCTCTGCCTTCTCCTTCCACTTCCCCGAGTGCACTTGAGACAGACTGTCACTTAAGGCCTCAAGGTTAGCCACTGTGGAGATGAAGAACACTGAATAAAACGCATGGGCTATGCTCAGGAGAATGAGAATGCCCCCAGAGGCATAAGACAGTCCTTCTAGGATTACGCCTTTCCTCTGGACCTGCAGCTGCTTAGTCAAAATAGTGAGCGTCCCTGTTTCAAAGCAGGGTATGGGATGCTGAGTGATGTGCAAACACACATAACCCTTTATGCTAAATTCAAGAAATATTGCCTGTGCTTCACCAGCACGCCACTTTCTAAGCAAACTATGACTATGACTCCCCAATGTTCTATCCAGCCTTGGCAGTGCAGACTGGAGACAAAGCAGAAGCAGCCTGCCCCCTACACAGAACCACAACCCTGGGCACAGTCTCTCGGGGAGCACTGAAAGGAGGCGAGTTGCCTCCTTTGGGTGTTTTGGTTAGTCCTTGGTTCTTTACTATCAAATATTTTGGGTAAAAGCATCTTCTAAGAAATATGAATCTAAACATAAACACACATGGCACTATTTGTTATCACTTATTGGCATCATGACATTATGTAAGCTTTGAAAAAAATAGGCCTACAGTATATTGATGGTCAGAACTGTCTCATGCCATTGGTCCATAACTACCTGTTCTTTTTGTCACAGGTCAACAGTTATGCTACTGTCTGTGCCTATTAATTTACATTGATTCTCTCCTTGGAAGCTCTTGTGTTTACCTTTATAGGCTTATGAGCTCTCCTTGATGCCTAGCCAAGTTGTAGGAGTCTGTATTCTAATTCTAGCATTGCTAATTTAAATCTATCACCTTGTTAACACCTGCAACCAAGTGGAATTCCAGGTTTTAAAATGGATTCAGCTATGATAGGTGTGACGCAAATGCCCCCTCCCCATGTGTGAAAAAATACATATATAATCCGTTTGTCTCTGGCAGCAGAAAATACCCAGTTTATAATATTGGTTATTCTTTATCCTGGGAACGTCAACAGTCTCATGCTTTCAAAGTTTAAGTGCAAAGACTTGGGAAATCAGAGGATTTAAGGTGCCTTTTACCATTGAAGTCAAGCATTATCAATCACTATTGTTACTACCAATGTCAGGGATATGATTTGATGAAAGAAGCAACTTCTTCAAGATTACCGAAATTGCCAAACAATTTATTAAAAACCCTTGCTTGTTTTCCTCATAATATTTTAACATGCACTGAACCCTTCAGTTAAAGTATTGCTGAATTTGCAGCTGAGTTGTTATTTTTGTTTTGAATTTTACATGACTTGTGTAATTGGCCTCATGCCACGGATATAGAGTTTTTTTCCAGGTGTAGACTATAGCGGAACATAAAGAGAGCACAAGAATTGAGTGCAATTGGATGGAGTGTAATTTGACCACACTGCATGACCCTTGATCTCTTTCCTATGGCCATTAGCAGGCCAGGTAACCATCACATGTTAAAAGCCCTCCATGGTGCCCAGTAAAAACGATAGCCTGCGACATACAGTACCCTTTAAGCCAATATAGCCAGAAGTACTTTAATATTGGGCTACATTCAACAACTTGCGTATACTAATCAAGACCAAACAAGTAATCTCTTAGCTTGTATTGTCTTCAAGGCTGCAGTAACATTTGGTCTCAATTAGTTGGTCTTCAACTTTGTGTTTAATGACCTCTCACCTGAAAATGAAATTAAGGTAAATGCTGCTGATAAAACCTGGCCAGGTGTCATTCAAACACCTCCTGTTTGGTAATTCTGAAATGCCAGTGTTTTGGTTCTTGGTTTTGGTTCTTGGTTTTTGGTTCAGTGAATTTACATTTTCACACTCTTGGTGAATAGGGATTCACATATACACCCCCTTTAGGCCATCCTGCTGTGTATGTATATGTGCAGTGATGCTATCAATGTAGATTCAAATGAATGGCTGCTGCAGAGTCCCCAAGTATAAAATGCCCTCGGACATTTGAAGTGGACGTGAAAAGGGCTCGAAAAGAAAAAAGAAAAACAGACGAACTCTGAAGTGAAGATGTAATCACCTTGCCTAATTAATCCAACAGTCTTTAGCTCTTGCCTCACTCGTCTATTCTTTTCTTCCGTCCTCTCTCTCCGTCTCTCTCTGGGCGCAGTAGAGAGGAGGACTGTGTTGGCAGACGTCCCAAAGATTCTCACCTTCCTCCATCAGTTTGAAAGCAACACATGTTCACATATTGGATGTGCATGTTTAATGGAGACGCCCGTGCTAAACATGGACGTGCTGCATGGGGTGTGATTATTGCGTAATCTGGACATGCTTGTCTCTAGGCACTGTGTGTGTGTGTGTGTGCGCAAGTGTTTGTGTGTGTGTGTCTCTTCACGTTCAAAGTGTCCATCTGAAGGCTATGTGCCGTCTGTGTCCGATTCTCCTTCAGCCCACTCTGGCAGCCCTGTGGAGACCCAAGCAGCCACACTCAGATAGCGACTTCAGTCACATCACCAGCCTTTTCACATTTGCTGCCATTCTGCACGTATTCTTGCGCTCGCAAAACTGTCTAGAGTTGTAACTTCCGTTGAGTAGAGTAGATCTCTCCCTTTCTGGAGGCAGGCTTGCGCAGCAGAACCATGTGCAGTTAGCTGTTGTGAAATATCACAGTCTGCGCTACTCCCCAGGAACTGTTCACAGTTCATTCTTCTGTTGAGTCGGAGAATGTATGTGGGCTGCACCAGCATGACATGTCGAGGATGGCATTTTGAATCTGGATCCATCATAACAATCCCATGGCAAATATTGAAGCAGAGCTTGGGCGGATATCGCCGCGTGAGTCATCTGATATGGAGCGTGTCATTTGTTTTAACTGACGCGCTTCCAGGAGAGAGGCAGAGAGATCTAAGCCAAGTATTGATCGGCGTACCATCTAGTTGGTGGTGGTGCAGTCATCCATGATTCTCCCGCCCGTCACGTCGTGCATCATCACAAGCAGAGAAACCCGCTTTCCGTTCAAGGCCCCCGCTCAGACACTGGAGTCGGTCACACTAGTGGAGGCAACGCCAAGCCCTGAGTTCAGTTCAGTTCGGTTTGGACGTAGAGCATTACTCTATGGGAATAAAAACAGCTCTTCGTCAATTTTAATAGTAATAGTAACTGGCTCCACAGACATAGAAATTGGCTCCCAAAACCACTTGAGCGTAACTGTGCTCGTACTCAAATATTGAATGTATATGTTTGTTCCAATAATGCATCCAGTCTCCCTGCCAATTGCATTGCTGTTGTGTACAAGCTACGTTTCCCCCGCTAAAAGCCTAATCCCTGGCTTTCTCTCGTACTCGTCTCTGTCTGGGTCTCCTCCAAGCCCGTGTGCATGATAAAGGCGCTCCTGTGTTCATTGAGAAGCGCACAAGGCCGGGGTTTGTGCTGGGCCTGTCACAGCTGCCGTGTGGCAGGCAGCGGAGGAGAGAGGACGGCTGGCCCATGGGGCCGAGCTGGAGACGCACGTGCTCAGTCAGCATAGCAACCAATC
The DNA here is from genome assembly GCA_030264315.1 of Sardinella tawilis. Classification (NCBI taxonomy): domain Eukaryota; kingdom Metazoa; phylum Chordata; class Actinopteri; order Clupeiformes; family Clupeidae; genus Sardinella; species Sardinella tawilis. The sequence continues at coordinate 14,203,877 of JASCQY010000477.1, forward strand.
CAGAGAGAGGCCAGAGCTCCCAGGGACCGTCCGCCCGGAATCTTCCGTCTTCCATCCACAGACTCCACACACACACACACACACACACACACACACACAATCGGATCTCTCCAGATCCCTCCCTAGAAGCGGCCTCAGTGGGAGGACTGAAAGCAACTGTGTTTAAATACAGAGAGAATCACACCCTGCTAGCACTGCACCCCACTCTCCCCTTTTTGTCACCAAATGAGCTGTTTAAAAATGCAGATCTCCCTGCTCACTGGATGGGAAGAAAATGTGGAGAAGGAAAAAAGAAAGGCTGAGCGATCACATGCCGCTGCCTGCGAACTTGCGAGACCCCCATGATAGCATTTGAGGGAGCTAAAAATACAAGTATTGACATTTCAAGCATGGCTTTGTCCTTTTTAAAGCCAGTCTGCTTCTTTCTTTCTTTTTTTTCCTCTCCTCCAAAGCCATTCCAGCGCCTGAAATACTAATGAGGGACAAAATGAATAGTTTAAATTTTTCAGACGGCTCTTTTGAGCATGTCCCACTAGCGTGCTAGCTCACGCTGGGCCGGGGTACAAAAAGACGGGCCGAGCCTGAGGCAGGCTGCATTATCGCTGGGCAGCCGCTTTAATCAAGAGAGCAGCTCGGCCATGGCCGGAGCAAGGCCACTGAGGCTGTGGGGCATCCACTGGGATGCCAGCAAGCTCTCTCTCTCTCTCTCTGTCCAGGGTTTATTCCCCTGGTGCCTCTGCTCTGGTCCGCTGTGCTGTGAGCACAGCCTCTGTTGCAGCAGCGGATTGGATAGGCACACACACACACACACTGTTGACCAATGGTGCTGCTCTGGTCCTGGCTGACACACGACATGGTTATCCATACAAAATCAATACTTTCTGTGAGCCAGGGAGAATTTGTCTGTGGAGGGTGTGTGTGTGTGTGTGTGTGTGTGTAAATGCGTGCATCTGCACATATGTGTGTGTGAGTAGAAGCCCTGTACTGGATGCATTTGCTGAGGTGAAGGTGCACAGGTCTAGCTGTGTTATTTATTAAGGCATCCTCTGGAACACAGTCATGTTGAACATCCCCTAGGAGTGCAGTTTTTCATCCAATGTGTGTTGTGCTTTCATAAAACACAGTCTGTCTGTCTCTCCCTCTTGCCATCTTTCTCTCTCTCTATCTCTCCCTCCCTCCCTCCCTCTCTCATGCTCTCTAGGGTGTACTTTTGGAGGCTTCTACTGTATGCTCAGACAGCCTAATATGAGCAGCCATAATCATGCTGAGATCTTTACACCAAATCAGTGTAGAATCCACCTCAGAGCCTCTTGTTTTTCTGACCCTACCATCACCAAAGCACCCCAAATAAGTCTCATATCTGGTGTTCTTGTCTGAGAGAGAGAGAGAGAGAGAGCGCTCCCTATCTGTTTCCCTGTCAGAGGCAAGGCAAATGGAGCGCAAGAGACTGCCTGACAGATGGACATCAAAACAGGTTCTGCACTTGAGCTAAACACTCCGCTTGATGTTAAAATAAAAGAATCACAGAAAGCTGGGACAAAGTCTGTGGTTTCTTTTTTTCAGTTTGTTTGAAGTGGTTGGTAAAATGCTTTACATCTTAAAAGTTCATTCAAATCTCAGAAATGGGAGATAACAATGTGGTGAAAACGCATCTGAGAGCCAGAAAAGAAAAGATTGGGGAATGAAAGTATTTAGGGAAGATTCTTTCCCTTTTGTGTGTGTGTGTGTGTGTGTGTGTGTGTGTGTGTGTGTGTGTGTGTGTGTGTGTGTGTGTGTGTGTGTGTGT
>JASCQY010000477.1:14248826-14261857 GCA_030264315.1 Sardinella tawilis
GTGTATTTTTAAAAATTTTGTCAGTTGGCTACTTGGCCCACTCCAGTATAAACCCCCCAGGAACTTTAGCCCTGGTGGTTGTGCCCTGGGCCAAAGTTCCTGGGCTTAAGTTCCTGGGCCAATGGCCCTAAGTATAAACGGGGCTATTGTTAACTGGGCTCTGCCCCTCTGACAAAGTGCTTTGATTGGTTTTCAGTAATATCAGCAAATGTTTGATCTTCACAGCTTTGTATTCGGCTGGGGTGGACCCCAAAATATGGTCGCTTTGATGTGCTGCCACTGGTGTTGCAGGCCAATGGAGAAGACCCTGAGATCTTTGACATTCCTCCAGAGTTGATCTTGGAGGTCCCTATGGAGCACCCACAGTAGGTCCCAACATGTGTCTCACGTATTTACTGCATGCGGCAACACTATTACTAAACAGTTACGTGTGCTATGTTATGTGTTTACATCCAGAAAATACTCAACAGTCTCAACAAGACTCTTAACTGTGTTGCAAAACATCCTTAGTGTCATTTGCATTCCACTTCATTTCTAAATTAAATTGAGCGCCTGTTGTCAGCATGGCTGACCAAATGTAGACCATACCTCAGTCTCCACAGAGCTTAGAGCATAAAAGATCTCCTCAAATCAACGAGCTCTTCAGGCCACTTAGGCCAGAGTCGAGTGGAAAAGGTTTTTAGTTCAGTCAAGTTTCAGCTGGTATTTGCATTCTTTCAAATTAAACTATTCCCTGACCCAGTGTACACTTGCTGAAGGAATAGCAAAAGTCACCTAGCTCTTTACATGCCTCTGGACTTAACTTATGTTGTTAATTAGGTCCTTGAAACTGAGTGAATGAATGAATGAATGAATGAATGAATATGTGTGTGTGTGTGTGTGAGGGAGAGAGAGAGAGTCTGATGAGGGTCATGTATTCTGTGCTTCTTAAGGATACATACCATTCAGCTACTACAGCTTCCTGCATTTCCATCACAGAATAAACTGACTGTTTTAACTATCTTGCTCACAAACAGTAGGGTGAGGACTTGACATTGTGATGATATGACAATGACAATTAATCTATAGTCAACAAATAATAAACAAAGTCATGAGAGTTGTATGTGTGGGTATTCCAGTTTGCACACATTGATTTGTGAAATGCACTGACCGTAAAACAAAGCAACAGCGGAAAACTGTAATATCAGTGAATTATACTCGTGTCCTTTTCCTGTTGTGTCCCAGAAACAGAACAGGAAGGGTTTGCTGAGATTTCCTTCAGTGCCACAGGTACAGGTATAACAGTGCTCCCGCTTGCCTCTTGTGCTGTTGTCTTCCACAGATATGAGTGGTTTAAGGAGATGGAGCTCCGCTGGTACGCTCTCCCTGCAGTGTCCAACATGCTGCTGGAGGTCGGAGGACTTGAGTTCACAGCCTGCCCCTTCAATGGCTGGTACATGGGCACAGAGATTGGGGTTAGGGATTTCTGTGACGAACAGCGCTACAATGTACTGGAGGTAGGTAGTCTGACAGGCCCTCCTACAGTATGACACCGAAATGTATAGTTTGGGCACAACCTATAGACCGGGCTCAATCTTAGGGGTGGAGTCGGCGGTTGTCTTTTAAACTGGATACCACTACTATGGCCAATTAGAGCAACGTTATGGCAAAACAGCAAATACATTTTTCATGGAAAGGTTCATTTTTCTGCTCAACTTCCACATCTAACTCTTCCAAAGTCAATGGCTGATTCAAATGGTAATTATTCCTTAGCCTTCCTTCCTTAGCCGTAATTTGCACTGTCACTGCTCTGTCCATATCGTGTTAAGCCCACCCAGTGACTCCCTACAATGATAGAGCGTTGTGATTGGTGTTACCAATCCGTAGTATGATCAGTGGTAGACATACTAAATACCCAATGGTGCATAGCTAAACATACCCTACCCACTGAGCAGAACTTTTGACACCGCTAGGGTGTGTATAGATTTCTAGGCTAGGATTTCTAGGAGGTAAGGATTTAAATGTGCAAATCCACCTTCTAACAGTAGTGCATCTTTGGGAGCATTTCTGAGTTTCAAGTGTTAGGACCTAACGCTGTTAGGTGAATATGTTGATTGTTTTGTCTTTGCTTCATTTATCCTTTTTAGTTGCATGCAGTGACTCTATACGCTGCTATGCTGTGTTGATCGGTCCATCGGAAACTTTTGTTTTTTTCAGTGACAGCAGTGTTTGCACGCGACTTAGGTCTGTGGACCTTATTTTATTTTTCCATTGCAGCTGGTTGGAAAGAAGATGGGACTGGAGACTCAGAAGTTGTCCTCCCTCTGGAAAGACCAGGCTCTTCTGGCTATTAATGTTGCAGTTCTTCACAGCTTCCAGGTTTGGTCACTTGCATTGACTACTTGCCACTGCACTGTTCGGTATTCCTCTCTTGCAATAGCGTAATGCCACATGCATGCTCTCTGGAGATCATTCATGTTTCCGACTCCTCTTCTCTTTTGCCACAGAAAAAGAAAGTAACCATCACAGACCATCACTCGGCCTCTGAGTCCTTCATGAAGCACTTGGAGAATGAGCTCCGCCTGCGCGGCGGTTGTCCAGCAGACTGGATCTGGTTGGTCCCGCCCATGTCAGGATCTCTCACGCCCGTGTACCACCAGGAGATGGCCAACTACATCCTCTCCCCCTTCTACTACTATCAGGTAGAGAGCACTGTCTGCTGATGATGTCTTTACTCGCATATTCTCTCTGCGTAAAGAGTGTGTGGAAAACTTAACACTCGTGTTTTTACTGCTTTTGTTCAAAGCCCGACGCCTGGGAGACTCATGAATGGAAAGATGAGAAGAAAAAAGTCAAGAAGACGAAAGTCAATTTCAGAGCATTAGCAAGGTGCTGACCAGTTTGCTTACCTCAATAGAGATACAATGTTGAGCAAGAAGCAGAATTTATGTATAACTTAGTAAGAGTTGAGAAAACATTTACTTTTGGCATAATTCATTGCATTGCTTTCAGGAACAAAAAAAGTATAAACTGTCCACAAATTGAAAAGTCAGTCTACTACAACATGCATCACAGTTTATTTTCAGTGTTCCAAAACTTCTCATACATACTCAGGATATATGCTGTTTTTAGGTGTAATGCCAGAAACAGCAGTTACTAATGTGACACGATCCTCTTTGCAGAGCTACTCTCTTTGCGGTGAGTCTGATGCGGCGAGCGATGGCCTTGCGCGTGCGCTCCACTGTCCTCTACGCTACAGAGACGGGCAAATCCCTCTCTCTGGCCAGGAAGCTCAACTCCATGCTCAACTGTGCATTCAACTCCAGGGTAGGAGGGAACATTATGCTGCAAGGCTTTCTACAATAGGGGGCAGAGCTCCAAGTCAAACAAACATTTTTAAATCTGCCTTTGTAATACTTTAATTCTGTGTTTCAATTGTGGTCATTGGCCATCTGGTGTCACATAATATAACAATCATCTTAGTTACAATATCATTACATTTTGATATGACTTGAGCTGCTAATTAAGGACAAAAACAAAAGAATTAGCATAGACACATCTTATAGTCTGTATGGGAACTTAAGTTTCTATTTTTGCAATTCTTTCCAGCTGCTTTGTATGGAAGATTATGTCTTGAGCGACCTTGAAACCGAATGCCTGCTTATTGTGGTGACCAGCACTTTTGGTAATGGAGACTCCCCAGGGAATGGAGAGGTAAGGACGGACTCCCTGCTTGCTCTGGAGATGCACACTGTAAGATATCGTCTGGCCAAATCCCACTGAATAACATGCATGACTCTTCTCCACAGAGCTTCAAAAAGGGCCTCTTCAGTCTGAAGTCGCTCAGAAACACCTTCAGGTATCCATCCAACCACATCCAGTAGAATAATGAAAAACTCTATCAGCCAGTTTACTCTGCTCATTTTCCACCAAGCACAAGTCTGTTTTCTCATTCTGTTTAATCAACGAAACACACCTCTGTTTTTTCCCTCTCTCACAGGTACTGTGTGTTTGGGCTGGGCTCCCGCATGTACCCACAGTTCTGTGCTTTTGCCCATGCTGTGGATGCCAGGCTGGCTCAGCTGGGGGCCCAGTCTCTGCTTCCAGTCGGGGAGGGAGACGAGCTGAATGGGCAGGAGGAATCGTTCAGGGCCTGGACACAAACTGCTTTTCAGGTTAGTTGAACCAGGCAGCCATTCATCTCAATTACTGTATATACCCCCATTCAGCAAGTCAAGAGGTGATTTCTGTCATGCCAACAACACTATGTTTAATAACACTAAATAACACTATGGCTATTAATGCTATTTGTGTTTAAATGAATCAAGGAAGCCTGCAAGGAGTTCAGAATCCAAGGTCAGCTCTCTGTCCTTGAGCGGCCGACTGACATCTGGGAGCCCCACAAATACAGAGTACAGAATGCCAGCAGCCCACTGGATCGCATCACAGGTAAACACACACCACAGACCGGGCCAATTTACATTGAGATGTGGTCATTAAGTGTATTAAGATCGCCCATGTTGACCTACAGTGATCTAGCATGCCAATCATTGTTTTTTTTTATATATATATTTCCCACAGCATTGTCTGAGCTTCATTCTAAAGACCTAATCCCAATGAAACTGAAGAGAAAGGTGAACTTACAAAGCGCTTGGTCCAGGTGGGCTTAATTATGTTTTTATTAGCCTGTCCTCATGATATGCTGCATACTCAGTGTATTGCATCACTGACGTTAGCATTTTTAAATATGAAATTGCATTATTTTATTAATGTGTGTTAAGTCACATCCATTGAATGGTCATGACTTTTACATTTTAAATTGACTTTATTTCAGAAAAGAAATCCCTCTAGTAAATCTGCAGTAACCCATGTTATGTGTTGAATTTCCAGTCGCTCTACAATCTTGGTGGAACTTGAGCGAGACAGTGGAGCAGAGCCCTTGCAGTTTGCCCCAGGTGACCATGTGGGAGTATTAGCTGGGAACCCAGCAGAACTGGTGGCTGGAATCCTGAAGCACCTCCCTGATGCCCCTCCTATCAACCAGAGCCTGTGTCTGGAGTATTTAAACACCTCGGACACAGGTGAGTTGTCTTCTGTCATAGCCCAGACAGGACACACACACAGTACATTTGCATTTGCATTTCACTCCCTTCCCCTCCATTTAGGGTTTGAAAGGAAACATCCACTGAAACTTGCCTTGCAAAAGTGCTATTATGGTATTGAATAAGTCATTTTTCACTCTGGGAAATGAAGTCTTAACTTGTACGCAACATCATTGTTTACTTCTGAAGGGAGCACATACTGGGAGACAGATAAGCGTATCCCAGCATGCCCCCTGACGCAGGCCCTCACCTACTTGCTGGACATCTGCAGCCCTCCCTCCCAGAGCCTCCTGTCCAAGCTCTCTCAGATCGCCACTCAAGAGGAGCACAGACAGCACCTGCTAACGCTAGCTACGGTAGGGCTTAGCGCCGCATCGAATTCAAGGCTTGGCTGACAGAGTCGTGTCTGTTCTTTGAGCTGTATAGTATATCTTTGTCATAAGAGATGCTACTGTTGTAGTAGTAGACTCATTGCATTGGCAAGGTTCTGACCAGTTTGCTACCTCAATAGAGATACAATGTTGAGCAAGAAGCAGAATTTATGTATACAGTAACTGTAACTCCATAAGAGTTGAGAAAGCATTTGGTTTTGGTGTAATTCATTGCATTGCTTTCAGGAACAAAAAAAGTATAAATTGTCCACAAATTGAAAAGTCAGTCTACTACAACATGCATCACAGTTTATTTTCAGTGTTCCAAAACACCACTTATACATACATGAAATGAAACTGAATGTGGGTGCAGATTAGGCAGTGTCACTCAGAATCCCATACCTGCATGTTGATGAATCTGGCCCATAGGACCGCCCGGAGTATACACAGTGGACAGACTTCTTCAGGCCCACTCTCCTCGAGGTCCTGCAACAATTCCCATCTGTGGAGCTCACAGCCAGCTTCCTCCTCAGTCAGCTACCTCTGCTGAAGCCACGCCTCTACTCTATTAGCTCCTCCCCCGAACTCTGTCCAGATGAGCTGCACCTCACAGTGGCCGTGGTTAACTACCACACTCAAGGTATCGACACAAAAACAACTCATATTCTCTCACAATTGCTGACAACATTTTTGAACTTAAATGCAGGACAAAAGTTAAATGGAGACACTTCTGAACTCAAAAGCACACCGTCATAGATCAACAGTTAAATCTGCTGGGAGATTGTGTGTATATGGGGTTTTGAGTCATTTGACATCACTTTCCATAGGCCCTAGATGTTTATAGTGCCTTTTACTTTCTGTTTTGTACAGTAAGCATCATGGTTTTAGAGCAGCTGGAAAAGCACTGGGGGGAAATAGGCCTCTTGAGGCCTCACAAAGGTGCAAATCACAATGCAATGCGCTCATTGGATTCCTATCGAGATGCACTTAGTGAGGCGATGAATTATGTATTCTGCACACTATTTAAAATCTAGTTTGAAAGTTTTTAAATCTTATAAATGCTAAATGATTATACTTAACATTTTATTTAGTTTCATTTAATTAATTGAGTCACACAAAAAAGGCTTAATGATAACTTCTTCAACCATATTTCCTGTTCTCCTAAGATGGACATGGCCCACTCCATCAAGGAGTTTGTAGCACTTGGCTAGACACCATCAAGGAGGGAGACTTGGTGCCTTGCTTTCTTCACAGGTACGTAATGAAAGGGTGTGTGCTGCTGTTCTGCTTGGGACTGTTAGATCAGCCTGGCGCAGAAGAATGTGTGAAGGAGATCACACAAGTATGGCTCAATTAGTCAACAAGTGTGCAGCACATGGAATTAGGCAAAGTGGTTCCTTGCTTTCCAAGTTTACACTAATCTACAGCAGTCAGTATTTAATAATGTCGCTGGATGCTAATGAAGAAATTAATTATAAATGTGAACATGGCTGTTACTGTCAGCATTTTTTAAATCAGATTTGTGGCCCATGTGTATAATGAACTGATGTGATTCTTGTAATTCATATCATTATTACTGGCCAACTGATGCACGCTAATCTGAAATGAAAGACTGCAGAACCTTTACTGCAACCTTTCCAGTCACTGTGCTAAGTCACCATCTGTTGTGTGTAGATCCAAAGGCTTTCACCTTCCAGAGCCCAGTGCACCTGTCATGTTGGTGGGAGTGGGGAGTGGCATTGCTCCATTCCGAGGCTTCTGGCAGCAGCGGCTTTATGAGCAGGAAAAGACAGGTACCCTCATATTGCCCATTGTCAACAAGCATTCAGTTGTCAGCTATGAGATTGAAATGCTAGTGGGGAAGTCCCCATGAGATGGCGGAGGCTGATAGGCTCGGGTGGAATTCTGAAGAGGAATGCTCAGAAAGGTCATAACATGTGAAGGGTCTGTGTTGTGCCCAGGCGAAGCAGGTGTGCCCATGACGTTGGTGTTTGGCTGTCAGACTGCGGACACAGACCACCTGTACAAAGAGGAAGTGCTGGAGCTCAAACGCAGGGGAATCTTCAGAAGCGTCAACACTGCTTACTCACGCCAACCTAGTCAGGCTAAGGTGAGCTCCTCCTATTGTCCTATTCCATTGGGATATATGCAGAAACAACAGTGATTTGTTCCAACCAAATTTGTAATAGCGCTATTGTACCTTTAGGAAGTATGCCAATATAATTGGTGTCCATTTCATCTACAGTGAAAACATGCATACTGTATCAGTGTTTATAAAGATGAACTGGGGCACTAAACACACACAGTCTGTTCTACCAGTTAAACTGCTGGACCCTCAAGTACCCTGGAAGATGTATAGTTTGATTTACATGTATGACCTGTTCTTGTACTGTAGATGTATGTCCAGGACATCCTTAGGGACTCTCTGGCTGAGGAGGTGGTGCGGGTTCTTCATCAGCAGGCTGGGCACCTGTATGTCTGTGGGAGCATAAGCATGGCACGGGACGTCGCCCACACCATAGAGGGCATTCTGGCCCACAGGCTTGGGATCAGTGCTCTGCAGGCCTCACAATACCTTTGCCAAATCAAGGTGAACAGCTTCCCACAGTTGAAGGTTTTAATAGGAATAGTCAATGGCGTGCATTCTAATTATTAAATAAATAATAAATAAATTTTAATGCTGGATTCAAGGAGAATTCAAGGAGAAATTTTATTGGAAAATACTATTGTAAAACATGTAGTGAAATTGCATACATTTTATATGTATTAATCCGTAAGAGCGTACTAGTAAAGTAGTATTTTTGGTATTTCATAAGTATTTATTAAAATATGTAGATATTTCTTGCTAACTTTAAAGATATGGAAGGTTTTGTGAAGTTGTTACAGCTCTCTATCTGTCTCTCTGCAGAGTGAGAAGCGGTACCATGAGGACATCTTTGGAGACAAGACATGCAAATGAACCTCTCCTTCTGATCCAAGCAGAAATGCCAATCACCTTTTATACTGAGTGATTATTCCTTTTCTACTTATTTTTCATATGAAATTGTATTGTGAAAGCTATGCGATATGAACATATATTTTCATACTATTTTAAAACTATTGTGATACATATGGTAATGGAATTTATTTATAATATTTTTAGCATTTTTTGTCTTTGGATATGTCATTTATTTATTGGAAATTAACCACACAGTTATAAACAGAACAGAAATAAAGGTCAACATACAAACAGATATAAGGGTCAACATATAAACAGAAATAAAGGTCAACATACTGTAACTGTTACAAAAATGATCATTGCTGGTTCCTATTCTTTAGTTTGCAAACAAATCCAATCACAGACTTATCTGGTGTGCCTTTAAATGCAATTGTTTCCTTAGTTTGAGGGATATTCATGCTAATGCCATCTTTTGTCTTGCCTGCTATATAAAGGCCACTGTGTGCTGGATAAATGGTTACTTTTGGTGGTTCTGGATTTTTGGCGTTTCAGAAATGGGGTGCAGTGGGCTTGGTGGAAATAGCTAGTGGGCTTGGATGTACACAAACAAGCACAATTTATTGAACTTATTGAAAACTATTAATTGTAGTAGTCTGTCAGTTGAATTCATTTTTTAAATTGTTTTTCAACACTCACCATTCTCCTACTGTAATGGAACACTTTATTTATTTATTTTATTTATGTTGGGTCTGTATAGTCCTGTGTATGTAGTGTAGTGTTCTGTGTGTTCTATGAATTGGACCTTGAGTGTGGCAATACAGGTGATGGTGATGATGATGATGATGATTTCCTTCAGGGTAATTAAAGTATCTCTATCTGTCTATCTATGAAAATTATTTTCAATAACTTATGCCTGAACACATACCATGTCATGTCAAAAGAAAAGTTTTATTAAATAATACATAATATGCACACTATTTGTCTAATGGGATCATTTAATAATTCAATTATGTTGTCGGTTGAGTTTGTCTGTCTGTTTGTTAAAGGGATACGCCACCTTATTTCGGGAAATTGCTTATCTGTAGTCAACCCCTAGTTGAACATGAAAACACATAGCATTTTTTCTCTATGTGTCTGCAATGCCTAGTTTGACAGTGTAAGCCGACCTGCAGGAATTCACACAACCAGCACAAACAAACGTAATTCACCATCTTGCCTTTTAAAATAGCCTCTCTCCCACCTACTCAGATTTCTATGAATATACCTACAATGTTGAACTCAGCGTGGCTAGGCTAGTGTTTACCTCGTGTTACGTCACATGACGTTTCACCAGCGGGAACAGAAAAGTCCTATTTGGAATAAAATTGGCACCTTTTAATCTAATTTTCTGATGATAGGGATAACGGATCATGGTCATTTTTTCACAGACATTATGAAAGTCATTTCTAAACAATATTAAGTGTAAATTATATTATAAAATTAACTTTCACGTTTCCCTTTAACATACCAATGGAAGTCTATGGTACCAAACAAAACATCGTCAAATTTATTTACAAAGCACTTTAGAAATTACCTAAAATTCACCAAAGTGTGAATAGTTTTTTGTAGGCCTATTTAGGCTAAATATAGTCACACTTAACGAACACCACTGAAATTTTCAACTCAAAGTCATTCAGTGTACAGGCTTTAGTGTCTCACTGACGTAATTACATAGCACTAACACGGATTCGGTTCGGTCGGCGCTCTAGGGTTCGGCCGAAACCGAACCCCGTCAAAAAGGCCAAGATTCGGCCGAATCCGAGGCCGAACCTTGGATTCTGTGCAACCCTACTTGGGCATAATACAAATACATAAATATCAAAAAAAGGTGGTGTGTTCCTTTAAATAACTCAAAACCTACTGGTTAGATTTGGATGGAATTTTGGGACAATGTTGGTATTGGGACAAAGAACAGATAATTACATTTTGGTCTCACCGTCTGGAATTAATGTTGGGTCAATGATCCATATTGCCTTAATGGAGGTTTGCGCTCTTGGTACACACACACACTTATACACACATTCATAACCACATACTCACTCTGTTTGGAGAACATACAGACACACACACACACACACACACATTCATAAGCACACACTCACTCTGTGAGCTCTTCGTACATAGACTCGACATACACACATTCACACTCACACACACACATTCATATGCATACACTTGTTTGTGTGTTTCTGAAAATGCCTACTACAGTACATCCGGCCGCTGTGCTACATACAGCATGTGCACAGTGCAGCACACACTACGCCTACTACAATAGCATAACCAGTGCCTGATTAATTACAGTAATGAACTGCAGGTGTCCTACCCATACACAAGTCCCCTGTATGTGTAACCGAGGTCATCCGCGCTAGTTCAGCCCTGCACACGCCCGGACTCGAACCCGCGACCTCACAACAACACAGCAACTACGGATCGGGAGGCGAACGCCCTAGCCACTCGACTGAAAAGCCCAGGCTTTCAGTCAAGCGACTGAGGGCGTTCTTGAAGCGTCGGGAGTGAAGCTTTTTACTAACGTTCCACACGCTAAGCTAGGCTAGCTGGCATCCGTTACATATGCAGCAGAGCCCTACCAACCACCTGGATATAACTTCATTCATTAAAGGAGAAGTTCGGTGTGAATCAATCCAAAGCCCTGTTGTTCAAGGTCACTGAATGCTGTCTATAGGAAAAAGAACGAAAAACTTTGATGTAACATAGGCCGAATACTGAACCGACAACTTACACTGGGTAAATAGGGCATGGTGTCTTACTTTCAGTTTCATTTCGCTATACCCCATTCACTTAACAATTGTTATTGGGTTGTTATTCGGTCTAGCTTGCATCAAATGTTCTGGTTCTTTTTGCTATAGACAGCATTCAGTCACCTCTAACAACAATACACATGTGCAAAACATTCTCTTTTGCTTGTTTACACCAGAGCCATATAAAGGGAGAGTTGCAGATGGACAGAGCTGCATATTTGGTCATTACGAAGATAATGCATACGTATATCAATTTAATAGCTAAGCTGGGTCTGGGATCAGTCTTGCTAGGCTGTAACATTTTTATTTGGCCAAATTATCATGAATGTCATGGGAATCAAAATTTACATTTACATTTATGCATTTGGCTGACGCTTTTATCCAAAGTGACTTACAAACGAGGATAAACATTCAAACAACCGCACAATGTGAGGGAAACTAAGCTAAGAAGTGCTAAAAAGTGCATGCTGTTGGTATAAGTCAAGTGCAAGACTAGTAGAAGTGCATCATTTAGGCCTGGAGAAATTCTCGAAAGAGCTGGGTCTTTAGTGAAAGTGGAGAGGGTATCTGTAGTTCTGGAGGTGCTTGGAAGGTCATTCCATTAGCGTGGGACCACGGATGAAAACAGCCTCGATTGTCCTGTGCGAGGTGTTGGCCGTGTTAGACAGCGTTTTTTGGCGGAGCGGCCAAGTGGTTGGAGGGGAACGTAGGTTTTTAGGAGGGCATTAAAGGGATATACCACCTTATTTCAGGAAATTGCTGATCTGTTTTCAACCCCTAGTTGAACATGAAAACCCTTAGCATTTTTTATCTATGTGTCTGCAATGCCTAGTTTGAAAGTGTAAGCTTATTTAACTTACCAATGCAAGTCTATGGTACCAAACAAAATTCACCAAAGTGCAAAAATGACATTTGATTACGTCAAGTGGACACTTTTAGCTTGATGCTAATGGTACCATGTACTTCCAGTGATTGTGCTAAGCTATGCTAATCATGTCAATCTAAGTACTGAATACTCTGAGAAGAAAATGATATGCGTTTTCTTGAATAATATTTGGGCATAATGCAAATACATAGATATCAAAAAAAGGTGTTGTGTTCCTTTAAGGCAAACAGGGGCAGATCCAGCAACTACCGTTTCCCAAAAGCATAGTTGCTAACCAGTTAGCAACCATGTTGGTTGGCAATGGAAAATTGCATTGCAACCAACATAGTAACTTACATAGTTAGCAACTATGCTTTTGGGAAACAGACCCTACGCTAGCATCAGCGCTTTGAATTTGATGCGAGCAGCTAGTGGTAGCCAGTGGAGTTCGATGAACAGCGGTGTGACATGTGACCTTTTTAGCTGGTTGTAAACGAGGCCTGCTGCTGCATTCTGAATCATCTGTAGCAGTTTCACAGCGCAGGCTGGAAGACCTGTTAGAAGGGCATTGCAGTAGTCGAGGCGAGAGATTACCAGTGTCTGAACCACAAGCTGATGATGGATAGATAGATAGATAGAGATACTTTATTAATCCCAAAAGAAATTAAGGATGGAGCTCAATTATGGCTAAGTTAGTCATTTTGCGTTACTGAATTTCATTTGTGGTCGTAGTTCATGTTTAGGATCTGGGCCAGAGACCTTTGAGAAACTAAAAAAGTATCATCTAGCTGGGCTGCCGCCAGCCGCATAATCTATAATAGCCTAATAGTACGACGATGGCAGCAATTATTATTAGAGTGCATGAAAATGCACTCTATTGTTCTTCTGGTCTTCTTATTATATTTAGAGTGCATGAAAATGCACTCTATTGTTCTTCTGGTCTTCTTATTAGAGTGCATGAAAATGCACTCTATTGTT
>JASCQY010000477.1:14283834-14301683 GCA_030264315.1 Sardinella tawilis
GGTTCCGGTGGCTGTTCTACTGCGTCACTTACTTGAACACGCCTCTACCTAGAGCCGTTGGAGATGCGGAACGTTGACTGGCTGCCGAAAAATAGGGCGGAGTTCCCGTGGCTGCCGGAGACCGAAATTCTGTGATTAGTATGCTTGGCCAGGCTGTGCGAGGCTGTGGGCGTGGCCGATAACGTCACGGAATGGGCGAGCCCAGGCTAAGACGATAGAGGCTTTTCCTCAGGCTTTCAGATCTACATTTAAAGGAACACGCCACCGCCTTTCCATACTGAACTATGTTCTTGCCTGATCTTAGAGGAGTAGATGCATACCTCTCTGTGCGTCCTGGCGTGCTGCGTTACGTTGTTAGCACTTAGCAGGGCTCATTATTTTCTCCAGACACAAACAGTCGTGAAGACAGAAGCAACCAAACACTTCCAAGTTTTCCCTATTTAAATACAGCTATGTGAGTAGTTACATGAAATGGATAACTAATGTATATTGTACTGTATGGCGGAATTATATGCACTGCGGCATTGACGCAGTAATAACATCAATTTCGGGGAGAATATTTTTAGGAGTGATGCTGTTATTGCGCCAATGTCGACGTGCTCCCAAATAGAGTTCCCATTCATTTTTCCCATTGAGATTTAGATTATAACCCACGTTATCCGAACTACGGAAGGAAGACATCTAACTAGCTATGGCAGGACAGAGTGACTGTCTGTGGTCATAAAAATGCCACAGGTTCATATGGCATCAATCTTATTTCGATAAAAATGTCTTTTGATCGCGATTTCAGCGAAAAGCACTACACTACCCTACATCCTGAAGTGCAAAACAGCGTAAATCGAAGCCTTTGATTGTTGAAGGGTGCCGTTACTAGGGACAACCCACGTAATTTCCAAACAATCTATGGCGCGAAACATTTGCCTAAATCTCAGTAGAAAAACATGGCGGCCAGGAAGTTAGGAACAATCAGGTAAAACATGTTTATCACGCATTTTAAGTCGAGTCTGTTCACAGCAAACTGTAAGAAGTCATTGCGATGTCCTCAGATTAATAGCAGGCTTGGAGATCTATCATTGAGTTATAAACGTTGTTTTTTGACTCACTCGCAATGGTGTATGGGATTGTAGTTCGTTTACCCGAGAAGAAAAAATATGTACACAGTCCTGTACCTTTTTTTAGCTTTTTCGTAAGTTTTTTCACTTTCACTGGACAATTGCATGGTCATCACCTATGCCGTAACTGGATAGAATGTGTCGAGGATGAAAACGCTTTTAAACATGATTTTCTAGGAAAAGTCAATGGTAAACTGGAAGCAGATGAAGAAGAACTCTTCTCGATCAAGGCACTCCAGTTAATTAAAATGTCTCAAATTATGACATGTCCAAATAAGGACCTAAAATTGCCCACGCATAGCGGCTTGGGCCTTCTTCAGGGCATGAAACTGGAGTAAACTGGAAGCCTTGGAGCCACTTCCTTGTGCGAGGACGCGGTCACACTGGCCAACTCTATACAACATTTCTTTCACCTGTGTTTTTATGTTGTGTGTTTTATAGTGTCATGTTGTTTGTATGCCCTTCTGTTGCTGCCTTTCTTGGCCAGGGCTCACTTGCAAAAGAGGCTACTGTCTCAATGTGACTGGTCTGGTAAAACAAAGGATGAATAAAAATACAAAAATAATTTAGCTAACTGTAACATTTGCTCCTGTTTCATGTATACATACACCCATATGTATTCAAAGCAAGAGAAAATTTGAAGAGAATGTGACGTTTTTTTGGCCAGTTAGACAAATCAGATTTGGACAGTCATGTTAGTTTGTGTGGTATATCGATATTCAAACTCTGCCCGTCGACTACTCCACTAGGCTGACAAACACCAACTAGCCTTGCCTGGTGTATACTATTAGCATGCTAGCCAGGTGGGACAGTGTTCATCGTGTTTCCAGTCCACTGCCCACCATGTCACCGTACTTCCCCAAGAGTCAATGTAGCTTGATTACACTTCACATTCACCCCAAATTATAATGCAAATAGTGTTCCACCCATTAGCCACGCAAAGCTCTGGAAATATGTGCTTGTCCCTGCAGTGTGCGCAATGTAAATTGCTGTGTCACATTAAAATTGACACTGGTAATTCTGTGCATTGTGAAGTTATTGGGTGCCAGATCTTGTGAGGTGCTGTGACAGCTATGCAGATGAGTGCATTTTGCCGTACAGAGTCAATTTGACACAGTCACAGGAGAGAGATTGCTTTTTTATGCACGTAATGAAACCACACAAATTAAGAAATTACCTTTGAGCAAACATGTCCCCCTTGCACTGCCACTGGTTCACTTTCAGTTGGGCTAAAAATAGCCCAAATTTCTTGCAATATTCATGTTCATGTACAGGTCTGTCAAGGAAGGAAGGCCTTTTTTTCGATGGGAGAAATGACCCCCAGACCTCTCCAAATCATGGCTGGAAGACTAAAATGACTGACACAAATGGAATAATAAATCTCAGAATAATGTGCTTAGGTGAAATTTTCATATGCTTTCAAATTAGAGACAATTTTACATTTATAGTGATGGAATCAGGGCATGTGGTGTGTAAAAGTCATTATAACTCTTGCCTGATTAGATGCACTAGGGCTGATTCCCATCTAATTATCGACGCTGCTGGTTCCCAGGGTCAGACACGGGCTCCTCAGTGTCACTGCCATAGGGGGATGGACTAGATGGCCACTGCTATCTTTGGATAGCCTACTGAACAAACAAGCCTCTCTTCTGGTGTGTTGGACTATTTATATATGGTATGGTATAGTATGGTAAGATTAATTGTTTAAAAACCCTGAGATATAAATTTAAGGATCAGGATAGCAATGCACAGTATATTTGTGTTGGCTATTTGAGGCACATCAACTTGGGACATTAAAGGTAATCTATCTATCTTTCTCCATCAAGTATATTTATTGTCACATAGCCTACGTGGAACCAGTGTACAGTGTAAGATATAGTGAAATGGCATTAGGCCTAACTGAAACGGCAGAACCAGTTTGTATTTTGTAACTACTTAAGGCATGAACTTACATGAATGAACAACATGTATTCAAATGAATCAGCATATGAAGTTGAATGCTTCATTAGAATTCTCCTTTTTGTCTCCAATCTGGGCTGAAACGCTTCTGAAAGTGCTCTGTTTAACTCCCTCACTTTAACTAGTGATTTAGTGGAGGAGATAAGTGCACTGAGCGCGGTGCTTCTCCTCCTTGTCTTTCCTGAAAGAGAGAAAGAAAAAAGCACATGTGCAATTTGGGTGTGCTCCTCATCCAGTGCTGCTGCGCGGGGAAGGCTCCAGGGCTCTGGAGAGGACTACCTTTGCTTCCTCCTGATTGGGGCGCTGATTAGCGAGTGCCGCTAATGGCAGGTAGCGTCTGCCGCTAATGAGCAGGTGATTGGAGAGTGGAGGAGAGGAGATGATTAGGATGCTTCTCAGCTAAGAAGTCAAACGCTCATCAGCCCTGACACCGCCAGACCTCGCAGACAGAGTGCCCGTGTTGTTCCACCTCCACGTAAACAGCTGCGGGGCGGACGGCTCAAGCCCATCGTCAGCGTGGCCGGGGCCAGCTCTCCAGCGCTCCGCACTGGGCTGGGCGTGGCTATGATGTGCTTAAGCTCGTGGCTATTTTGGGCTAATTGGGGAAGAAGCAGATTGGGGATTTTTGTTTGTGGTGTGTGTGATCAACTTCAACATTTACGATGAGCTTGCTAAAGTGTGCAGTAGAGGAGAATGATTTCCACATCCAATTTTCAAATGCGAGCTTCAAGGGACGATACATTTGTGGTCCAGACGCAGAGAGCTCAAATGATGTGGTGACGTTCAGTAGTCAAATGTGAAGTGCTTCACTGAAAATCCTTTAACTGCACCTAGGAAACCTTGTTAATGGCAATGGACCAGGAGTGTCTTTAAGGGTAGCTAGGGAGTTGCTGAATGTCATCGGACTTTGACAGAGAGAGGGATGAAAAATGGGAGAAAGGAGAGAATGGAAACGTAGACACACCGAGCTCAAGCTCTTGTGATATTTCATCAAAGAAGGGCCAGTGAAGCAGAACAAGCAGCAGCAACAGCAGTGTGTTTTCAAAGGGTATGTATGTATGGTGGCTCCATCTCGATGTCTATCTCTGAGCACACGCCAGAGATGCTGCGCTCCCCAAATGAGTCCTCTGGAGACGCCTTTCAACACCTGCAGTCATTTTTCAAACCATTTAATTGGTCTACTCTAGTCAGCTGACACAGACGGCAATGCTTCTGTTGCTTAGTGCTGTGACACTGGGGTCTCCCGATGCAATCAGACTTGGGCTCTAATGTGTGTGTGTGTGTTTTAAGTGCTGGTGGACCCTAATGTGTGTGTGTGTGTGTGTGTGTGTGTTGGTTTTCAGTTAAGCAGCCCTCTCAGCAAGCCATGATTTGTAAAATGATGACATTGATATCAAGGATAGATGCTGTATTAGAAGCCACTGATTACTTCTTGTCTGCAGTTGGTGTGCCCCAGACCACCACTCACGAGGCTGACAACAGAAAGAGGGAGAGGTACAAATACACTGAATCTTCATGCAGCCTCAAGTGATTTTCAACATTTCTGTACCAGGCTTTTTAGATGCTACTGAAACTTCTGTTTTTTGAGATTCATGCTAACTAAATAGTTCTAAATAATAATAAACAGGCTTTGTAAAGTATGTAGCCTACTGTAGAGTGTTTTTTGTGGTTGTAAAATATGTTTTCAATTACTACAGTAACACTAGCCTATAGCTGATTGAGACAAATGGTTTGTGAATCAGCTTAAGAAGCCAACACAGCCAGATCCGGCAGAAACCAAGTTAACTTGGATTTACACAAATAATTAACATTGTCATAAAACAGCAATTTCTTAGCACTTGAAACAATCAACTCGTCAAGTGCCTTGAACAAGTGCCTCTACAGGATGCTTTTTACAAGACAAGAGGTGCCAAATACTGATTTAATTCTGTTTTCTGGGTTCAGTGTGCTGGTTTGTTATCTGAAGACTAAAAGCAGTTTCATAATGCATCCTCACTGCATCAATACAGCTTACAGAGTGTAGCCCCCGTCCTCAGCAATACAACCCCCTTCTGAGTCCTTGAGTGGGATATGGGATATACAGAATCTTTCCCTGAAAGCGGTATTGCAGGCAAGAGAAGCACTGGCAATAGGCACTGGTGACACTGGTGACAGTTATTCAGAGCATCTATAGGTGCTGCTGTCAGTGTTTAGAGTGAATCACTTATGCAGCATCTGTTCTACAGCCAAGCTGTGTGAGAGGCCAGCGAGGCCTCCTTCTTCAGGAGTGATGTTCCGAGTTTGCAACCGACACCACACACATACACACACACACACACATACACACACACACAGAGATACACCCTTGTCCCTTAGTAAGTTCGTATTTTCTTCCCTAGGATGAGTCATGTCAGGCAGTGTGCTGTCTCTCCCAAAAGCTCTCTGGCCCAGCAGGTGTGGGAGGACAGGAGCTGTGATGCTGACGACCAGAAGAAGAGCTCCACTGGCTGCCAGACAAGAACAACATCGACAGCGAGAGAGGAGTGGGGGAGAGAGAGAGAGGAGAGAGAGAATATTGCTGTGAATAAGTGGAAGAGAAATGTGGAGAGAGAGATGGGGATGAGAGGTTGGCATAAATGAATGAATGAAAGAGAGAGAACTGCAGAGGAAGACGGCAGGCATGAAGGAGAGAGAGAGAGAGAGAGAAAGAGGGAGGAAAGAGAGAGAGAGAGAGCGCAACAGGGAGAAGGGAGAAGAGTGAAGGAGAAAGGAGAACAGGGAAGTGATGGATTTCCTCACATTTGTAATAGCTGTCACACCTGAAATCCTCCAGTGCAATTTCAAATTTGAAAATGGGACAGCGTCTCAAATTAAATATGACATTAATTTCTTGCCAGCCACCTCATGCTGCATTTTTCATCTGGGGGAAAAAAACCCTCGTCACTCTGGCAAGGGGAGCAGCTGCGGGCATTTCCCTGAGCCTGTTGTATCCATCATCTGTGTGTGGGCATCGGGCCCCAGGTCCACTCTCACACTTGACACACAGATGAGCATTCAGATCCAGCCAATGACAGGGAGCAAAATTAACATTTGCTGGGAAAGGTCAGGGAAGTTAGCGGGGAAAGTTAGGATAAATGTAGGCTGCCAAACTTTATTTTTTTTCTGAACTACATTAAGCACTGGGGTATAGTGCATTTGAACTTGACCTTAAAGTAAAAAACCATTCTTTCAAAAAAGGAGAAAAAAAAAAAGAGTCAGTGGCGAGGTGAAAGTTTGGGGCAAGTGTGAGTGTGAGCCCAGTGTAATGAGAGGGCTGATGTGGAGGAAGACAGCTCCTGGCCAGAGCCAGCAGCTTGCCTGACACACACACACACACACACAGCAGTGATCTGACATGGGCATCCCACCCATAAGAAGGCAGGAGATGCAGCCTGCAGCATCCCAGTCAGAGACAAACTACACACACAGACAACCTGCAGAGGACAAAGCAGGACAGCCACTGTTTCACAGCCCAACAAATACTTTCACATTAGAGGAGTTCCACCAGTTCCAGTTTGGGGATTTTTTTTAGTTCAAGTAAACTGTCAGTCATTGGCCACATATTCTACTATCCTACAAAATTTTAGTTGAAAGCATGTTGACTTTGATTTCCTGTAATGTCAACAATTTAGCATAACACACCAAATAGTTGCAAAGCAACGCAGCAGAGCCTGTGACAGAGAGAGGTGTTGAGCCCTACATGTGTAATGTGCTATAGCCTACAGTGCAGTGGTGTCAGAGCTGAGAGGAGTGCTAGGCTATATACAGTAGTATGCATTGGACATGCAACTGATGCACTACAGAAGTACTAGACTCTTACTTACTTTTTAACATAACAAAAAATGTATGAGAACAGAGACCGGCTGGAGCTTGAAGTTGAATTCAGTTCCAAAGACCAGGTGTGAAGGCAACCTAAGTTAGTAGTTGAGTTCCAAAGCTCTGTTGAACCTCAGGGATGGATCTTAGCATATTGTGTGTTCCCATCTGTATCAGTATCAAGGTGAGGATCTCATGCCTCAACTCCGTATTCTTTAAAACACAAAACAAACTTACACAAGTCTTCAACTATATAAACAGATTTGTGCATTTTAATATTGTGCATCTTCTAGCATACAGTCTTTTTCAATATATATTCAAATTAGTAGTAACCATACACCAGATTAAAACAAGTATTGAAGTGAAAAATTAAAACCATGAGTGAAATGGTTGAAAACAGTATTTATTTATTTTTTTTATTATTTTTTTTCCAGACAAACACATTGATTTCTGGACCACAGTAGAGGATGGAAACCTTTCACAAACATTTTTTATTATCATTATTATTATTATTATTTGAAAATACAAATATAAAAGTATACCTTCCACATCTGAGATGTGAGAGAGCCCCATCCATTTTTTTGAGTTTTTATTTTACAACAGGGCTTGAGCAAGCCATACAAGAAGACCTGAAAGATGCTCTCAGACGCCTGTCCATTCAGTCAGCTTCTCGCGGGTTTACAAAGTCCATTAACGTTAAAAAATGGGCAAGTGTTAAGGAATGGGCAAGGCAGTAAGTGAAGTGAAACAACCAACAGTTGAACGTATATGGAAACAATAATCATCACTTAAGGAGACATGACACGGCCGGGAAACGGTCGAGTCCCCACCCCTTCAAACCCCTCCCAAGAACACGTCTTGGCCTCTGGCCTGTTCCACTGGGCTCAGACCCCCGACACGGTAAGACCGTCCTCAAGAGTCGGCAAACAGCAGTGACCCACATTCATGTCAGGTAATGCGTACAGTATACTGTGCCTACGCAACTACTACTGCACTCTTCCTACAACACAGCTGTTCCATAAAAGCCTGGTTACAAACACAAGTCTCCTACAACTGACCCCACAGCAACTCTGCAGCAAATGTTTTCAACAGCTACTGACAGCAAACAGTGTTGACTACTATGTTTGAAGTAGGTGACAGGGACTTCATTTTAAGCTAGAAAAAACCATAACAAAGAGTCGTATGAGGCAGCTTAAACATTTTAACAAAGATATATATATATACACTATACATATATATATATCCTGTATTTGTATACAAATATATACAAGTGTAATTACAGTGTGTGCGCATGTGGAGTTGCGTGGTAAAGATGAGGGGGTGTATGTTTGACCATTGCTTAGCACTTGCCTCAAGATTCAAGTTTAAATGGATACGGTAGTACACTCCAAAACCCCACCCACAACACCTTCCAGGTCAGTTTTTTTTTCTTTTTTCATAGATTTTTTTAAACCAACATTTTTTTTCCAATGAATTAACTAGTCTAGCAAGATGTGTAACATTCATCAGCTGTAAACTGCTGTCAATGAGAAACATAAGTACAGCAACAGAGCCATGCTACCTTAAAGTCCAAGCTACGAGATCAAATCTGAAACCAAACGAGAAAGGAACCTAACGGGAGGGTATTGACTATTTCATATGGTCACCAGCCTTTCTTTTAATCAAAGACTAGAGCGAGACATTCACTTCATCGATCTTATTTGAATACAGTACAGTACAGTACAGTAGGGTAGGTGGCAAAGGGGGCAAATGCCAACTGAATGATCTCTCTAGCGGCGCTGCAAGCCCTAACCATGTGGAGGACACAGTACAGCTATAAAGCATCAATGTCTCACTGAATTTAGCCATATAGTCCCACAAGGGTAGAAAACACCTGAATAATAATAATAATAATAATAATAATAATAATAATAATAATAATAATAATAATAATAATAATAATAATAATAATAATACACTTACTTAGCACAACCAGTCTAATCTGTTTTAACAAAAATGACACACTGCATCTGGCTTCCTCAACTCCAGAGGAATGGTAGTCAAGTAAGTCCCTAGTTCACAGCAGCTGAGGCATGGAGTTAAATATGCACAGCAGGCAGTCAGTGAGTGAGCCAGTGAGTGAGTGATGAAAAGCTGTGCTAGCCAAAAGTCAATCAAAATCTTTGCACAATCAATGTATGTGCTTGCCTACATGCTCATATATGTGTGGAGACTTCTATGCATCTGAACGTATGCATGTATCAAGAGTGCGTACCTACATAACTGTCTAGGGTATGACTTCTAAGTCCTCATGAGATGGCAGCTCACCTGACAGCATCTAAACTGAAATGGATATGGGCTAGTTCATTGATTAAGACAAAGAGCTGGTTTCCATGTCCTTGAAGTACAAAAATAACATTTCAGATGAGTGGGAACTAAACTACAGATCTGTCCAGGCAGACTTGTTAAAAAAGAAGAAAAGAAAACCAGTATCGAAAATAGTAGCGCCATGGGCAATTGGGATTTTTTTTTTAAGAGTACAAACATCAAAACCCAGTAGAGTTTTCATTGATATTTATAATTACGCTATCATTATTATCATTATTCTGTTAGAACTTTCTAGAAAAATATGTTTTATTTATTTCCGCTCATGTAGTAAAATCCTCCACTTCATAATTATAGCTTGTGTCCCTCTTAAAAAATGATGAAAAATAAAACAGTTTTGCATATCTAGCATTAGCATTTAAGGTAGTATGGCACACCCCTCTTAAAACATTCAAGGGCGGGAATCCAATTGATGTCTTGTTTACAATTCTGTTCTTACAGCAATTTCTTATTTTGTAGATTTTCAATCTGTGAGAGCTTTGGTTAGTTGAAACCATGTGAGATTAGCGAAAACACAGAAAAAAAATGATAAACACAAAAAAACCTAAATAATGCTATGAAAATAACCATTAGCATTTGATTTCTTTTTTTTTTTTTGTCGTTGAACTAATAATCAGTAGGAGGAAGTTCTATCCTCACTGGTCCTAAATCTAATATACTACATCTATATCTCAAAGAGTTAGTTACATATCATCTACAACTACTCACTAGGAGAGTGGGAGACAAATGTTATAGAGAACGAGGGACACAGAGAGGGGAGAGAGAGAGAGAGAGGGAGAGAGAGAGCGAGACAAAATATGAATGAGAGAGAAAGGGAGAGGGGAAGAAGAGGGGAACGGGAGAGAACAACAAAGGTGTTTTGACCACTACACTGGCATCATAGACATCACCGTCACATTTTTTTGTTTGTTGTTTTTCTTTTTCTTTTTAAATACACTAGCGAGATACAATGAGCAACATAAGATTGTATGTGGTGACAGGGAATGGAGACAGAGAGAGTAAAATGATAGTACAGCACAGAATTATATCATAATCTGTATCATAAGAATTATTAGTAGTATCATTAACAACCACAACAAATCGATTTAAAAAATTCCCAAATTCAGTATCATTGAAATAAAATGATTGGAGGGATTATATCATCATTCTCATTTTTAAATACATTTGCAAAGAGTGAAGCGTAAGCACAGAGCGCTTTGTGAGTGTCTATCAGAGTTACTCCATCCACCTTGTCCACGGGGGCTAAAGAATCCAGCATTCTACTTCACCTGCTTGTTCAGTCAAAGGATGTATCAGAAATCAAAGACATAAAATAACATAAAACAAGACAAAAAAAAACATGTACTTTCAGAGAAGATACACATCAGCATATACATCAATTGATTCATATCTTTAAATATCACTCAACTCTGTTTTTTTTATTATTATTATTATCTTAAAGCGTATCTTAAAATGCCATTTCTCTTTGCTTGAGCAAATCCAGTCCCTACTTGTGGAGGAAAAGTGTGTTTAGCAGCTATAGATTTATTTCAGTGTATCTGCGGGCTGCCATCCAAACTCAGGTCATATCTATGGATCTGTGTGTGTGTGACATCCAACCATGACTAGTATAACTACTGAATGAGCCCCTGCTGGACAGAGACTCCAAACCAGCGCATGGCGTGGCCTGTGTCCTGTGTCCTGTGTCCACCAGCCCAGGCCAATCTGGCTCACTGTCAGTGCTAGCTTGTAAATGATGCAAAGCAAACTACATTAACACGCCTCTCCTCTCCTCTCGCCTCAACCCTTCATAAAAATCCCCAGGTGGAGACCATTTTAAATAGCCGTCACTTTTCATGTGCAAATAGAAAATGGTAAATTGTTTCCTACAAGTCACAGTGCAATGATTTCATCTCAAAACAATCCATTCATTATTTTCAAATGTTTCTTTTCTTTATGCCTAAAATAAATTACTTTGACATCTCTTCTAAAATAAAACTCACAGGACTGAGGTAATGGTATAAAACGTTGGTTTTCCTTATTCATTCAAAATAACTCAGAAGCCATTTGTTTCAAATCTCAAACTACTGAAATATTGCCTTTTGTTATGTTGGATAAAAAGACATTTAGACGCCTAGGGAACACATCAAACTCAAAACAAACTAGATCAAAGGGAAAATTACAAAATAAAAACACCAATCAGTGTAATTATTATGAAATGTTTAAAACCACATATACATGTTTTTCTCCTCTTCTTTGAAACTGTTAAGAGTAAAATGTGTGCTTTGGATTTCCTCTTAATTTCTTCTCGATGTTTTCAAATGATCATTAATCAACCATGAAGGACAATTAAGCAGGCCTGATTCTGAAGAAGGTGCTGTGGAACAACCCTTTCTTTACGTCTCATTACAATTCTATTTAAGCTGTGTACATTTGAAGTCACTATCTAGTCAATATGCTGGTATGACACTAACACAGTTATAATGCCAAAAGTATTTACAGAGCAAGCCAACAGTACTTTTTTTTCTTGATAGGAGCTTGTCCTTAGTGGGGTAGTAACGGCATTTGTGCTACAAATGTTTTCTTTTTTTTCTTGTACTGCTCAGAGCTTTTAAAGTCTTTGCTTTGAACTTTATCTTCCAGCTCTCGCACAGTAACAGCCTTCAGGACAGACACACCATCACAAAAATATTTCTTTCTCAAATGGTTAAATGTAGTGACTGGAATAATATTTACATATTACATATTTCTTTTTTAAAATCTGAATTCACAAAGTATTAAAAGCAAAAAGCCTTTCTTTTTTGTCCTGACAACAAAAAGAGACACTTATAAAAAAAAGGACTGTGAAAATATTATAGTCCTCTTATTGCCCAAAATAGGTAATTATGGTTAACGAGACATTACAAGGGAAAAAAAACAGAGCTACTAAGATTTATTAGTTAGTTACACACTCACTTTCTTAAGGTTGGATTAAAAACATTTTCCTCCTCTTTCAACCCTTTCTATGTCAATGAGCTCTTGCATGTGCAAAATGACACCTGAAGATTTGACAGTTGAGGATTGAGACTAACAGTGAAAATCAACAGCCATTGCACCAACTCTAACCTCAAAAGAAAACAAATGTGAAAAGAAAATGAGCCAGTTTACATACATGTTCAAAATAAATCCTAACAAATGAAAACTTTAGATTAAATTTGACATTGAATATTTCAAAGACTATATCATAGAAGACAATAAGGAAACCAACCAACTCAACTAATGGGAAAGCAAAACACACACAGAGGGGAAATGCCAAACCCTAAGTACTGTTGTTCAGATAAGGATACAAAGAAGGATAACAGAGGACTCCAATGCCAGGTTTAGATATAGTACAGCACATTTTCTATCACCATTATTTGCCATTCTTGAGATGATTGAACAATTTTCTCACTCGTATGTTTTTGTGTTTCTTTTGCTCTTCTGGTGGTGCCATCTCCACAGTCTTTTCTTTTCTTGCGTCGCTGGGAGTCGCCATGTAGTGCTTGATGTGGTGGTGGTGGTTGTCATAGAGATTGTTTTGTTTTCTTTTGTTTTTCCTCACTGCATTACCTGTACACAGAACCCACTAGAAACTCCGCCCCGTCTTCCCCGGGCCTCCTGACAAACTCTGCTGGGATCAAACACACACACAGCTGTCAGCAGTCATCTCACACACACACACACACACATACACACACACACACACACACACACACTAATCCCACATACACGGGCCTCACACACACACACACACACACACACACACACAGCCCTTTCTGCCCTTGACTGAGCACGCCTGGAGCAGTGGAGGCAGCGGGAGCCAATGAAACAGCCCCATAATGCACTAGCCCTCCACGCGGGCCTCCAGGCGACTCGGGCCAGGAGCTGAAAGCAGGTCAGGTGAACCCAGGTGTGCTCTTTGTCATGGTAACACGGCAGCATTGTGCCCCAGCTCTCGCTGACACACTCGTATAGACATTTGTCGGCCGTAGCCTTTGATTCGTGGAAGAGCGGCAGGAGGAATCGAGTTTTTGTCGCTGAAATTAGCGGTGGGCTGTCAAATCAAAGCGGCATTATGCCAATTGGCGCCTCGAGCGAAATCCATATCTTATTCACCTGCCATAGTGAGATGGATTAACAGGCGTAATGGACTTGGTCCATGTGAGTCAGAGGTCTGGGCACAATGCTGGACACTATGGGCACTCAGGACTGCAGTAGCACAGCCTCAGCACTGCTCTACAGTGCATCTCCTGTGCACAGGACCACTGTGCTTGGAGAGGCTAGTCATTCACAGCATGCACAGGCAACAACTCACACAATCAAATGCATGAATACAGACATAAAGACATAAAGAACAGCCCATTCCCTAGAAAGTCTATTTACTGTGGCAAGATAATCACAGCTTGTAGGGACTGGTTGACAGAAACTGCACCATATTGTTGCTTTCTCTCAGAAACTAATGCTTTTGGGAAATGAACAGGGGCATTTCATTCACCAGAGGACACTCACACAACTAGATAATACAGCTACACAACAAATACTAGTATCTGCCCAACTAGTCTCCAGTCTGTCCCACTGTAATGCCATGTTATGACTATTTGCCAAACTAGTCTTCAGTCTGTCCCACTGTAATGCAATGTTATGACTATTTGCCCAACTAGTCTCCAGTCTGTCCCACTGTAATGCCATGTTATGACTATTTGCCAAACTAGTCTCCAGTCTGTCCCACTGTAATCCAATGTTATGATTTCACTCTGCAGAGGGCCAAAACAGAAGAGAAGAGAAGTTCACCATAGTCCAACTCTCTGCAGTGAATACACCACCCTAGCACTCCACCTAGCATCCACAGCACTAAAGCACTCACATGCTGCACGCACGCACAAGAATCTGCCCATGCCTGTGATTACAGCACCAGCACAGAGAGAGACTCAGAGAGAGAGAAAGAGAGAGAGAGAGAGAGAGAGAGAATTAAATACAAACAGATACAAAGTAAAAAAGAGACAAAAGAGAGATTAAATAGAGGGAAAAAACACGACAGATATAGTCTTGCTTTGGGACTCCAAGAGAGGCATTGGAGTAGGTCTGCTTTGATGGTTTAGAAGGAGAGCAGCCTTGTGGGATCCCCACTGAATGTGCTAAATGGGCTAAGACCATTTATAACTGACCTCCACTGCACTAGAAAGTCATCATGGCGACAGCAAGCAGCAAAAGTGCACAAATCCAGACAGGCATGGAGATTTGGATGTGAAAACAGGATATTCTGGCATGACTGTCTCTCAAGAACCAATCCAAACTCTACAGGCTTTAATGCCACATGAGAGAGCCAACAGCTATCGTATGAAAGCTTCAGACTGTAGTGGTAACCAGTGCGTAAGAACACATTCCTCCCATTCTCCAATTATATTACGCAATTGGGCACTTTCCCTCCCTCTCTATTAGAAAGCAACGGCACAGTTTGAGTGAACCAAGTCACGTCTGCTACAGCACACATGCCACACCAGTGGGGGAGGATGCAGATGCGGTCACATCTGGACAGGGGTGAGGTCCAGTAGGGAATTAATGAGAAGCATTTATCACCATTTTCATTTACAGAATGAAAAATGACAAAAGAGAAGAGTGCACTTTGCTTTTAAAGGGTGTCATACTGGCAAGAGACTGATTCCTCATGTCCAAAACAAACGAAAAAACAAAAACAAAACAAAAAATCTCATCTTTTGTTGTTGGCCAATGACACCCAGTAAAAGACAAATCTTTTTGTCATTTTTCTTCAACAGCTGTGGGTGGATGAAATACTACAAGTACTATTTCAAAAGCAAGAAAAGCACGGGGGAAAAGGCTGGTCAGGCAGAATAAGAGTACTACTACTGACGTACATAATA
Organism: Sardinella tawilis; assembly: GCA_030264315.1. Taxonomy (NCBI): domain Eukaryota; kingdom Metazoa; phylum Chordata; class Actinopteri; order Clupeiformes; family Clupeidae; genus Sardinella; species Sardinella tawilis. The sequence goes on from JASCQY010000477.1 coordinate 14,298,980, forward strand.
ATAATCAAATAATAATAATAATAATAATAACAATAATAATAATAATAATAATAATAATAATAAACAAGAATTACATGAATTATTTAAATGGCATATTATAGCTACCTCAAAAGAGATGGCAACCAACCACCTGTTAGGGTTTCAATGGTATCCATTTGTAAAAGCTGTCGCAATCAAGGGCCCCTAAAAGTGTACAGTTAGTTCCTGGGTCAGTATGCATTTCACAGAAAGAGCAAAGAGAGAATCTCCTACAGGTAAGTATTCTTTATTCACACAGAGTTGTGTCAGCATGAATGGATATGCGCGTGTGATAAGCCCTGGGATGAGACCAGTATTTGGGGTCGGCAGAGTGCTGCTCCCCGCTTTCTTCCAGGGAACAAATACGGAAGACGCCTCGTGCCAGACAGAATTAGGTGGAGTCTCTTGTGCTATCCACAACTACAGTTAACCAAATGTGTCCCATTACAGCGGATCTTTCACACCTTCATGCTTGAATAGATTGGACAATACCACCTCCTCACAAGGGAGGGACTTGAGCGATAATGACACTTTTATGCTGGCAGGCTATCTTTTGTCGGAAAAGAGATTGCCCTGAGGACAAAAGATTGCGTACCCGTTTCCGATATTTAGCTCAAATTTGAGGAAACTGATGTGGCTCTCTGCAAAGAGGCTACAGATTGGTCACAATACACATAAAATGTACTACAAGAAAAACTAGTAAAGCGACACAAAGGCAGCAACTTTTCAGCGAATCTGCTGGTTTCTGCTGTCACTCACATTCATGCTAACATTAGATTTCATTAATACAAATCACAATCAGAATCAGAATCTCATGCAACAAAACACTTTCAGGCAATGATGCAATGGTGTCAGGGGGAAAACATATGCCCCAAAAGGCAAAAGCAAGTGTAAAAGGCATTTCTTAAAATGTAACTGTCAATTTATAAATTTAAAAATTAAGAAAAAAAATGTACAAATTAAAACAACAACACAAAAATGTGTCATAAATTGCTCAATGGCTTGGGCTATTAGCACATACGGAAAGGCATTCATCTTTGTCTCTGAAACAACGCGTCGCATAGTGTCCAATGTGTCTGGCTTGCCAAATCTGAAGCGCAAACAAAATGTTCATACTGCATGCTAAAGCAATCAAATGACACTATAAGCGCTGAATGGAAACACATTTTACACTTGGAGAAGCTCTACTGTTGTTCCATTCACAGACCATCCACTATTGTTCCTATTTCTCTTACTTGTGCGCATCTATCCACCGTCCACTGAACAAATCCCAGACGGATCAAAGGCGCAATAAACAGAGGCCATACAAAATGCCCTTCTCCGTCTTTTTGTCTCTCTCTCTCTCAATTCTGCTCATTTTTTTCATCTGCGCCTCTAAACTGTTTCTTTATTTCTCTTTTCTTCTCTCCTTGCGCACAGCAGAGCTGACGAGAAAAGGCGATAGTGGTAATTCTCACAATAGGCAGTGATTTGGCCCACACGTTCTCATCAGCCCCCTGGAGGTAGCAGTCTGCTCCTGCCTGACAACCTCCTCAGCCCCGGACCCGCCCTCCCTCCCTCCAAGCAGGGCCCAGTAAAACAAAAGACATTCAGAGTAATGAATGCCTGGGAGTGTGGAGAAGGCCAGGAGAACTCACATTCATGATGACTTTCCTTCCACAGCCTAGTGCCTGTGTGTGTGTGTGTGTGTGTGTGTGTGTGTGTGTGTGTGTGTGTGTTGGGGATGTGTGGGGGCTGAAATTACTACAGTACAACACAGAGCGTGTGCACGCAATAGAAAGAGAGACAGAGAGAGAGCGTCAGAGACAAAAGTGAGCGCAGAATATTTTTGTCCTTTTTTTCCCTCCTGAATGACAAAAGTATTTGGTCTAATCCTTCAGGCTGGCACTTGAACACAGCATTCTGACACATTTTTGTGTTGCTGACAGGTGCTGTGAGTTCACAGCTGGCTGTTGGTTGTGCTGAAGCTGCTGACAAAAAGGGAGGAATGTGAGAGATGGGAGATGGATGAGGAGACGCTTACGGAGAGCAAGGCTGCCCAGTGCCCGCGCCTCTGACGGCTCACTGGAGGGCCAGCCACCCGCCCGCCTGTGGCCCTGTGCGATCTCTGCATTTCTCAGACATCCGCAGCACCCTAAGCGGCGGCGGCACCAAAAGCATGCGGTGGAGGGGCGCGCTAATTAGCCGTACGGCCTGGCGCGGCCTCCCCGAGAAACGAGCCCCGCTCATTTTCATAGCCAGAATTCCGAGCATCCCCGAAAAAATGTCTCTGCGAGGACTCGGGACTTGTGCAGTGTGCTTAATTAAAGCAGCGCTTACTTCCCTGTTATCCCCAGCAGACTCTGGTCAACATTTGTAAGTCATTACAGAGATTCCCGCTAACAGCCAATGAACTTCAAGTCTAAAAGCTCATTAATCACACCCGATGTGCAAATGGGATCTATCTGTGACTTCACAGGGGGAAGAAAAAAAAAATCCCCTCCGAGCGAATACAAGCCTCTGTTGCCTGAGGAAAAAGCCTTGTTGCGTTATTCGGGTGCAGTTAATGTTAATGCATGATTTTGATACTAGCTGACTTTGTCTCGTCGGATGGGCTAGTGAAAGGCCAAGTGTGAGAAATCAAGTGGAAAAAAGAACTTGAAGGGGAGGGGGGGCGGGTAGGTAAGAGGGCAGCACAGCAATGTGA
>JASCQY010000477.1:14363449-14373661 GCA_030264315.1 Sardinella tawilis
GCCAGGGAGGCAGGAAGTGCAGGGGTCCTCTCTGGCCGCTGCCATGGAAGATAAGCCCAGATAAAGAGGCTGGACACCAGATAAGGGGCGCCGCACATAAACAATCCAACGACCCCTCACCTGGACCGGCAAAACATCCACACACACACACACACGCACACACGCACACACACACACACACACCCTCCTCCTCCCTGCCTTCCCACTCCACTGCCTTGAAGGCAATTATGGGTGCCAGCGGCTATATTCTCACACACACAGGGCGGCTGTTGGAAAAACACACACACACACACACATAGAAAAAGAGAGACTCTCCACTGCTGTACTGTAATCATCTGTTTTCAGCCTTCTGTGTTCACTGAGTAAAGGTAGGAGGAACAGAGGAGAAGAGAAGAGAGGAGAGAAGAGGAGAGAAGAGACGGGGGGGGGGTGGGGGGTGGGGGTGGGGGGGGTTGCTGGGCCCTAGGCCGCCTCCATTGGTCTCCCACCCACTAGGATAAAGTGTTGCGGCTTAGCGCAGGTCTAACTGCTGAGCACTTCTGAAGGACTATGGAGAGGTCAGTGCCTCCGCTGTGAAAAAATAACAACAAACACACACACACACACACACACACTCCACAACTCCACAAGAGACGCAACCTACACGGCCACTACATTCACTGCTGTGAGACTGAGGAGGGGAAGGGGACAAAGCTTCATAGAAGAGGTCAGAAGAGAGAGAGTGTGTGCGTATGTGTGTGTGTATCCGCACGGGTGCAGAGGGGGAAGCAGAATGGCAATAAGTGTGCTATTTCTGTTTGTCCGTGTGTGTGTGTGTGTGTGTGTGTGCACACTGCTGTTATTGATGCTAGGTGCATGGCGGTGGGACTGACACGGCGGCCTCACACACACTTCCCCCCTCTGTGGGGCTTTGCTGGGCCAATTACCCTGTGACCCCCCCGCCGTCTCCCTGCTCCAAAGAGCTTCCTGTACGAGCCCATTAGGACATCCTGCTGGCACGTGCTCAGCTCTCTCTCTCTCACACACACACACACACACACACGCGCACACACACACACACACACACACACGCAAACGCACACGCACACACACACACACGCACACACACACACACACACACGGACGCACCAGTGGTGCAGCTGGCAGCTGCCAAAGCTGGGCTGTCCATGAGGAAGTCAACAGATGCATACTGTAAGACCTTTAAATGTTTACATGAAATGTTTGTTAATAAACGTTGACAATACCAACGTGGTGTGACTGTGTGAGTATTTGCACTTGATATTTACAGTAATACTACTGGAGGTGTGAGCGTTTAGACCGCGCTGATTAAAAGTGTGTCGTGCATGCACAGACAAATGATTAAACAATATTTGTGCAGTGGTGGGGCCATTAATGCCGTGCACACGCACACACACATACACACACACACACACACACACACACACACACACACACACTTCCACTCGCTGCCTTTTCTCTTTATCTGCCTCTGGCTCAGTGTGTGACTTTCTCTCGTCCTCTCCTCTCTCGCTTTTCTGCTCCTCTCAGTTTCTTTCTTTCTCCCTCCATATCTTTCTCCATCCATCCCTCTTTCTCCCTCCATATCTTTCTCCATCCATCCCTCTTTCTGTATTTCTCTCCGCCGCCTCTGTCTCTTTTTCCAGTTATTTATTACAACCAAGGGCAGCGACTGCTCAGAAAGGACACCGCTCTTTCTTCCTTTCCCTCTCTCTCTTTCTCTCTCTCTTCTCCCTCTTTTCTCTCTCCGACCAGCTTCCCGCCTCCCGATCTCCTTCCCGAGCCTGCTGCTAAACTGTGCGGCTAATCAAAGAGGACATGGGAGTTCGGCTCGTCTACGGAGGCGGCCCTGCATGTTCATTACAAACACTGGATGGCTCTTGCATAATTCCACTGCTGCGTGTTTAAGCTCCCCCGGCTCCTGAGGAGCATCCAATCAAGGATCAACACCAGGGGAAATAGTAAATATATATATCTTCATATACCTCATACATCCAACTCACTTAAAGGTGTGTGTGTGTGTGTGTGTGTGTGTCAGAGTGTGGGGTGTGTAACATGAACTCCAATGGAGAGCTTGCTAGGGCTGAGTGGAGTGGATGAAACAGGAGCAGTCGGTCGCATGCGAAGGCTTTGGTGGCAGCGCGGGCTGCAGACGAGGCATTAGCTGCACACTCGGAGCGGAGCGGCACGGAGCTTTGAAAGGAATATCAGTGGGAACATGAAGGGAGGGGAGAGGGGTTGGGGGGGGGGGCGCATCCCCAGTGATTTCTTGGGGAGAGACATTTACATGTGTTTGTGGGGCCCAGCCGTTCGGGGGCTGCCTTTGAAAATGACGAAGAGATATGACACTCGCTCTCCCCCCTCCCCTCCATCCATCCCTCGCTCCATCCCTCCCCCCCTCCTTCTCTCTCTCTCTCTCTCTCTCTCTCCGCTCGCTTCCTCCTCTCCCTCCTTGCCCCCTTATCAGCCCCATGCCGACCACTTCTGACAACCAACAAATCAGCTGTCAGGAGCAATTTCTCACCCACAGCCCCATGCCCGCCCGCCCGCCCGCCCGCCACACGATGGGTGGCAGAGGAGGGAGACTGCTAGAGGGGGAAGGGGAGAAGGGTGGTGACACACACAAGGTGCTTAAGCACAGTTCCAGTTTACTCCCAACACACACATGCACGTACACACACGTATATATACACACATAAACACATACAAACAGCACTTTTCTTCACAAAAGCCGCCATCACTAACACACACAGTTTGGGTGAAATTGCTGGTGGTTGCTGCTAAATCTCCCATGTTCTTCCCCCAGCCTCTGCCCCTGCTGTCCTGCTCCACTTTCCAGCACAGGTGAGGTGAGGGAGAGGAGAAGTAAGCGCCATCCACCACCCCATAGTGAAGCACCACCAATGACTTGCCTTGCTACAGAGCAGCCTCCGATGTCACACCGCAACACTGACACACACACGTTAGATCTCTTTTTCTGGGAATACACGTTATGAAAGAAAAATGGGTAGAGAGTGTGTGTTTTCATCGCTTGTTTTTTTTTTTTGTTTAGTTTTTTTTTGCTTGCACACTCTTCCCACCAAAACATAGACACTAGCTTTGCTAGATAGCCTACTGTACTGTAGCTGCATTGTCTCCATGCTGTCTGTGAGCTGCTGACACCACAAGGGCAGGGCTCCAGTACGCCCCATGGCACGCTCCGTCTGATGAAGCCCCAGTCCAAGGGGAGACATGGAGCTCCGCTCGGATAACAGACAGACAGACGCAACCGAGCGAGGGTGAGTTCCGCATTCGGCCGACAGGCGGAACCGAGCGAGGGAAGCTCATCTGCGGCTCTTTAGCAGAAGGTCAGGGTTAATGGTCACTCCTCGAGACTCCTCTGCCAGACTTTAGAGCATCATCAACAAGTACAGCACAGGTCAGAGGTCGTCTCTCTCGGCAGATAGCCAATCAAAGAGGCCCGTGGGCTGCCTGATGACTCCTGCTGTCTGTACTGGCGTAGGGTGATCGCAAGCGCACCCCCTTAAAGATGATCTCAGAGACCCACAAGCTTTAAGCCCTTTTCTCCATTCAGCCTTACAGCACAGCAAGGGCAGAGACGGGGAGCCCACAAGAGCAAGATCAGTAATAAGGCCTGTCTGTTTGTCCAATGGTACACACAAACACACACACACACACACACACACACACACACACACACACACACACACTGTGTTTTCCTAAAGAGGGTTTGCAATGTCTTGGGTTACACAACAAGCTAAGCCTTTTGGTTACATAAGCAGGCTAGAGGACCCATAATTTAATACATACAGCGACACCTACACAGCCATTTCCACTGTGGCTGGTCATTTCAGGTGGCTGCTTTTTTTTCCTATGATACGTATTAAAAAAATAAAACAGACTAAAATGAAGATAAAGATGTTTACTATTTTTCTTCCTTGCACAATAGCGCCGAGATACGAGACAATTGTTCATCTTATCGACTGACCCTTAAAGTGGATTAGAGGTGTAAGTGAGCTCCAAAACGCCGCCAACACAACCAATGACCTCGCACTTTCTGTCATGCTCACCAGATACAAAACCCGAGGCAGTCCCTCATGCAACAGCACCGGACCCCTGATATCTCTCTCTGCATTTTTCCATTACTTTTGTGTTTCCCCCAGACGCCGCCCTTCAATGACAACACATGGATTTTTCCAATCTCTGGCACGGTAATAAGTGTTAGCGTGCTGTTGTGGAGGCGTCCGGGCGAATCCTCACACTTATTAGCCCTCAGTCTGCCGAGCCGGAGCGCGCCGAGCAGGTGAGCGAGAGAGAGAAATAGAGAGAGAAAGAGTGAGAGAGAGAGAGAGGCCCTCCGCAGTCTCCCAACGCCGGCGAGCTCTCTCACGCTCGGCAGAGCAGAGCAGAGCAGCCGAACACCAAAGAGCTTTAAGACACTTAATGCCAGTCCCCTTCGGAGTGCGGCACAAATAAAATTAAAATGCTAAATCAATGAGTCTTCCAGTGACCTTTGCTTAAAAAGCACTGGGGCCTGGGGCAGCTCGATGTGTTTAAAGGGAGGAGAGGTACACGGCTAAATCAGATATTATTACCCACACCAGCTAGCCTTTCTCCAGATGAGGGAAGGTAAATAGATTGCATTGTGAATATTAAACACCTCTCATTCTCTTCTCTTCTCTTCTCTTCCCACCCCTCCCCCAACCCCCCCACCACCAGCCCTGCATTTCGCCTGCAGTCTCAAAGCACATGCATACTGTCTACTCAGATAGAGTCCACAGCCCTCCTATTTGTGCAGTCTTTACTGTTGTACATTCCATTTTAATTGGGTAACACTGCCTTGCCTAAACTGCTATATTCCATTTCCCTCAATGGAATCTGACAGTTATATAAATACCAAGATCAAGGTTAAGTCAATACAGATTTAATTCGGTGCTTTGCAGGAGCCCCTTTGGCAACAATTACCACTGCATGTCTTCTTGGCTTCACGTCTGCAACCTTTTCACACCTGGATCTGGGCGCTTCCTCCCTTCCTCCCCGACAGACAGCTCCTCTCCTCTCTGGCTGGATGGTCAGTGTCTGGGAGCTGCTGCCCACTGGAGTCTCTCCAGTCCTCCCCACACACATGTTCTCTAGACTGGCTCACTCACTCGTCCTGATGTTCCCCACTCTACAGTGTGTTACAGTACAGTATGTGAGTTATCCTAGCGCTACTGTTTGAGTTAGCCTAGCACTATTGTTTGGGTTAGCCTAGCGCTACTGTTTCAGTCCTATAGCTGTGCTGAAAGGACTCTAGTCATGCACAGCTGTTTGTAATTGGCTGCATTCATCCCTTAAGTCTGTCCAGTCTCCGTGTCCTGCTGGCTACTGGAAAGCGGCGTGGTGTGGTGATGCCATGGCTGTGGGCGACTGTAGCAGGGATGGCATTAGCTCGATGATAAGTGGCGAGTGCTCTTAGCATTGGGCAGACGTACTGCTTGGAGTTGTGCCCAAAGTATTCCACTTTCTCGCTCTCTCATCGGGCTACTAAATCTCCCCCTCGAGCTCCCCCAGTCCCTTCAAATGCCATCTGACAATCTCTAAGCAGGCTTTCATATGCCTTTTTACTCAACAGGGCTTGACATCTCCATGCTCCACTAGAAAGGCCAGATTGATGGAGTGCCACTCACACGGACAGTCTTCCATCAGGTTGGCTGACTTTTACAGAGGAGTTTGGGGCTCTTAGAATCACCACTGTGTTCTTGGGAAGTTTCCAGACCGGCCTCGAGGCCTCGTGGGGCAAAACAGCTTCCATTTAGCAATTACTAGAGCCACTGTGCTCCTGGGAACGCTCAAAAATTTTGAGACCTTGGCCTGGATCAATGTCTCTTCACGACTTTAATACAAAGTTCTATGTTTCATTTAACCCAACATGGCTTGGTTCTGGTCCAGGCTCAGGGTGTGAATTGACTAATTCCATGTTAAACTGTGTTAAACTGTTAGTCTCAAAGTCTCAAAGCACACTTCACACATGTGCCACTTTACAATAATTAAGAGGACCATAGCAAATGGTCTGCTTAAACTGTGTGCAAACTTAGTAAATCACAGGGTTTTGATTTTCAATATATCTAAAGTTAAACAAATTCATTTTGTCATTATGGGTTAATGAGAGTAGATTGGCTGGAAGATTTTATCCATTTAAATTCAAATTAAAGACAAAAAGTGTGTAAAAACAAAACTACTTTTCTGAATCCACTCCTCATTCAGTCAGCACACAGAACCTCAGCCTGTTCCCAGACACAGCACACACTGTAGTCACACACCCAGCACTCACACTCACACACACACAAACACACACGCACACACACACACACACACACGCACACACACACACACACACACACACACACACACAGACACTCACTCCTTTGATCAGGCATCATGTGAGAACACCTCCCCTCTATTGAAAACATGTGGAACACTCCCTACTCACACTGTGTACAGTATGTGTCTTTGTGTCCACATGTATGTGTGTTTGAGTGGTGTTTATAGATCCGGCCGATGATGTGTTCCAGCATCAAACTGCAATCAAACACCTTTCTGAGGCGCGAGTTGGGGAGGAGAGGAGAGGAGAGGAGAGGAGAGGAGAGGAGAGGAGAAAAGAGGAGTAGAGAGTAGAGGAGAGGAGAGGAGAGGAGAGGAGAGGAGAGGAGAAGAGAGGAGAAGAGAGGAGAGGAGAGGAGAAGAGAGGAGAGGAGAGGAGAGGAGAGAAGTGGAGAGGACACAAACGCGAGTGATGGAAGCAGACAACAGGCAACACAATAAAATCAAAGTGTCAATTACTCTCTTGCAGCCCAGATAAATGGGCGCGCCTCCCTGTCCATTAATAACAGGAGAGGAGGGCTGCTAGTGGGGCTCATTTTTTAGCCCCTGCCAGGCGCCGGGACGGCCAGGGAGCAGCGCTGCTCAGGATTCATGCACCTCCCCAGGCACGACATGCTGGAACAAAGGAAAACACACGCGCACACACACACATGCACACGCGCACACACACCACACACACACAAGCGAGGGGTGCACACGCACACACACTCACATATTGTCTGACTACCTATATTTCTATCACCCTCATTCTCTGTCTTTTACTTACTCCTTCATTCTTGATCTTTCACTCATGACAACAATCATTAGTTTTTTACTCTCTCCTCTCAGTGTCCTGCCCTCATCTCTCTCTCTCTCTTTCTCTCTCTCCCTCATATAGCACCCTCTCATCTCACACTCTCTCTCTCTCTCCCTCTCTAGTTTTCTCTCTTCAGACGTCCCTCTGAAAAAAGCCTCTCCCTGCCCCTTTCAACCTCCCTCTCTAACACACTCCTCCTTGCTCTGCCTCTCTCCTTGGTGGGGCCATGGGCGAGATGGATCTGGCTGGGGTCGATACATAGATTGGCATGCATCGATGGGAGTTTGTGGCCTTATTTACACATCCTGTTAATCAAAAAAGAGAGAGAGAGAGAGAGGCAGGCGGGAGGGAGGGAGGGAGGGAGGGAGGGAGGAGAAAAGGGCTAGGCGAGCGCTAAGCTCCCTGGCACTGCGAGGCCTTGTAAACTAAATGAGACTGGACAGAGGAATCGATTGGAGTAGCAGCCCCATCCCGCTACATTATAATGACCGGTGTGATATGTGCTTGGACGGAGGGATGAGAAAATAGAGAAGCAAAGGGGGAGAGAAGAGTTGAAAGAAAGAGTAAAACGAGGAACCGGTCAACTCTTTTTTTCCCTAGCTAATTCTTTGTCAAACGCTATAGAGGACTGCCTGAAGACAAGACATTTTTCTCGGCAATACTAGATAATCTTCTGTCCTCTGACATTCATCCCAAATACAATAAAAGATAAAGAGTAAAATCGAGATCCAGGGAGCGTCCTCTATAAAGCCTCAGCCGTGAAGGTCAGACAAAGGCAGACGTAAACATCCCCACCTAGTCAAAGCAGACACAGGCAACAATAACACATCAAGCTGAATGCTAAATGAAACACTGGCCTACACATCAGATGAGGCATCACAACCCCTTTTGAAAACAGTAACAAGTCTGTGTTCTGTTAACAGTGCGGAGCGGGACTGTAATTCCTTTCACTTGTTACTTTCACAAGCTATCTCTTCACAGGCCTTTGGTCATCTATTCAGCATGTGTGCTCAATGCACAGTGTGTTTGGACACACGTTTGGCTTGGCAAATGGGAAAACAAATGGAGAGGCTTGGACTGAGTCAAAACCAGGCCCGCTCCAGCCAAAACCCACACTGTCGCTGGAGCATAGAGGAGCTGTCATTTCATCAGCTTTTCCCCCCTGAATCACTGAAAGCGTCTTTGATGTTATTAGCAGTTAAGTCTGCTGATGTTGCCACCAATCAGGGGCCGGCTGACCTCTGGAGAGCCCCGTATTCTCAGTGACAACATGAGGCACAAGAAAGTGCTGGGCAGTAAGTGATGTAGGGGTTTAACATTTTTCAGACGTCACGTCTCAAAGATGAGCAGGCATTAGTTAAGCTTTCAAAACTGTCTCATCAGAAAAGCCTTTGCAATCATGCCATTTTAATTATAGAATGCCCACCCGATTAAAAATAGTGACCTAGTTTATTACTCTGTCATTTCAAATGTGGCCTTTCATTCACTAAACAAATTCATTAAAGTCAGGGGGATATCATCTGCAGATATTTATCATGACTTATTCTGAAACAGAATAATATTAGATGCACATGGTCTTTTTTGAAAAGTATTGCCTTTGCCAACCAGACTGAACTCATTCCCCCCCAGTCACCCCAAAACATATTCCTGTCTCATAATATGGGCTCAATTGAGCCATCTTTGCATATCGTTTCCACCGATTTATCATATTCGAAATCTTTAAGCGTCTGCATTACTGGTTTATTGTGTCTGTCGCTCCCGACACTGCGAGCTGACAGGTCTGGTAATGCGGCAGCATATGGGAAAGGCTTTGAGAGCGATGCGATCTGACAGTTCTTTGTTCATAAATGCAGAAAACTCCGCGCCAAGGCCCACTGCTGCTGCCACTGTCGCTAGGCGCGAGCCGCCACGGCAACAAGTCCAATTTCACCCCCTTCTCTTCAGCGCAAAACAAGAGTAATGTGATTACACTGGCATCAAAACAATTTGGGCCTTTAATTACTGCAGCCATATCAAGGCGCCCGAGTGGGGGAGGAGAGCATGATGGGAATTTTTCTCAAAGGAGAGCAATTGGCATGACAAATGAAGAAAAGAGAAACATTAATTGTTTATTTAACCAACAAACAGTTATATGATCATGCAAATGTTTGTTTTGATTAGCCATGCTTCTGACAGGTGTGTAACTTTCTGATAAAGGGACATAAACACTTATAAAACATTTCACATTGAGCTAATTAAACATGCTCTAATATACTTGCTTGGACCCAAAAAAATTCTAACCAAGAATATTTCATGTACCCCCTTGGGATTAACATACAAATAGCTGAAATAAAAAAAAGGCGCCAGACACATTATTAAGCATTTTCTAAAATGTACCGTCTCTTTTCTTTCCAAAAGTATTCTCTCTCTCTCTCTCTCTCTCTCTCTCTCTCTCTCTCTCTCTCACACACACACACACGGCTAAAATTAGAAAAGGAGAGAAGTTTGTGCTGCATGCTGAAAACACCAAGTCAACAAATAGAAAATGCACAAGCGCGTTGGATCTTTTCTCCACGGCGATGAGCTCATTTCTGGGATGATGAGTTGAGTCGGCCATTAGACTCTCTGCCTCACCTTGTTAGGCGAGCAGAACCATTCCCATTTGCAGCCTCGCTCTGGACCACTACCTCGATGAGGCGCAGCGCGAAGATAGCAATTTCATGAAATGACACACCCACAATTAGCATGCTGATTTGCACTAATAACAGTGGTTGGACTCTGCCAACGTGGCAGCGGATGCAAATGAGTGCATTTACGGCAGGCCGTGGCGTGGCCAAGTGGCGTGAATATGTGGTATGTGCTGAAAATTACGCACGTAGGTAAACAACACTTTGAGGATGGCTATGGTATGTTAGGAGGTGAGCGTGCGTGAGGGGACTGGTCGGGATAGGGGCCTGTGCCTTGGACACCCGAATAAGAAGAATAAGAAGGCCTTCCTACTGGAGACGGAGGGAAAGAGAGAAAGGGAGAGAAAGGAAGGGGGGGGGGGGGGGGCC
>JASCQY010000477.1:14391161-14396161 GCA_030264315.1 Sardinella tawilis
ACACACACACACACACACACACACACACACACACACACACACACACACTCACACACACACACACACACACACACCCTCACACACACACACACACACACACACACACACACCCTCACACACACACACACACACGCACACACACACACAGATACACACAGAGTAGTGTTGATGTTGTAATAGGTAATAGAGTATGGTGTTAATGCGTGATAAAGGAGCTCCTACCCCAAACCTACCAACGGAATTGGGATTGTAAGACTCACAGGATAGGTCAAGGTGATCTTATCTGTTTATCTTTAAATATTGGAGGTGTGTTACTGTACCTGAACTGAATTTGAAGTATCTTTCTATCTGTTTTAGTAATCATTTTAATTTTTTTACCTAATTTATATAGGTGCTGGCCACTCTTTGATTTCAAGCTGAAGGCCCTACTGTAAGCAGTAGGCCACAACTGCCCTGTACTGCCTATACTGTTTTTTTTTTTAATACCTTGTGCTTATACTGTTGCACATACGGTATGTCCCAACAGCTGAACATCACTGCCACTACCATTGCAGAGAGGAGCTTTGTCCTCCAAGTTCCATGAATATAAGCATAAATCTGCCATAGCCTTCAATGGCTCCTATCAAAAGGCATTCGGTATTGTGTATTTAGGTAAACTCCCTCCAAAATAAAATGATCTGCACAGAGCATATTTCCTGGCTTGATATCATAAACCTGTCAAATATTTCAAAATGATTCAGCTTTACTCTAAATAAATATCCAGTGCAATCATTTCACAACAAATAAATAGTCACTGCTTTGAAGTCTGAACCAAACACTTACCTTGTTGTTGAAGCATTACTGTTTTTCTCTATTCATTCTACTGTCAGTGTCTTTTCAATGTGTTTTCTCTCATTCAGTTTCTGTGATGAGGACATTCATCAGTCTGTTTTTGTGCCTAAAGCCTACTTGAAGGACACTAAGCTCACTATTACTCTATAATATGGAATATTCTTTTCCAGCTCCCCTCACTGTTTATCATTACATTTTTCACAGCGCATAGTAATAACTTCATTACAATATTACATGGCAGTAGTGAGAAATTGCTAACTTGTTAAGTAATGAAGAAGCATTTATTTGATTAAAAAAAATGTCAGTCATTGGTGGGCTGTCAGTTCTTTTCTACCTTTTCTCCCTCTGGCTGCTGACTTACAGTAACTTTATTCACATACTCTATTGATGCAATTTTATTCAGAGATGTCATTTTGGAAGCTTGTATGCACCAGAGATTGCTCTAAATAGTAACTATGCACTCTATGATTAAGGGCCCTAATTTAACGTGGTACTGCAGCTTGGTCTCTTTGGTCCTATGTGTTTGTTGGCATGGTTGATACAGTCCCACTCCTTTGCTGACCCCCATCCCCTTTGATTCACAAGCATGGCACTCACAGACATGTGGCACCTTTTCAGAGGTGAGAGACAGTGCTTGCAAGAAGAGTGGACAGCCAAGATAGAGGAAAATTCTAGCAAAGAAAAGAAACGTTGACCTGGAGCATGTAGCCTCTCTTTCTCGATGGTCCTTGGCCTTTGCACAACTCATCTCTTTCCCTCCATTTTCATTCAGCTATCAGAACCTATTTTAACGTGGGTGAAGGCCACTGCAGATTGCTGAAAGCATGGGCCTGTCAAGCTGGCACAATCTAGATCATCAGAAAACACTTTATAGAGACCAGAGGAAAACAAAAATGTTTGGCGGAGAAGCTTTGGTTCTCACGTGACACGGCTTCCACTCTCTAAATGCAACACATGAAATGAGGCTGTTTCATTCAGACAGTGGTGGAAAGGTCACATGGGTGGTGAGCATGTCCAGTGAGTGCATACCCAGTAACTTTGGCCCACTGTGAGAACCATGTGTGGATGAGAGGATGATCATGTATTCCCATAAAGAGGTTATATAATGATTTCATTAAAGAACACTAATTAAATTCAATGGTTAAGATTACCAACATCCCTTTAAAATTAATGAATGTTTGTGAATACTCAGTAATGGTTTGTTCATGTCAGCTAATGAATCAATTACTGTAAGGTGAGTGATCCTGAATGAACCCCCCAAAAAATGAAGATGGATGAATGGCTCCTCTTAGCTTAATTGGGCATTCTCATTAATTACCTAAAGCATATAATGGACTTTCATTTCTAGATGCTTCTTTATGTTCATTAGCAGTGGACAATCATGTGTGATCGTTTCCCACGGACTATCTCTTCTGTGTCTAGTACTGTATATTCCTCCAAAGATAACTGAGCTCAATTTAACATCAGTATGACATTTTCAACATTGTCTTGTTGTATCTCCTATATTTTCATCATGTGAGATATATTAAAACACGTTATTGGGTCAGCTTAAAGGGATATTAAAGGCACACAAGGGTATATGTCATAGTGGTTTTTCAAAGCTTCATCTTCACTTTGATGGTTTAATGAAGGCTCTCTCTTCTCTATTGTCTCTTTGTGAACTCACAGCGTTTGCAAGGTGTCAGCATCACCCTGATGCTGGACGAAGGCCAAAGTGTCTTACTTACTGTAAATCACCTATATAGGCCTAGCTGGTCAGTCAACATACAGTACAATGTTTCTTAGTAAATGATCATTACTGGTTCCTTTTCTTTGGTTTGCAAACAATCCACATCCATTCTAGTGAAAAAAAGATGACAGAACGTCTCTGTTACTATAAAACAAGCCCAGATTTGCCTGGTGTACCTTTAAAGTTCCTTTTTGTATCCCTTCAGCATTCTAACCCAGGTAGTTGGTTGGTTGTGGAAGGTAGGCCTATGTGTTATTTCACCAAGAGCTGAGCTGACTTCTTATTTTTTGTAATATAGGGTTAATCCTGTTCCTGTTCCTCTGGGAGAGTAGAATTACTTTCTGGCTCAGCTTTTAGCAAAGTACCACATTTAACCCGGTATGGTGGCCCTAAAATATCTTTAAAGTTTAATTTGCGAGGATATGGTTTTCTGTCATTCCCTTCAGAAATAGAGAATATGAACCCAAGTGAAAGAGAGAGCAAGTAGCTGAATGGATGGTACTTACATTATGATGGTTGTAATGAGAACGGCACTGTTAAGGGTTTCTTTTTTTTCTTCCTAGCTCATTTTCTTCAGGCTGACTTCAATGACAAAATTCCTTGCCATCAATAAGCCTGCTGAGCATGGCAATTCTGACCAACTGTAAGAATGTTATGACAATACAGCCACATTGTATCATGCACCCTCCCCCACCACCCCTTTTACTGACTAGATAAGATCCAAAGTCTTTAGATAGACACACCAAACTGCAGCTCAATCCTATTGACTTCTATAGATGATGTCACTTCCCATTGATCAGTATTATTCCAATCTCTCTCTCTCACCCTCTCTCTCCATCCCTCTCTTTCTCCACAGAGAGACTATTCCCTTTCAGCAGTCTCTCTTTGTCATGAAGCTGAATAATACATTTCTGCTATGGACTGATGTCCCCAGAAATGTAAACAATCTCTGCCATCACCAGATGTAGGCCTACAGGATGTACTTGTTCTGCAGGCCACACCAAAGAGCAATGTCAATCTGTCACGATTCTTCTTAGATTCGGAACCAAGCGCACAAGAAGAGTAATCGAAACTTAGAATTTATTTGCAAAGCAACTAAGGAACACGGGTAACACAGGTTTCAACAAACAGGATTGACATATAATGACCGACACAGACTGAACCGAAGCTGGGGTTTAAATACAACGACTAAACAAGGGAAATGGAACACAGGAGGGAACAGAACAAGGAACAGGTGAACCAATTGGAACTGACGAGACTAACAAGGGAACGAGACAGGGAACAGGTGAGGGGCGGAGCTAGACCAAGGCAGGGATAAACAAAAGGACTGTGACACAATCACTGGGTTTCCATCCAACGTTATTCGCTTTTCATATTCGCATAGAATAAATTCAGCTTGTGACTATGCGAATTTGCATAAGAAATGAACGTTAGGTTAATCAAGTGACGTGTCCCCACCAGCTGTGGAATTAACATCTACACTGTAAAAAAGGATTTGCAATACTTACTTGAAAAATGTGTGGAAACTCGTTGCCTCAAACAAGTTAAGTAACCATAACTAGTCTCTTTCAAGTTATCGTATATTATTTATATTAAGATATATTGAAAGAGAAAAGTAATCTTTACTTACCTTATTCGAGGCAACGAGTTTCCACACATTTTTAAAGTAATCATTACAAATCATTTTTTACAGTGTATGGACAGAAATGTGGTTCATGCGAATATACACGAACTGTTTCCATCGACTTTACTCGCATTTACGTTAGTCGCATCAAAAGTTAAACCACCTCGACACAAATCAAATTTATATTCACATTAAGGGACTGATGCGACTTTGCAGGTGTTTCCATCAAGGATTTCTTATTTGCCTAACCTAAATTGGCATTTACAAGTTGGATGGAAACCCATCTAATGTCCTGCAGCATTTTGACGAGTGAGCCTGGACTGAGGGCAGGGCCTATGCCGCAGATAAAGAAGTGAATTATACATTTGTACCAGATGCACTAAGACATAGCTGCACCATCTCTGTGCGCCATGGAATGTATAAATGTATCAGCGAATGCACAGTATAGGAGTAGCTAACGATGCATTAAAGCTCATTTCCCTGCCCAGGAGCAAAGTATGTAGTGCTGTACATTTTTAGGCATGAAAATATATTTACTAAAACAAGTGAAATATCAAGCATAGATTATCTACTATTGCATTTCTCATCACACATGATTTGATTGTAGGAAATCTGGAATATTCAATGATTTGAAGTCAACTGTTGCAGAAGTTCAAGAGGTTTAAACAATAAAAGGAACAGGAATTACAACTTTAATGAGTCATACAACATCAGAGTGCTTGTCTTTCTCATACAATAAGAAAACATATAGTAGGCCTACTTGATATTTTATAGTTGTTTACTAACAGAATTATGATAGAGAGCTGACCATAATTA
>JASCQY010000477.1:14401161-14404336 GCA_030264315.1 Sardinella tawilis
GAAACTTGTTTTTTGTAAGGATACCATGACGACATGAAAACAAGAGTGTGGTTAATGACAGAGAAACTGAGAGAGTGCAATGGTTGATGGAGGAGACAAAATATAGTTGTTCGTGATTTGGACATCCACAGATTTCCAGCAGAAGCTAGACAGCAGCACTACAAAAATTATGCTTAACTGGCCGAGGATTTGGCATAGGCTGTTTATTTATGTGTGTGTGTGTGTGTGTGTGTGTGCAAGGTGGGTAGCGGGTGTTATCAGTAGGGGTGCTCACCCTCTGAAGCAGCTGGTTATTACCACTGTTTTATTATTTATCAAAACCATTTCCACATCAAACGCATCCGGACCCCTCTGCAGCTGCTGTCCGCTGGAGCGCGCCGCCACCCATGCACCCGCCCGACCACCCTCTCACTAGGCCACCGCCACACACACACACACACACACACACACACACACACACACATGACACACAAAGACATGCGCACGCACGCACTTGCACACCTTCTTTCCCAATACCACCCCTCCCAACACACCCACACAAACACACACACTCCCAACACACACACACACAGACACACACACCCATCATCTAATCACCTGGGACTCGGGCGAAGCCATTGCCAATAGGCTGCGGGCGACGGCGGGCCGTTGTGCCCAATCAGCAGGGGAAAGGACATTTCTGCGTGCTCCAATCTCCGCCGACAAAAGGTCAGGAGTGTCAATCACTGGCGGCTCGCTCATGTGGGAGATTGCCAGGCTTGATTGTGGAGCGCTCTGGCCCAATAAATAAATATGCAGCGCAGGGCTATGCCACCGGGGGGGTGGGGGTGGGGGCTGGGGGCGCGCGAGGCCCGACTGGGACATGAGTAATGCATGCCCTATTACGGCTTGGCTCCCCTTCCACGCCAAGCGGCTGGTCCTGGATCAGTTTGCTCAAGTCACAACTTGCGTTGACAATACTGTGTTGTACACCAACACTTTGGTCCCCCCCCCGCGCCCCCGGCCCCGCACGCCACACTGGGCGCGTGCGCACAGTATTTATGAGCCCATGATGGGCTGGCTGTCCATGGGAGCCGCAGTTTAGGACCGACTCTGACCAGTGGACTCAAAAGACTGGTCAGACAGACACAGAACGTTTACCAGAACATTCTAGTAGGCCATAACATGCCGGTCACATACCGACTGGCTTCCCCTGCTCTACTGTAAGTAATCACACAGCTTGTGTGCTTATGCTCTTCTGTTTCCCAGTGCCCTAATGTATATGTGTGTGTGTGTGTGTGTGTGTGTGTGTGTGTGTGTGTGTGTGTGTGTATGTGTGTGTGTGTGTGTCAGCCACGGGCCGCAGTGGAGAATGTCACTACAGGCTCAGAGGGAGCCGAGCCCGCTCCTCCAGCAGCACACACAGCACATATAGCACACACAGTGCACACACACAGTGCACACACACAGCACACACACACAGCACACACACACAGCACACACACACAGCACACACACAGCACACACAGAGCACCAAGCTCCAGTGTCGCTCCCCTGCCACCGCTCCTGTAGCCTCGGCTGCCGCCGCACAAAACACACAGTTGACAGGAGCACAGCGGTGGTAAAAAAACACTTTTGATGAATTGATTTTTAATGGACGATCCTCGGATGACTTCTCAATAAGAACTGCTGTCGTCTCTCTCGCCGTCTCTCTCTCCCTCTCCCCCAGAAGTCCTATCACAGCCCGGCTCGGCTCGTCTCGTCGGAGGGCACACCGCTAAAACACTTGTTTTGGGAAATCTCAGTGCTGTTGGCTAAGCACCTCGTCTGCTTAATGATAATTACCACATTATACATTTATCAGACACGCTGCGGCTGTCGCTCCAAGGCCTGCTTGTGCTGTGTGCACATATGTGTGTGTGTGTGTGTGTGTGTGTGTGTGCGTGTGAGTGTGAGAGAGAGAGAGAGAGACACACAAAAAGCCTCTCCACTGAATAATGCTGTATTTCCCAATCTAATGATTGCTGTTTTTCCACTGTGCTTGTAAGCGTGTCATTCAAAGCATCTGTGGTCTGTGCTGAGGAAATCAAACAAAGGGACAGATTCGACTCCTAACCAGACACACATCCAACTAGTGGGGGGAAAAAAATAAAATGAAATATTGTGGGTTTGTCATTCTTATAATTATTGCAACAGTCAGAATGGAAAGTATTTTGTAAGTGCTGTTTCTTGTCACACACACACACACACACACACACACACACCAAGCTTTGATGGCAAATAATTCTGTCTATTTCTCTCTTTCTTCTCTGGGTGTTTCTCTGTGCAGTCATGTTCCTGACACAGCACACTGCTGACACTGACGCCAGCGTCAGAATAAAACCCATCTACGCGGGCATGAAAGAAAATCATAGTCCTTCCTCCTCCTCCTCCTCGGCGCTGTGCTGTGCTGTGCGGTGCGGAGCGGTGCTGCGGGTGAGCGCTTGTCATGTTTCTCCTCCGTGAGCACACTGGCACTTAGGGCCCCCCGCAGAGCTTAACCTCCAGAAAAGAGGGGTGACATGAGAGGGGGGGGGCTGCCATGAATCCCCACGCCGAGCAGAGCGGGGAGGAGAGGCACGGGGTCTAAATAGATGGATCACCACACACACACACGCACACGCACACACGCACACACACACACACACACGGCGCTGTTTCTCATGTTCATAGCTCTATGGTACTCTGGCAGGCCTCTCGGCTCTCCTGACGACGCTGAGCGACCTACGGAGATGTGTGTATATTAAAAGGTCATTGGGTGGATAATTCCCTGTACGAAGAGGGGCTGCACTAGATTGCTTTACAGACACACACACACACACACACACACACACACACATACACTGAAGTGTGTGTACATCTTATAGTTGTATCCTTCTTGTGCGTGTGGAGTACAGCAGGTAGTGTGCAAAGCTGCATTAATGAGACAGCAGCGGACAGCAGCCTGCCGTCTTGTCTCTGTGTGTGTGTGTGTGTGTGTGTGTGTGTGTGTGTGTGTGTGTGTGTGTGCGTGTGGAGCTGTGCAAACAGAGGCAGAATAAGGAGGCGTGTGGAGGAGTGTGAGACAAGAGGCCAGTCAGGGAGAAGAGCTAAGAGGAAGACGAGCATCTCCACAGCAGCATCCTCATCCCTCTGGAGACGCACTTCCCACAAGCCA
>JASCQY010000477.1:14443600-14451615 GCA_030264315.1 Sardinella tawilis
CCCGCTGCACCAGGCCAAGTCTGCCACAGCGACGGCGGACACCAGAGACGGCCAAGGTCAACGCGGCCACCGTGCCCGCTGCATAGCCACACACTAGGCATCGACAGCCAGGCCATCAATTTAACCCGGCCACAGCACACCACTGCTGGCTTGCACACACACAGCATATGTGTTTGGATCTAGCGTGTGTGTGTGTGTGTGTGTGTGTGCGTGCGTGCGTGCGTGCGTGCGTGCGTGCGTGCGTGCGTGCGTGCGTGCGTGTGCGTGTGTGCCATTGGGTTAAAAAGACTGAAAAGATGAGCACATGATGGCTGGGCTTTGGCTGCTATCAGGCACCACCGATACACCAACCCGTGTCCTTGGCATGGCTGAGACACTCATTCACGTGTTTCACACACACACACACACACACACACACACACACACAAACACACCGTGCACACACACAGAGTTCAGCGTGATAGACTGGGGACTCCTATGTGGTGTTTCATAATAAAATCCCCACAGATCATTTGGTGACAAATTGAGAGCATCTGTGCCATTTAATTAAAGTAACAAAAAAAAAACCCAACCTGAAAAAAAGGGGGAATGGAAATGGAGGGGAGCGAGAGAGAAACAGAGAGAGAGAGAGTGAGAGAGAGCGAGAGAGAAAGAGAGAGAGACACAGACAGAGAGAAAGAGAGAGAGACACACACACACACAGGCAATAAAGGCAGAGCTTTTAAAGGGGACTAATAAGGTAGCCGTGGAGCTGGGGCCGAGCAAAGAGGGCACGCGGGGCCCCTGCCTGCCTCTGTTCAAACCAAATGACAATCTGTGTTTGGGCGCAGGTCTTTGTCTCTGCTGAATGTCTATTAGTAATGAATGTGGCGCTTGTGTGTGGCCCGCCATGGCAGCCCTCACAGAAGTGTAAATGATCTGCTCTGACACGCACTGAGCACGCCTTTGATCTGCCATTTGACTAGCACCATCGCAAATGAAAGGACCAAAGGAGAGAACCAGAGAGAGAGAGGGAGAGGGAGAGAGAGAGAGGGTGGGTGAGGCAGAGAGAGAGAGAGAGAGAGAGAGAGAGAGAGGGGTTGAGAGGAGAGCTGAGGGAGCTTAGAAAAACCCTCATGTCAAACAAGGCCCCTCTCTGATCCCTATGCTTTTCCACCCGAGCCCCCCTCTCTCGCTCCACTTCTCTGCTTTCAAGCGTTTGCTGCCTCTCTCTCTCTCCATTTCTCTCTTTCTATCTGTCTCTTTCTCTCTCTCTCATCCCTGCTCGAGTTTTCTGGGGGTTTTCCACATCTTATTTCCTCCCCCCTCCCCTCCTCTTCTCTTCCTCCCAACCCCATCCTCCTCCTCCTCCTCCTCCTCCTCCTGGCAGCTTCACTATCCCCTCCCTCTCTAACCCAACGGCGGTTCTCTGCTTGATTGGGATGGATTGACAGAGTGGTGTCAGGAGTGTCTCTTTTCAGACACCCCCCCCCCCACTCACTCACTCACTCACTCTTCCCCAAATGAAACTCACACAGCCAGGAGAGCCGAACAGCTCTGGCTCACACTCACACACTCACACACTCACACGGACATGCGTATCTGGACATCTCCACACAAGAAACCCACAGCTGGCTCACAGGAGCAACACACTCGACAAATAGACCAACAGAAAAGAAAAGCAGAAAGAGCAAAAGCCGAGAGAAACAAAAATCTCAAAAAAGTGGAGCACTGTGGTGGCCAGAAAAGGCCACTTGAGCCAGGTGGAGGGTGTTGGGCGTTGGGGGGAGGGGTTGGAGTCCAAATCTCCCGGCAGTGGCAGGCTTTTCCTACCGCCAGCTCGTTCGCTCGCCCGCTCCAGGCCTCTTGATTATTTGCAGTTGAGGGTAATGGAAAGAATTGACTGTTTGCAGGGCGCGTCAGGCCATGACTTGGTTTACACAATAATAATGCTCACGCGCTGATGGACTCTTCATCTCCATTACTGGAAGGGCTGATTTCTGACACGGGGAAATAATTGGCTTTGGGCGGCAAAGAGCATTAGCGTCCATACACCAGCGCATATCTGCACATAGCCTTCTCCCCGCCGCCGCCGCCCCCGCCCCCGTGCGGCTCCGGCCGGAGGACGGCCATTTGAGAATGTACCGGAATGTACCGCTGTCAATCATGGCCTCGGCTGCTTCCCGCCCCTGGGCTAAAATTATACATGAGCCACAGAGGAGTGCTGATGAGAAACGCCACCAGCCGCACAAAGAGGTTTTAAACACACACCACACACACACACACACACACACACACACACTACAATACACACACACACACACACACACACACACACACTACAACACATCACACATACACTATAAGACACTACTCACACAGTCTACAACACACCATACACACACACACTCCAACTTCTGGGCTTTAGAAGCACTTGTGAAACGTTCATGTCAATCACAAGCCACTGGACCAAAGCCTAATAGGGATGCAATTTATCCAGACTGTGGAGGCAGTGATGTCAGTGTAGCCCAGCTCCATGCAGAGTGTGTGGGCCACAGGAGGGCTGAGCGGTGGGCTCTGACACGGGCCCAGGCTGACCTCCGACCCCCTACTGCAGCCCTCTAGTGTGGGGTGGGACTGGGGCAGCATGGGCCACGCATGGGGCAGCTCCAGCCAATGGGGGCATAGCAGCTAATTGAGCACACCTGGAGGAGGGGTGAGGAGGAAGACCCGGGGACCTCTCGCTCACTCTCATCTCTCATTTCTTGCCACACACACACACACACACACACACACACACACACAATGCTATATATAACCCCAAAATATTATTCTTTTAACTGCATTTTACTTTGTGTGGGTGAGCTTCGCAGCCTCACAGACGTTAAACTAGACTTCTCCAGCTCCCACACACAAGTGAAGTGTACGTTATGGCGACCCACACAATCTTTGCACATGGCCTCAGAATGGCCTGTTGTTGAGCGTGTCCCAGTGGCATGCTAACTGGGCCCCACTAATATAACGAGAGTGTGGGGGAGAGAGTGAGAGAGAGAGAGAGAGAGAGAGAGAGAGGGGAGGTAGGGAATGAGAGAGCAGCACAGGGCTCCATGCAGCGGCAGAGAGAGAGAGAGAGAGAGAGAGAGAGAGAGAGAGCATCGTAGCTGCTTGCTGGAGATCAACACTGCTTGGGAGGTTTCTCAGTGGGCGGCCAAGCCCGACCAATAAGAGCAGGCAGCGGGAAGGAGAGACCCCCGGGGAGGGAAGATGCTGTACTGGTGCTGCTGTCCGTCCAGACGTGCGCCTCACCCCCAACACCCCCCCCACACACACACACACCCATCCCCCCTTTCTCCGTCATCGATCGCTGCTAAACGCACCAGCAGGCAGCCCATGAAAAATTCATCTTTCAATTTTTTGACAGCCTTATTTTTTAGCCCCTCGCTGCCCTCGATAATTTGTAAATATTGCAGCATAACAACAGGTTCACCCAGATGCCCTGGCAAATCAGCGGTGAGGGCAAAGACATAAAGGAGAGTTATGGCTGCACACCTGACCCCCCCCCCCCCCCACCCTGCCTGCCACCCAGCCTGCCGGGGGCCACAGCCTCCCCAGCCACAGCCCCCTCTGCTGGGCTGACACAGGGAGGGCTTGAAGGGTGGGGGTGGGGGTGGTGGTGTGGAGCACCAGGGTCAGCTAATGTGAGATCCTGCAGGTGCACTGTGGCCGAGAGGCTGTTTATCTACTGCAAGCATGTATGAACAGGTGAGGGTGTGTGCAAGAAAGGCACTAAGGAAGGTCCAGGAATGTGTTTGGATGACTAAGCATAGCTATGACAAGCGTGGCGTGGGAAAGTGGTCCAGTTAAGTCCATCCAGTGTGTAGGATGTGTGTGTGTGTGTGTGTGTGTGTGTCTGTGTGTAGAAGTGTGTATGTGTGTGTACGCTCCGTGGCCTGTATGCCTGTGGGCAGAGGTGGGTGCTTCAGCAGAGTGCCGCGGGGCCAGGGCCGGTGGTGGGGGTGCGGGGCCCCGGAGAGCAGAGCAGAGCAGAGCTGAGCTGGCAGGGAGGCAGGCTGACAGGCAGGCAAGTAGGCAGCTCCAGTACGTGTGTCTGACTGCAGGACAGTGAGATGCACCAAAGCTCCTCGCTTACAGCTCCACTTACACACACAGCTCCAGCACCATTCGCCTGTCAGGGCTTAAACTAGCAGACTGAAGGGGAGGCCCGTCCTTGATAAGGTGGAGTGCATCATCTCGACAGAATAAGAGTCTGTCTCCGCAGAGAACAAAGAGCGTGTATGACGCCACACGAGTCAGCGCTATCAGAGGTTTACAACTGGAAACCGATTCAAAATAAAAGTCATTTCATACAGATTAAAACAGCGGCAGGCTATCTATGTGAGAATAATCTGCAGCGGTGGAGACACACTCAGACTGACACATGGGTGGGGGACGGATTAATTAAGGTTCTTAAAACAGGAGAGGATCCTGTGCTATTTGGCAGACATATCTGAGGTTCACCCTTCAAACACTCCAACTCCCACAATCCCCACAGGTGTCAGTAAGGCAAGTCGGAGTGACGGATGTGCTGCTCTGCCTGACGGAGATGTATTGGGAGATTAACACGTGTACGCTTCTTTCTCCACATAAATTGGCATTAATTGCCAATTACTTTTCACAATTAAAACAAATGACTTGTTTCCAGCTATTTAATTCCAGCTCTGTGAAGACTGTCTAATGTTCTCCAAAGCAATACCTTATTGTTGCTTATCGGACTGTTTTAACGAAATTATATTTCAGTATTCACTACAATAATAATGAGATGTGTGTGTGTGTGTGTGTATGTGTATGAGTGTGTGTGAGAGAAAGAGAATGTGTGTGTCTGAATTACTTGAAATTCATCTTTACCTATTTGCTTGGAGGGGGTTGACACAACCCCTGGTTGAGATGAAAAAGCAGCCAAATCAAACAGGTATGCTGGTGTGCTGGGGGGGCTGGGAGGTCTGCCTGTGCTTTGCATAATTGCACCAAAAAAACCCTGCAGTACAAATGACACAGACTGATTGAATCTCGCCTCACTCACTCAAAAAAAATGACACAAGGCATAAACAATGTCGTTGTCTGTCACCGGGCGTGAGTTCTAGCCTACAGAATATTCTGATTTCTTATTTTCATTTATTTTCCCCTGAAAAAAAAAACCTCACAAACTTGGCCTATGGTGAAAGTAATTGCAGGGTGACGTGCTACCTGTAGGGCTTTGTCTGGTTCCACACACACAAACACACGCACGCACGCACACACACACACAGACACACACACACACTCACACACACACACACATGCACATACATACGCACACACACACACACACACACACACACTGTTGTGCACAGAGGCATAATACATAATAAATAGGCATTGGTGTCAGAGAATGTGCGGCTGTGGCTGAGATTTGCTTTGTTACAGCAATCACCTCTCCCTTGCCTGGAAAATGTTTTCACACTGGGCTTATGCATGCCGAACTCCCTCTATTTTAGAGGGATATGATAGAGAGAGAGGTTTTCCACACAAACAGGAAAGATGTTTCTCACACACATACACACACACAAACACGCACACACACACACACACAGACACACACTTGCTCTTTCTCTTTCACCTCAGTTCAATTCAAATATTTTTTTCATTACCAAAGCAGAACAGAAAACAGCAATGCAATGTATGGCAAACATAAATATAGGCTACAAACAAACAAACTGGTCTATGTGTTTGTGATCGAGAGAGACAGTGAGAGAGAGAGAGAGAGAGAGAGAGAGAGAGAGAGAGAACACACAAACACAAACACACTCCCTCTCCCTCGCTCTCTTTGTATATGTCTCTCTCTCTCTCTCTTTGTGTCTGGTCTGAGCCTTTTAGTCTGACCTTCTTTTGAGCAGTGGAATTTGGGGAGTCATGGAAAAACAACTGCAAGTGATTATATTGTATTAGGTGGAGGCTAATTTCTCCCTTTGCACATATCCTCAGCTGATGAAAGAGTAAACAGCCTCTCTTGACTGACTACAGACCTGCTTCTCGTTACTTTG
Source organism: Sardinella tawilis (assembly GCA_030264315.1). NCBI lineage: Eukaryota > Metazoa > Chordata > Actinopteri > Clupeiformes > Clupeidae > Sardinella > Sardinella tawilis. Next base: position 14,449,660 of record JASCQY010000477.1, read on the forward strand.
TTACAAATTAGCCCGAGCTCGTGTTTAACCAAAGACTCTCTGGGAAACAACAACAAGACGACAAACAAAAACAAGCAACCAAACAACACAGTTTCCAGACCCTGCTGGGCTCTCTGTGGGACAACATGCAGAGTGAATGCAAAAGAAAACAGCCAGAGAGAAAGAGACAGAGAGAGAGAGAGAGAGAGAGAGAGAGAGAGAGAGAGAGAAAGAGAGAGGAAAAGGAGTGGGAGTGAGAGAGAGATAGAGATTCCGCAGGGGTATAAAAGCCTATAGGCAATCACTAAAGAGTGGCTACTAATCATGCATCTCATTTGCTGCCCTTGTTTTTCACAAAAAAAAGACACAAAACGTTGCATTGTGAAAGATGGCACAAAAGCATGGTGGAGGAAAATGGTGGAGGAAAATGCAGTCAGATAAAGACAGGGAATTTCCATTTGCCAAACACATCCTTTTGTAAAGCATTGAAGTGAGATGATGGAAGAGTGAATAAAGGAGTCAGAGAGATAGAAAGATAGAAAGATAGAAGAAGAAAGAGTGAGAATGAGAGGAGGGAGGAGAGAGAAGCCAAGACGAATTTCTTTCTCAGAATGACTATTCTAGTTCTCAATAGATCCATCATCTGCATAGCAACAACAACGTCTTGCACTGTTTCTTGGAAACCGTTGTTGTCTACATGACGTTGATTGACATCTGTTGCTCAAAGCTAAGTGGGGAAGTAGAGTGGGGCTAACAGTTTCACAATGATTACGCACTCATCACTAGCAGAGAAAACGTCATCATCATATGGTCTGCACATCACTTGTATGTGTCCAGAATAATATGTACTGTACAATGTGTGCATATTGTTTGTTGTTTATGTAAAGCGTTTGGTATATGTTGTAATATCGTGCCCAAATATCGTCTGTAATGCTTGAGCTACAAGCCGAATCATATTCCTGATGTGCACTAGCGCACTTGGCTAAATCAATGTACTGTTGTTCTGAATCTGATCCACGGCCTCTGATGCTATAGCAACAGTGGACTGCAGCCAATATCACCCCTGCCGGAGTCTGTCAATCACTCAAGGAGCTCGCTATGTCAATGAATGAGCTATCAGGGCTGGCCTCACCCCAATCACCTGTAGTCCAGGACTGACCAAACATTGGATTGTTCACCTCTAATCGCCGTTAGCATTAGAATCTAGACAGTGTTGAGAGAGACAAATTGCATATTAAATAGTTAAACGTTATCCGATTTTGCAACAATTCTTCTTCTCAGTATAACAGGAACTGCAGCTTTTTACTCACACTGTGTCTCTCTCTCTCTCTCTCTCTCTCTCTCTCTCTCTCTCTCTCTCTCTCTCTCTCTTTCTTTCTCTCTCTCACTCACTCTCTCTCTCCTGCCCCCTTTCCCGTTCCTGATTCAGCCATGACTCACTGGCTTTTCAATCCACAATTCAACACCATAATTACCACGAATGCCTTTGATGCAAACAGCAAGTCATACACAGTGACGTCCCACCATGGCCTGCCACAACCGACGAGAGGAGAGGAGAGGAGAAAAGAGAAGAGGGTCCTGTAGCAGAGCTGAGGAGAGAAAACGTGAGGAGGGAGCCAGATGAAAGGAGGAGAGAGAGAGAGAGAGAGAGAGAGAGGGAGAGAAAAAGAGGAGAGGAGATGAGAGAGGGAGAGGGGGAGAACAGATGGTGGGAGGCAGATAAACAGGGGGAGATGAGAGGTGAGGAAGGATGAGAGGAGAAAAGGAGAGATAAGGGGAAAAGAGGAGAGACGAGGAGAGAGGAGACGACGGTGACAAAAGAGACCAAGCGGTGCTGGTGACTCGCACTGTCTCTCCACGGGGCTTCTGTGATGCCCTGCACTCTTTGAGAGTGGTTAGGGTATATATATGTGTGTGTGTGTGTGTGTGTGTGTGTGTGTGTGTGTGTGTGTGTGTGTGTGTGTGTGTGTGTGTGTG
>JASCQY010000477.1:14461894-14475381 GCA_030264315.1 Sardinella tawilis
GAGCACTCTTCTAGCGTAGAAGCTACGTAAACAGAGTGCTCGCTTAGCAACGCTATTTTGCTGCTTCGCTAAAATCGTTATAACTCCGTTCAGCTGGCATCGTTTCGGCTAATTTTTTGTCAGCTCATTGTACTCGACCACTGCTTTCACTGGAATGTTAGGTTTGAGCGCGCCGGCGTATCCCTTTAAGAGGGAGACTGACACGTCTGTGCATGTGTTATGACCCAGGGCTAATAGAACACACAGCTCCACCAGCAGTGCTGGAGCGGGAGCTCTGGTGAGGTCCAAACCACAGTAACTTCCTCTAACCAAAACAAAGCTGTGCAGAGAAGCAGCCCCACACTGCTCCTTGACCAAGGCATCCAAAAACGCATCTAAGCGGCCGACAACAAAAACAAAACATGCCATGTGCACTAAAAACAACAAACACACAAACACAATGTCCTGCCCCCCACCAGAACCCCCTTAAGGTGTTGAGTGTGTGCTGTGGTCCACAGTGGCAGTGAGGAGCGTGGCCAGCTCTCTCTCTCTCTCTCTCTCTCTCCCTCTCTATTAGGCCATTTCAGTGACTCAGCACTCTGGGGTGACCCTGGAGTCGGTGGCAGGAGAAATTCAATTGCTTAAGCCTATCAGACTTCCCCCATCAAAACTGCTCCTATTTTCTGCTCTTGAATACCGCACTGAGTCACTTGGGCTAAAATGAATGCGCTCGTGCCGTGGTGTGTGTGTGTGTGTGTGTGTGTGTGTGTGTGTGTGTCTAAATGTGTAAAAATACCATAGTAAAAAATAGAGCTTCCTTTATCTTGCCCTTGCTATAGAGAGCATCAGTATTATTGACTTCTATAATGGGCCCCCAATGTGCACAGAACAGCACACAATTCCAGAAATACAACCTGGACAAAATGTAGACATCATACACACACACACACACACACACACACACACACACACACACACACACACACACACAAGGCAGTCTGACATTTGCTTGCGTGTGCTAAGTGGTTTGCTACCACACCCTCTTCCCAAACCCACTAAAAGCTGAGCTCCCACGCATCTCAAAGGTAGAGGGATGGCGGCGCCCACCAGCCATCACCTTCATTAGCCATTCCCTACCTTAGCTCCGGCTCTGGCAGGAACACACTTATTTGGGCACAAATGTAATATCCTCAAGCGCTAAATGCAACTTAGCACTTTAATGGGAGCGCATGAAGGCTGACAACACCAGAGCTCCCGCTGAAGCACTGGGGGCAGTGGGGGTGGGGATGGGGGTGGATGGTGGTGGAGAAGAGGTGGAGCGCTCCAAACCACTGTTCTACCAAAGATTTAATTTGGGATTTTTGTGAGGGTTTTTTATTTATTTATTTATTTATTTTATGTTTCCATCTCGAGGACTGTGTGTCTTTGACAGGGCCAATGGTCTGCTTGAACAAACTCTACTGGGTAAAAAAAAGAGAGTCAGGCAGCCAGTCGGTCAATCCACTTTGTATTTCATCAACCTTTCCTCTGAATGTGGTCTTTAGCCTGCGCCGCTAATGGCTTTTAACAGAGCCGCTGCCTGCAAGTATGCCAGATTCAAGTGGCACAGAAATGGAGAGACTGGGAGTGCGTGTGGAAGAGAGATAGAATGAGAGGGGGAGCAGAGAGAGAGAGAGAGAGAGAGAGAGAAAGATAGAGGGGGTGAGTGTGTGTGAAAGAGAGGGTAAGAGATGACTTTTTGATTATTTTTCTAAATGACACTTCAGCTCTCCACCCAGGCTGTGTAATTGTGATTACTGTGCCTCTATTTTGGGCCTCAGCAGCCAGGCAGCAGCCGCAGTAAATAGCTGATGCTCAGGCAGAGGAGAGGAGAGAAGAGGAAGAGTGGAAGAGAGGGGGAGCAGAGGAGAGGAGAGGAAGAGTGGAAGAGAGGGGGAGCAGAGAAGAGGAGAGGAGAGGCCGACTTGCAGGGATCAAGGTTAAATAGAATTCTTTATTTCTCCGTTTCTCTCTCGGTGTCTCACACCCAGTCACTGTTGGCATCAATGGCTGTTTTTCTCCCTCACATTATCAATACCTCATCTCTTATATACACACACATCACACTCACTCTCCTTATCGTCAAACTCACAATACAATCCCCTCGCTTCCTTTTCTTTCCGTTGCTTTTTTGTCATCTCTAGTCCCCCCCCCCCCCCCATCCAGAATATGTCCAAGTCTGGTCCTCTCTTATTGAGAGCATGAAGTGCTTTGGAGGAGCAGCTAGCCTCAGCTCTCATCTCAGCTCACATGAGCCTGCCGTGTCCAGCTGAAGGCTTTGGCTCCTTTAAATGAGGCGGCCAGCGTGGAAGCCTCACTGCTTGCTGCCAAACATGTCTGCACACTCGGAGCCATTACCAAAGCAAACAGCACACCAAATAAAACAATCTGACCGTTAAAAAACACGCTTAATCAAGTTTGGGCAAGAAGAAACCCAAACTCAAGCATGAAAAAAGTACGACTGATTCAATTAAGGCGATGGGAAGAGAAGAGAAGAGAAGAGAAGAGACGCTTTTCTGTGGCAGTCACAGAACACTAATATGTTCTTGGCCAGAATCTTCCCAGGCTCTCTGCTCCTAATTCCCCTTGAACACTGTCTCACTTGTGTTTGCCAGCGGATGGCCAAATCATTCCATCCATCCAGGTCAAACGGTGAGAGTCAAGTAGCAAAACACTTCTTGGGTGCCGGCAAGCGGAAAGCAAAGAAACAGCTATGACCTTTCCCATTTTTTACACTTTTAAGGGCATCTGAAAAAGAATTTCCCCCCAAAACTTTCAATTTTCACCCTCGCCACACTTCTCCTCCTCTCTCTCTTTCTCTCTCTTCGTCTGAGCGAGTGCATAGGCTGAAGGGGTGGCAGCACGGTCTGTTTCTGCCACCGGCACTCATGACTGTTCACCTCCAGACCTCCTGCCACTTGTAAAGTTACCACGGCAACCGTCCTTCCGACCGTCTAATTACACGCTTCCGCTGGATCCTGCCAGAGCCGATTTCATCCCGAGCGCCCCAATGCTAATTCAGGCCACATGTGACTGGCTCACAGGCCCCCGGCCTCCAGATGCAGCCATTACCACAGCCACTGCAGCTGCTCCGCCTCCTGCTAATGCCACGGCACCCGCCGCTAAAACGACCGCTAAGGGCAGCGCAGCCGCCACTAGCGCTAATAGAGCCGCAGCTATTAGCGCTGATGTGTCCCAGGCTGCCCACACCAACAAGTGGGCGACAGCCTCACCTCAGAAACAAGGTTACGGCTCGCCACTTTGGTGAGAACAACCCTGGTGATTAATATACACGCAAACACACACACACACAGACCCAAAGACACACATACAACACACAGTATGATTTTTGGTGATGATTAATGGGAGAAGTAAGAGCACACTGCTTCAACTAACCTCCAATCAGAGACTGCTGGAATTGCTGCATTACTCAGCACTCAAGGCCTCAGATGTCCTCTAGTAGACCTCCAGGCCACTGGGCCCTTGCAGCTGGTGAGGAGCCCTCTCTCTGAGTGTTAAAAGCACCTTGAGCTGATCCCAACACTGGGAGTGGGGCAATGGGAGTGTCCCAGTACACTGGAGACAGGCACAGATTAGGCTGAAAATTCCCAACCACCCTTAGAATTCCTTTGAATTCCATAAATGACGGCAGTGGGCGGAGGTGGAGGGCCTTGACAGCACCCTGACTGCACACTTCCACTGGGCCTTTGACGTCATTTAGCACTGTGGTTTAAGACTGGGCACATTTGCCTCCCCAATCCTTTCAGTCCACTGAGCTGTGACAGAACACTCAACATACAGCAAACAGCAGTAAATCATATACAACACTGAGCTGCACTGATGGGGTCTGAACAGTCTCTGGCATAGCACTAGAACAGACCGCAACAGCAGCCACAACTAGCAATAGCCTGGAATAGTAATAGCTAGCAGTCACAAACACTAGCAATTAGCTTCAACACTAATGCAAGTAGCAGTCAGAAACCCTCGCAATAGACACAAATACTAATACATGTAGCTGTCACAAAAACAAGTACTCAACTTAAATAGCAATACAAGTAGCAGTCACAAACAGTAGCAATTTGAAGGGCTAAATGAAACCCCAATGCTATAAATAGTAGCGTGTGAATGAGTAACCTTGAGAGGACAGGATCTGGTTCAGCAGTAGTGCTAGGAGCCCACAGGATTCAGGCTTGGACTTCCTTGCCAGGACACGTTGAGTCTGGAGGAACAGCTAAGAAACTACGGACCGCAGCAAATCCCCAGGTGGTCAAACTGTCTGCCAAGCGTGTGAAACACGAGCGCTAGGCACACAAACAGCACCCAAATCACCTGAAGATGGATACATGTAAGACGCTAGCTACTAGGTCTGTCAAGGCTGCTGCATTCCTATGGGTTTGTGTGGCGTAGCATAGGCGTAGCATAGCCGCTGCTAGCGGGGCCATGCGGCGCGCTACTGTACCAGCTGAGACTCGGAGAGGGAGGGAAGGAGAGAGGAGAGAAGATGGCTGACAGAATCTAATAAAGAAGGGCCAGAACTCGCTCAGCGATAAGCCGCCGCTACAGTAATTACTAAACATTGCACCTGACAATCAGACGCTCGCCGCTCTCGGATGAGAACAGACTTTTGTGCTCGCTCGCTCGCACTCTCTCGCTCACGCTCCTTCTCTCTCTCTGTCCCCCTCGCTCTCTCTCTCTCTCTCTTTCCGTCTCTCCCGTGTAGATTCTTTTTCTCATTCTCCTGTCAAACTATTTCACCCAAAATTTCCCTGCATCTTTTTATGTCTTTTTTTATCATATGCTTTCTGCTTCTTCTTTGTGGCTGTCCGTCCAGACTCTCCTTTCTTCCTCTCAACACCCCCCCCCCCCCCCCTTCACACACACGCACGCACGCGCGCACACACACACACACACACACACACTCTCTCTCTCTCTCTCTCTCTCTCTCTCTCTGTGTTTCAAAGGCACTTTTGCAGAGCTGGCTTAATATCCAGGCAGCAGTGAAATGCCACCGAGGTCAGGCCAGGTAATGAAGCGTTCTGATAGTGTGAATGGTTATTAACTTCTGGGAGAACGCACTCACTCTCCAGTGTTGGCCGCTTCATAAAAAAAGTATTACTTGAACAATAGGAACGGGAATGTGTTCAAACCTGAAGGTCATTCCAAATCATGAAGCAAGGACTGGGAAATAGAGTCAAATACCGTCTTCAGCCACCCCCCGCTCGGAAAGCGAGCCAGAAATGAGAGTCTTTTCCAGCCCAAACCACTTGAATGTTTCCAGTGGTTGACTCGTACACCATCACACTCTGGCTAAGACACTTGTGCACACGCCGGGATCACTCACGTCTGTGGGTACGCAGCAGCCATGGAGAAAAATGCACACACACACACACACACACACACATACACACACACACGACAACACCCCCCAACACCCACAGCCCTACATACATGCACTGATGTACATAAACATGAGCCTAGGCTTCTAGGCTCAAGAGAGACAAACATCTGTCATGCATTCACACACACAATCACACTCACAAATGCACACACAGTCACAGTCACACACATACTCACACTTACACACACTTACACACACACACACACACACACACACACACACACACACACACAAACAGATACGCATGCATAGACCAATTTCCAAAACCTCAACTGCAACCCTCATAATTCCTAGCTATTTATCAGGCAGTCCTGAAGCTGCTATTCCCCAAGCCCTCCCCTCTCCCTGACACCCAAATTAAAATACTTGAGAGCGAATCTGTCACACATGCAAGAAGGAACAGCTGTGGCAGATGGGCCAAACACGCCCGGTCTTCAGCGCCTCTCAATCCCCACTAAAACATTGAGCCATTAGGGTCTTTTGTCAAATGGAATCAGGTGTGATGGGGGGCATTCAGCAGAGGGGGCCAAAAGGGGGGGGGGGGGTTGGAGAGAGGGAGCAGTGAAACCCAGATCATGAAGCTAGACAGCATAAAGTGCCAAAAGCTTCTCTTCCAATTCCACTCAGACAGCTGGGGAGAGAGAAAAGGGAAGACAAAAAGGGGGCAGAGATAGATAGAGAGAGAGAGAGAAAAAAAGAAAAAAGAGAGAGGAATGAGGGACAGAGAGAGACATGAGGGAGAGATAACACTGGGACACTGGGACTCGCATTTCTCTTTCCAACAATTTCGGTTGTTCACCATTCTTAATGTTTTAAATGCTCTGCAAAGAAAGACTATCAGAGGCTTCCAGAAATTCCTCACTCTCATTCCCATGGCATGCATAAATCCCACATGGAATCGAGGGGAGCTGACGCCTGTCCAACACCACGCATGCATATGCAGGCTGCTCTTCTCAAAGGTCACATTCAGGCTCGGTGGAACTCGGCATCTCAAATTAGCCCGCAATCCTCCAAGTATGAAAATGCCATCATTTTGATTTCGAGCACAGAGCCACACTTTTGTGGCACGCTGCGCTGCTTTGCATCCATTACGCCGTCCCTGTTTGCGCCGTGATTTGCAGGCGCCTCGCTGTGTTTAGTCGCCGTGGCGGCGCGGGGGAGAGAAGGTTGAGAGGTGCGGAGCGCTAACGCGTGGAAGCACACATGACCGGGGCGGCAGAGGGGCTGCACTGTGCTCAGCAGACAAACAGAGCCGGGGCTCAGTGAGAGAGAATAGGGAGAAACACACATCTTTACACGAAGACTAAGAGCCACTGGAGGTGTGCTCTACTTATATGTGAGCGATACTTGGATTTAGAAATGTGAGAGTGTGTGTGTGTGTGTGTGTGTGTGTGTGTGTGTGTGGAATGAGAGAGGGGGACGGCGGACTCCTCCACTGAAGAGCAGATGGAGTCTTGTGTTGAGGGAGGAGGATGGAGGCTGCAGTGCTTCAGATGAGCAGTGTGCTGCCAGCCACCCCAACTCTGTCTCTCCTAGTCTGCAGCACATAGCACAGCACATAGCCCACAATCCACAGCCCATAGCCCACAATCCACAGCCCATAGCCCACAATCCACAGCCCATAGCCCATAGCCCATAGCCCATAGCCCATAGCTGCTCCTCTCTTCACTTGCAAAGGCAATCCCACCCCCTCTACTCACCTAGTAAGCACACGCATGTTTGACCAGGAACTAAAAACAGGATTGGACATAGACATGCTCTATTCTATATCACTATTAAGATCTATTCTATCTCACTATTAAGACCACATCATCTGTAGCGATATGCACAACTACTAGAGGATCTAAATAATTGTGTTTAGCATGAAAGGACATTTCCTATCGCACTGACAAATTCACTTCTCCCTGGGGGTTCCTCGCCGCGTGCCAACATGTGAGATGCACACTTTGTGAAGTGGACCGGGGGGCAGAGGACAAAACTGTCAGGAGACTGGAGAGCACAGTGGCCCAGTAATTCCCCTAGGCAGGCAATGCAGTGCAGTGCTATGCAGTGCAGGGGACTGGAGCAGCAAAGCCCCACACATCCAGTGACAGAGGCAGACTGCAGGCCTCCTCACGTGCTCTTTGGCAGGAGACTCCCCCCCACTCTGCCACTTTGTCTTAAGCCACGGGCATCCCAGGCCTCCTGGCTGGATGTATCGACTCCTTAGAGCTGCGCCAACCAGCCCCGGAGTCCACTGATCTCTCCCCACAGAAGCCTCCGGAAGATCAGCCCTGACCACCAGCCAGCAGGCACGCGGGGGAAACTGATGCGTTCTCAGTTCTTCCTGATAGAAGAAAATGGAGTTGAGAAGTTTGGTGAGTCTAAGGCTCCATGCCCCGCAATGGAAATAATTAGCAGAGCTGGGATTTCAACACCACATAGGAGGAATAAAGCAAGCGGAACAAAAAAAGTACCCCCAACTAAACCTCAAACACACACACACACACACACACACAGATCATGGCTACTGCTGCGCTTAAGGCAAATGTCCCCCTGATGAAGTGATGGGAGGTGGGATGAGTGTGTTTTGAAGGCGTCTCTCCAGTCACAGCATCGTGCGTTTATCAGACTCCTGCACAACATGCTTAATGCGTTTGGACTGCGCCCGTGCGTGATAATTCTAATTAAAGTCTCCAACTTGCAAATGAAGCCTGAGCCCCTTTTCTTACATTTTCTATCCCCCGTCCCCCCCCCCCCCCCCCCCCCCCCTTCTGACACCCGTCACGCTGTGCGGTGATTTCACTGTCATTTGGGTGCCGTCAACTGTTGAACACTTCACACGGACTGGCGCGGCTGGTTGCCCAGTCCTTGAGAACGCCAGACCGCCGGCCTCTGCTGGGACGGCACAGATTGCGGATTGCATCTACCACGGCAACCAGCGCAGCCAGGAGGCTGAGCCCAGCTAAGCGGCAGGCGTGGACGAGTGCAGGGAGTTGTTATCTGTGTGCCAAAACATGTTCACCACCCCCGAAACCCTCGATTCACACACACACACGCACGCACACACACACACACACATAACACACACACACGGACACACGCATAACACACACACACACACACACACACACACACACACACGCATAACACACACACACGCATAACACACGCACACACGCACACACACACACATAACACGGAACGCGTATACAGCAGACACACACTAACTCCAAAACAGCAATAAATCTATAACAGTGGTGCGGTGCGCGGGACTTCAGGGTCATCTGCACACTCCTTCACTTTGATAACTGCACTTCAGCAAGTTCTTTTCTCCTTTGCCGTTTTTCTTTCTCTCTTTCTTTCTTTCTTCCTGTCCTCCGTGCTGGCGGTTGGGAGGCTCATACATCTGTGTGTGGAGTGGAGTGGAGTGGAGTGGACAGATCTCGGGGGGCACCTAGGCAATGTGTTATCATTAGGGATGGAAGGAGGGGAGCGTGCCACCGGGCACTGGACCCTATCGCCATCTTGCCACCGTCCCCCGCCTCTACCCCCCCCCCCCCCCCCCAAAACCTTGCGCCCCATGGCCAGCTCGGCAGCGTGTTCTCCGAGGCTGCTCCACCAGCTGTCTGTAACTACATTCAGATGGATGACAACCACCTGCTGTTGAGGGAAATTAGAAGACTCATCTGCCGCGCTTTTTTTCCACCACCTTGCTCTCTCTCACTGCCTTTTCATTATTGACTCTTTCATTGTGGAATTGTCTTGACGGAGAGAAAGAGAGTGAGAGAGAGTGTGTGTGTGTGTGTGTGTGTGTGTGACTACGTCTGATCAAGCGGTGAATGACGCCATGTAAATGTGCAGTCTGTCTTGGTGTGCACCATCCAGAGGAACCTTCTCCAGGAAGGGGAGCGTGAGCGAGAGCAAACAAGAGGTAAGCGGCGTGGGAGGATTCGGCAACGCAGCGCCACAAAAACGATTAAATCCTCTTTTGTCTGCGCTAAATTAGCAATAGGGCCGTAGTGAGGGGCTGTGTATATTGGATCCTGCACCGGCTCCCAAACAGCCCGAATCCAAACAGAAAGATCCATTATACATCCATTGGCTGGGCGCAGCACCTGTTTCCGTCCAAGAACGGCTTCCTGAGGAAAGCACTTCATTTTTTTCTAATTACGTTTCTCACAAAGACAAATGGAGACGTATAGTCTTCGCTAAAACGAGGGAGGAAAAGGCCCAGAAACGCCATCCTAATGGACAGAAATCCTCAAAAGAAGATGACATTAATTGGTCCGATTTTCTTGTCGGCGCGCGCGCTCGGGGACAAACGATTTGACGAAGGCTGTTTGCATTAATGGACTGTGAATGGCTTTTCATATGGTGAGGCAATCTAAGGAGAATACACCTGGGCCTCCAGCCAGCCTGGGCTTACAGACCATTCCAGCTCCGCTCCTGGCTGCAGCGCAGCATAGCACAGCACAGCACAGCACAGCACAGCACAGGCGCTCTAGCCCGGGGCCGCCCCGTTTCCTTTTAACTCTGTCATATTTCTTTCATTAGAAATCCATCTCTGCCACAGAGAGGGGAGGACAGAGGGAGGACATGCATAAACAATGCCAGGTGTTATTTCAAATCCGTTCCAGTGCTGGCCCCGGCCCGGCCCGGCCCGGCCCTGACGTCGGTGCGCGCTTTCTTTTTCTTAAAAAGCCCATTCATTATTTATGAAGCCCGCTGCCTACGTTTCCCTGCTAGCTCCTGTGATTAGCATCATCGCCACTGACGACCATCTTGGCAATGAGGCCAAGCGCCAGTGGATGCATTTAGTGATGCAGTTACTGAACTTCTACACATGACTTCTCCTTCAAACACAATCACCACAAAAACAGGCCCAAACATTGGCAACCACTAAAAATAAAACTAAAATCTAAGACGGTTGAAATGTAGCTGAGAGCCCTTCCTTCCCCCTACATGCTGTTCTTCGACAGCCTCTTAACACCTGAGAGGTGCCCACCATGCGTTTGACCTCACCCTTCCACAGACGCAGCCGTGCTCTCTCTCTCTCTCTCTGCCCTCATTGGGTATGCGGCACCTTCCAGCGCATTCTGATGACTGATCCTGGATCAGCACCGTTCACTGCCTCTTCTCTCTGGCCTCCTGTAGGGAGGATGGCCTGAAAGTTCATTAAGAAGCAGCTAACGCCGTGGCATTTCACTTCATTAGTGCGCCAGCCCTGCCAGTCCTTCACCATTTCCTTGTACACTTGACTCGGCAGAAGGGGAAAACACTTGGTGGTAAAACAGTCTGTTAGCAGCCACACACACACACACACACACACACACACACACACACACACACACACACATGCAGAGAGGTAGCATATACATTAAACAGCCTTGTACAGGCTTTTATAGTATCACAGTAAGACTCCTCTAGTTTTAAACAAGAGTGTGGGGGGTAGGCTCACCTGTCAAATCAGTCGAGCCCACATACAAGGTTTCTACATGAACCTATGAACTCTACTTTTTGTAGCTTAATCATTCTGCCAGAGCAAACAAAAACAAACCTTCTATCCTCGGTGGAGCACTTAATCAGAACAACACAGGCTCCACACCCCATGTTGAACCTGTACAGTGTGCGGGTCTGCTCCCGCACCTAATTATTAAGCGTGTTGGGTGAGTCCCCTCCCCAGCGGCGCTCCCGGGAGACGGCCCTCTCGGAGGCAGGCCCAGCCAGGCTTGGGCACCGTCATTCTCCACTGTGTGAGCACGGTAATTGTATATGATGTGCTATACCTCCGAGGCTTCATTAGACCACGGCATCCTAACAACAGCCAAAAGCAGCCCTTCATTTTCACACAAAGAATGATCCAGAGAGAGCGAGAGAAAAAGAGGGAAAGAAAAAAAGAGGAAGAGAGAGTTTTGTGTCTGTGTGTGTGTGTGTGTGTGTGTGTGGTGGGTGGGGGAACAGGGAAAGGCAGTGGAGTGAGAAAGAGAAAGAGAGAAAAAAGGCCATTTATGGATAGCTCTCAAAATGTTGTGAGTGGGATGTTATTATCACAGTGGGAACCTGTTTTTAACTCTTCTTTTGGCGTGCATACAGTTTGATGACTGAGCAAGTGTGTGTGTGTGTGTGTGTGTGTATGTGTGTGTGTGTGTGTGTGTGTGTGTGTGTGTGTATGACTTGCTTTCTGGGTTGTCCCAGCTGTAGAGATCCACTAGGCCCTGAGATGAAAATATGATACAATTTTAGAAAAGCTCAGGGGAAAGCACTGAATCACCATTTCCCCTCTTCTTTGCCTGCAATCAATAACACTGCTGAATCATTCGCAACCCAGTTCACGTTGAACAGTCAAAAAGGATTTATACAAGTCTAGAATTGTGGACCTATTCTGTTTAAAAACTACAAATTATTTCAAAGCTCAAGGTGTCACTCAAGACTGAATCAAGACCCTGATAATATGGTTTCTGCCACTGAAAGTAGCATTATGTCTGCTGGGAGGCTGTCACTCATAGCGCTCTCTCTCTCTCTCTCTCTCTCTCTCTTTTTCCCCCTCTCTCTCTCCCGCTTCTCTATCTTTCTTTTCTCTGCCTGCATAGAGGTCTCTCTGAAGCTTTCTCTGAATATTGGTCACCTGCTGTCTGGCGGCACGCTAACTGCAGCAAGGAAAGGACAGGCATTTCACTCGCTGCTAGGCACAGTGGCGGGGAAGGGGCTTATTTCTGAGCGAGATCTCGAAAGAGATGATTCTTCCATCTTTTAGATCACAATTGCCCCCCCGAGTGACCTTTTTTTCCCCCTCCCCCCCTCCCCCCTACTGACGCCTCCAAAAGCATCTCCACAGGTAAACATGTGGTGCTGGCGGATAGGAAATGCCACGCTCGCCTGCGTTGCCTTCGCCACCGCCGCCACCTGAAAAGAACAAAATGGTGGCTTTTAAATCCTAATAGAGTTCTGGGCCAATTTAATTGGCGCACTTCATGCCTGCAAAGTGCTCTAGAAGATTGTGATCTTCCCCCTCTCCTTCAGGCTTGACGTGGCCAGCCAAAGTGATCTGATAGCGCAGAGCCTCAGTGCGGCACACGAGGGGAGCCAAACAGCTCTGACAGATCCCCCTTTTGGGGCCCAAATCTTCAAATATGGGCATGGGAGAAGAAAGGGTAGGGGGAGGAGGAGGACTGGTGGGGTGGGTGTGGGTGGAGTGCGGTGGGTGGAGGGTGGGGGTTGATTTCATCCTTCAGCCTTCACCCACCTTCCGTCTGGTCTCCCCCAACCACCCCCCCCCACCGTCCATCTCCATCCTCCTCACTCAATCCCCGCCTCGGGATTACAGCCCGCCATCTTCCTGAGATTTGCCCTCTGTCAATGGGGCCTGAAAATCCTCATCACATTCAATCGTCTTAAGACCTCTCCTTCTTTCAACACTCCTTGAGGGTTTCACGGATGTCCTCCAGCCAGCCAAGAAAAAAAAAAAAAAAAAAAAAAAAAAGCAAGCACCAAATAACTCATTTCAAAGGAAATCAGGACAATGGCCGCTGCCCTGCGGGGGACCGGTTTGGAGGGGTCGGCGGGGTTAACCCTCAGTGGAGTCCCATCCCCAGTGGGGGTGGACCAGTGCTATTGGCTTTTTCTGGAGCCCCTGCTCCAAACATAACTAAAAGCTTACCTAGACGGTGTCCTGACCCTCAATCAATACAGAGAATTAAGGCAGCCGCCACTTCAATATCAGCCGCAACAACAAGCCTCAATATCACCTTCCTTTCAAAGCCCCGGCCGCTATGACGCTCGGCCTCCATGACTCCTCCATGCCCTCCAGCCCCCCGTGATGCCCCTCCAGCGATGCCCCTCCAGCCGGCCCGCTGCTCCGCGCCAGCGCACAACATCCGCGAAGAAGCCAAATCATTTCCTGCGCTCGCCGGCAGTCCGGCTTTGGTCACATGCACTTCTGAGGCAAACACACACTGGGCTGGACTTCAAAGGCCTCGGTCCAACTCTTTACACTGGCAGCTTGGCGTAGCATGGCATGGCGTGGCGTGGCGTGGCGTGGCGTGGCGTGGCGTGGCGTGGCGTGGCGTGGCGTGGCGTGGCGTGGCGTGGC
>JASCQY010000477.1:14524178-14536674 GCA_030264315.1 Sardinella tawilis
CCCCCCCCCCCCCCCCCCCCACAGCTTTCTATTTGATGTCTTCAGACAGAATATACTAGATGCGCGGCCCCCTCGGCTCTTGTCCTATGGACGGGCGCTCGCACCGCCAGGAGCCACGGCACACCATATGCAATGTATACATCAACATCTAGCCCCACATCAAACACATTCCAGTGCATATCAAAACCAGCCCCCTGGATTAAATCTCTATTTCCTCCTTTGCTCACTGTATACACACACACACACACACACACACGCTCAGACACACTCAGACACACTCATGAAAAAGAGGATTTTGATTGGATATTCATAAGAAAACAGAAGTGTGTCAGAGGGCTTTGCTATGTAGGGACTGGAACATGTAGGGGACTGAGCTGAACACTAGGTATGGCTAGCATGTTTGGCATCTGTGTGTGTGTGTGTGTGTGTGTGTGTGTGTGTGTGTGCGTGTGTGTGTGTGTGTGTGTGTGTGTGTGTGTGTGTTCAAGGTCAAAGTGATTTGGGTCCTGCTAACCCAAATGATCACTTTGGTCCCCTTTGCTTATAATGAATATTCAGTCCCTCCACTTTTTCCACTGAACTTGGCTGAAGTGTCTCGCCGCCTCTCCTTGGGCGCTGCTGTGAGTCGTGCACCTCTGTGCTGTTCTGTGCTATGGAGTGGTGTGTTGTGTTGTGTTGTGTTGTGTTGTGCTGTGCTGTGCTGTGCTGTGTTATGGAGTGCTGTGCTGTGCTGTGCTGTGCAGTGTTATGGAGCAGTGTGGTGCGGTGTGGGGAGGCCCAAGCGTTTCACAGTTTGGCAGTCTACAAGGTGTAAATATTTCCCCTCCCTCCCTCCAAACACAAACCCAAAATATGGCGGCGGAGATGGAGAGTTGGAACAGAGAGGAGCGACAGGAAGAAATTAAATGGATAAGAATGTACAAGGGCAAACTCAGACACCCCAAAAACACACTCACACACACACACACACAAAAACACACACACACAGGCGCACGCATGCGCGCACTTACACAGACACACACACGCACACATCAACCTGGCTAACACTGACAGTCGCGCTACAAGATGAAGCGTGTACAAGAGTGTTGGTGGATGCGGCTGGCTGGGGCAGGAGAGGAGGAGAGGAGGAGAGGAGAGGAGAGGAGAGGAGAGGAGAGGAGAGGAGGGGAGGCACCCAGCAGAAGCATTGTTTTGACAGGTTCTGTGGCAGGGGATGCCAAAAACATCTCCGCTTAGCTTGCACAGCAGTCGAGGAGAGGAGAGAAGAGAAGAGGAGAGGAGAGGAGAGGAGAGAAGAGGAGAGGAGAGAAGAGGAGAGATGAAAAGAGAGGAACTTGAGAAGAGAAGAGAAGAGAAGAGGAGAGAAGAAAAGAGAAGAGGAGGAGAGAAGAGAGGAAAAGAGAGGAGAGGAGAGGAAAAGAGAGGAAAAGAGAGAGAGGAGAGGAGAGCTGAGGGCTCTCATTATGATCAAGTGACTCTGACACTCCTCCTTTAAAGGCGGGAGTCAGACAGCACAGCTGGACACTCTTTACAGTCTCGATAGCATCAGTCATTACAACTAATCACACTGCAGTCTCCCACTGCATCCCCTGCTACTAGTTAGCAGCGCTACTATCTCTTAGCCTTCCATCTCCTCCTCCTCATGCAGCATCACACTCCATGGGCCTGCCGATGATATCTGCCCTCAAGATGAGACGGACGCTTTTTAAAATACACAAAAACCACATTCACATCATTCAGCCTGAGTAAATTCAGAAGACGACGAAAGAGGTTTGATTTTCCGTAATGTTCGGCATGTGACCTTAGCTAGCAAACAAAGAGAGGGAGATATCAGAAAACTCGGACAGGTGCCTCGGGGGAAAAAGACGTCTGAAGAGCCAGAGACTATTGAGCTCAAGAAGAGCGAGAAGGCCGTGATTTTAACCATACGTTTATCAATAAAGTAGCCCACGTCTGATCAATAGGTGCTAGGGCCATCAGACTCAGGCTAATCCGGCAGGTCACTGCAAGCAAATTGAAATGCAATAAAATGCTAATTGAAATCTCCCCACGGAATGGCTTCACAATTGCAAAAAAAACTACACTCAAGTCAATAAATATCAATCCTCGGGTCGGGCTCCTGCTTCTGATACCATGTAATAGTTTACACTTCAAACGATACACCAACGTGTAGTTTTAATGACAAAAACCTGACTAGAAGAATGAACTAGATACCAACGCATAATAACCACGGACAGGTATGCTGCTGCCCAGTTCCATTCATATACAGACATGAGCTTAAGAGACTGGGAGATGATTGGGAGACTATGGGAAACTGATTGTTCGGACTGTCGGTTTAATGCCGTCAAATTGAACACGTCCTCGGCTGTCCGTGGCCATGGCTTCCCCGTGGCAGTCATGGAACATGCTTTCCCCCGCTAATGACATCAAGATCGTCTCCTCGGAGGGCCAATAACACACTGGTGGCCATGCAGGCCTGTGTGTGTGTGTGTGTGTGTGCGTGTGCACGCATGCACTCAGCCTAGCACGGGGCGGTGTGGCCACGCTCATGGCATCAATCCGTGTCGTGTCGAGACACGCACCCCGCCACTCCAGATACGGGCTACAGGCACGGGCACAGACGGGCACGGGCACGGGCACAGAGGTGGGAATCAACTCCAGCATGAACAACACCGAGCGGTCCAGGAAAAGCAATCTCCAGCTCGGCTCAAACAGAGGAAGAGGAACGAAGCAAAACGTTTATTACTTCTCAAAAACAATAATCCCAAAACATTGCTACTGTCGTCTCACACACTCATATAGGGGTGAGGCATGAAAACACAAACACAAAAAAAAGGGAAAAAAATGAAAACATAAAAGATTGGGCTGTTTTCTTTTTGCCTCTCCTTCATTTCCTCAGTATTCTGCTTTTTTTTCCTCCTAGCTTAGCCCAGGCGCTCTCCACTGATGCTATGTTTGCTTCTCCACCGCCCACCACCCCCCACCCCCTCCATACACTCGCAAGAACCTAGTAGCGTGATTGGAAGTGAAGGCATATTAATGCATTTGCATAAAACTTATTATGGGCCTGTTTTCCTTAAGACAAAAGAGAGAGAGAGAGAGAGAGAGAGAGAGAGAGAGAGAGAGAGTGAGAGAGAGAGAGAGAGAGAGAGAGAGAGAGAGAGAGTATGGGGCCGGGCCCTGCCTCTGTGCCTGCCTGCCTGCTGCTGGAAGCTGGGCCCCCATTAATGCCTCCATTCATCTTGGATCCAGCCTGAGCCAGAAAAGCGCATTAAGGCCTCGGGCCCCGCGGCCCCATGGATTTGGACCGGTGATGTTGGCATGTGCGTGGAGAAGCGAGCGCGTTTGGGTTTTTGTGAGTGCGTCATTTCTCCTCTATTGATCTCCCTGGTCCGGACAGGAGCAGGATGTTCTCTGTTTCAATTAGCGAGACAAGTGAGCAGTGGACTAGCGTCCACTTTGCCCAGTCGCTCAGATCTCACAGATGGTAGACTGAGGATGTGTGAGAAAGTGTGAAAGGAAGACTGGGATATAGAACAAGAGGAAGAGGAAGAAAAGAAAGAAAGAAAGAAAGAAAGAAAGAAAGAAAGAGAGAAAGAAAGAAAGATTGCATATAGGAGATCATGGAGAGAGAGAGAGATGTACAAAACCAGAGATCCAAACAGAGGTAACAGAGAGCGACAATCACAGTCCCCAAATATGCACTGCTAACTCTGAGGATGGGACAGCTCGATCTGCCGTGCTGAAAACTGGGACAAGCCAGCTATATATTTCACTGACAGCCTCCAAGACTCCTCAAACGAGCCCAGAGAAACAGATGAGCCGGCCACTGCGAGCCCGAGCCATGATCAATGCCAGGGCTTAACTGACAAGACTTACACAGATGCAATGTGGCTAAAAGATTTGATTCCTGCTGTCACCAAATGTATGGAATCCCAAAATTCAATTTCATGAGTCCAAAGTAAACGGGCCCAATGCTAATCTCGTCACTTTAATCCCATTGCCGTAAGGTCCATGGACGGCCACCTCCTCCCTTCTCCAGCTGAAACAAATACAAAGCCATTTCCTGGCTAATTAGCTTGCCCTGAGAACACTGGGAGCAGAGGTGTCTATTCTCCCAATCCCATTCCTGAACATTCCCGCCCAGGCCACTCCATCGGCAGCTATTTCAGTCCACAGGCAATATACTGGCGCATCACTGGAGATAACACAGTCAGTCCCCGCAGCTGTGTGGGTGGTCGATTTTTGTAGCGGATCTTCACAACAATCCCCATGCAAATGAACTCAATCACAATTCATTCTGTTTAATGCAGCAGATGTTATTTCATGTGCTGCTTTGCACAAGTGCGGTTGTGATTTTTAACTGAGGAAACCAAAGCATGGTTCATCACATCAAACACTGCTGCAGGAGACAGCCCTCAACAGTCAGCACATCTCCCAGCAGCACAGTGGGACTGGAGGAAGCAGAGAGGACTTAGCGTACGAGCAACACCTTCGCTGCTGCTGCTGCCACTGCTGGTGGAGACACATGACCTTCCTTTTCCTCTTTTAATGTCACAGAAAACATTATGATGATGGAGTAATTCCCCCCAGACACACTGCAGCACCTCCAATCAGCATGTGGCGACTAGAGCTCCAGAAAAGAGCTTCAAAGCTTTGGTTCAGAGGAGATAGGAGAACTACACCGAAACCTGCACATGAACTGCATTTGCACGAGGAAATACAAAATAGCCAGTAATGAATGAAGACTACTCTTCCACACAGTTACTGACGGACACTTTCTCCCGCTTTCACACACACACACACACACACACACACACACACACACACGCGCGCGTACACACACACACACTGGTGCTATTTCTCAATCAAATAGTGACCCTTAAGAACTGCATGTGCTTTGGCTTTGAAAGCTTTTCCCCTGGCATTTTTTCATCCGAAACTCCACAGCAACAATACCTCCCTTTGTGCTCCCGACTTGGGAAAATTCCACATTTGATCTTTAGGCTTGTTTAGAGTAAAAACTGCTATGTCACAAAAAGAGGACAACAGACCAGTTTACTTGAATAAATTCCTTATCACCTAAATAAAAACTATGAAAAAAACCTTGAATTGTTGATTTACAAAGCCCAGCTCTTAACAAACATGTAAGCAATAAGTCCTTAAGCATGCTGTGACCAAACAAAGCCTCTAAACACAATAGTAAACACCTCCACCTCACCAGCACTAGAGCTGACATCACAACACACAACCTCCTTCTTATTTACTGGATACGAATAGCAGTTCCCACACTGTTAGTGGAGAAACCTTTTCACCTTTCTATAGTCTATAGAGAAAAATGGTATATTTGTTTCTTACCTTGGGTTGAGCACGTCTAGGGAAGGCAACTTTAGGGTCGATCTGACAGTGGTAAGGCATCCAAGAGCAAAGACAGAAAAAGAAAAAGGCCAATTAGACATTTGAGACAGATGCATGAGCACAGACAAGGACAAGCCCAAGACAAGCTCAGAGTGTGTTGAGAGTGAATGATACAGACACACACATCCATGGCCAAGACTCCTTTAGTGCAACTCTAAAGGTCAGCAAGAGGAGGACTAGCCTTAGATTTGTAATAGTAACACACAGCTAGAATCGAAGGACATCAGATCAATATGTCTACAACCTATCTCTCCCTTGTGGGATTACAACAATTATTAGTGACTCTAAGATCATACGTCAAAGGAAATCATTACTTTTATTTACCAAATAAAGCATTACATTAGGACTTACATAACAAAACTGAATAAAATAGTCCTATACAGCATGATAAAAACTGTTCTGTGTTCTCACTCAAAGAAGTGATATTTTAAGTGTGATGTTCATAGGATATGTTATACATATAGATATAATGGCCATACTATTAGCCCACTTTGCCTTGCAATCATAATAAGCAGTTTGAAAATAAATGCAGTCTGTTCTCTAACAAAAGACAAATGCAAAAATGTGGGTCATGTGGATGTAACACAGCAGACATTAACCTGCAGATAAACGAGAGGCACTGAAATATGGCACAATAATTCAGTACTGAAACTGAAATAACTCACTAAAAAATACATAAAAACAAAGATGATCTTTTCAAATAAATCGTAAAAGAAATAAAAATTGTAAAATTAGTAATTATTAATGCACAGGCTTAAAGAAGTGAAACAATAGTTGATATATTTGCCCTGAGCATCTGATAACTCCTAAGCCTTCTTTATGTTTGGACTGGGTAGCACTGTCCTCTCTCTTGCACATGACAGGAGCCCACAACCTACAGGTCACCCAAAGCACCTTGGGAGCAATTATGTATGCAAAGCCGAGCAGACTGCAAGAGCTCTCTCTCTCTCTCTCTCTCTCTCTCTCTCTCTCTCTCTCTCCCCCTCTCTCTCTCCTCACGGGCATGTTTTTCTCCCTCTCCGGCCCTCTTTCACTCTTTCTCTTTTCATGGTGAGCACTAAATGACTACAGGAGAGAGGGGCTGTTAAGTGCGGACTGTGCCACATATGAATACACAGAGGTCCGCAGAATGGGGAAATGGACCGAGTGGAACAATGACTCGCACACCACAGACAAAAATAGATGTGCCTTGGGACAAAAAAAGGGGGACCCATATTAAGTTGGTCTGAATGGAAGACTCAGTATGGAGTGACCACTTTATTGTCAATGAGAGATGGGAAAGATTAAAAGGGGAAAAAAAGATGTAGCACTCTGTCATCCTCTAATTCAAGCAGAAAAGGCTTCTGGACTTAAACAGAGGATATACAATTCTCAACAACTGGAAACACTGCGTCTTTGTGTTTGAAGGATTATGCAACAACTGTCCTCGCTTGAAATGCTCCTCTGAAATTCTCTCTCCCTCGCACGCTCGCTCGCTCACACCAACACACACACACACACACAGAGCCATACACACCTGCTCCTGTGCCACCTGTAAATGTCATAGATATTCAGTGCATATACAGAGAACGGCCCTAAATTCATAATTACACATATTTTGACAGAAAAGCATTTCCTCTGCTTCTATATACACAAAAACACTCCAATCACAATCTAATTTTTCCAAACCCCAAGACAGGATTGTCAGCGAGTGCTGTGGCCAATGGGCTTACAGAGATTTTGGGTGACTGGTTTCTGCCTCCCCCGAGCCCTCGGCAGTTGAAAGGAAGTGTGCATTAGCTCCCCCTTCTTCAGACACACACTGTCCTTCATCAGGGGCCATTAGCAAGATGCCCCTTCGACACACACAACAGCCCCTAGTTTTTCCTCATTCTCAGGATAGATCTCTACACCTACACCATCCTATTCACACCAGTACCTCAACAAAATACTTTTCTACACATAAGGCTGACATAAATTGACAGACATGCCACTATAAATAAAATGTCATCAGTCAACTCAAATGATATCAGGGATCCTTTGTGGCCACATGCAATCCTTATTGTTCAACAGTCAGTGGCTGTGTCTGCCACAGGACAAATAATGGCAGACTGGCCATCTGTGTCCTATGGGAGCAGAGGCTAGATATCTAGGACTATAGTCAGCTCCTGTGAGGCGTCCGTCACATGCGCAACACTGAGCAGGCACCCAACTTCCACTCTCTCTCTCCCTCGCTCTCTCAAGAGCACCAGATCCCGCTTTCACCTCTACCAGTAAGGCCACGCTTCAATGCAAGCCATTCAAGTGCAACTTAAACACCGCGTGTGACATCACAATCCAGCGGATAAATAATCCCTGGGTTCCAAGCAGCCGCTCCAAGCTGCCGCGCTGCGCTAGCTATTCTGCTCGGATTTCCACATCTCCTCCACTCTTTTCCCCTTTCTCTTTAATGGCTCAAAATAATGTCATGTCAAACACTGACCCAATTTTATCCAAGTTGTGCATGTGTGGCCCTTGTGAAATTTGCATGGCCCAGTTTTATCATCTGAGGTACAAACGGCACAGTTTTAACAAGACTGAACAGCCTCCAATATAATTTTCTTCTCATTACACATTTTATATATGATACAATATTTATGATGCAGCCACACATGAGAAATGGAATGATTTAATTCCCCTGTGCTCTGCCAAAACGCCTGCACCTTGATAGTATTAGACATTTAAATATAGGCTGTCATGCACACAATGATTTTCTTCTCGGCATGAAGCATAGCCTGTAAGGAAATGAGACCAATACCAATCATTGCATAGTAAAACTATCCTTTGTCATCTTTTTTTGCCAACAATAATTCAGAGATAAAACATGCTGGGAGAGCCTCTAGAAAAGCAATCTAAACATGTGTCTATCTGCATACACACTAGCCCGGGAGTCAAAGTCTCATTCTCACATGAACATGAGCCTATGGAACCACTATTAAAAATATACTAGGCTAAAACTCTAACTTACGGCTCGATATCAATCATTTTAGTATGAATAAAGTAAAAGACTGCATTTAATTTTAAAATGTTCAGCCAGTTACTATAATATGAAAGGTCTCCACTACATCTAATACTGGCCTGTTCCTAAATATGTCAGACATAACTGACTTTTATAAATGGAAATGCAGTTACAAAAAAATGTTTCGGCTCAGGAATATGCTTTTTGATGACGGTGACTCTTTGAACGCTGTCTGTATTTATAAAGACAATAAGTTATTTAAATACAAGCACAATTTTGTCTTGTTGGTTTTTTTTTAATACAGATAGTCTGATTGCCTGACTGTTGAGTGAACATAAATCTGCAATATTCTAATTCTGCAATTGGATCAAGAAATATGCTACGCACTAGTCTGGAATTTCTCTCAGACGATGTTACACTCAAAGTAAGATCATCATGTATGCATTTTTCTAAAGAAGGACCTTGATTTGTGAATGTGTCCTTCAATATTGTACCCAATAAATCTGTAACAGAATGAGCTACACAAAAATAGTTTATTTCACATTCTAGACATTTACTCTGACTATAAACATAAGACACGTGTAAACAAAACTTAAAGCATGGTTTCAGGTAAGTTTTGTTTTATTTCCATGCAAGCAATTAATGAATTCACAATTAACAATTTGGGCAAGTGTGCATCATTGTATGTACATGTTACTAAAGCAATGTGAAATAAAAGTGGCACATTCTAAGATTCCCAGACATCCACCTTTCCCCATGCATTTTAATCACGTTGCAAAATACTTTAATTGATTCACAAAAACATTCAAAATGCAAAGTTAAAATAATGTCACGTAAGATCTGTGAAAAGGAACAGCACTCAAATCAAACTAGATGAGGCAGGAATTATGCTCATGTCTTCAAGCAATAGTAAAGGCACAGTAAAAGCTTTCATCCACACCACCTGTGGATGTGCCCGCATACTCTTAAATCTAAATGCATCAAGCATTTCAACGGAGAATGGTCAAAGTACCCTATCCTACCAAAACAAATTGGTGACTTGGCTATTCAATGCAATGCAAATTTACTTTAATGGTTGGGGAGTCCAACAGTTGCAAATAGCTGCGTCTGAATGGTCTACATACAAGAAATTCGTAGCCTATAGGTTTACAACAGTAACTGTGGGCAGATATGACAGAGAAAAAGGTTAAGCTCCAAACAGATATTAGGATGAGCCGGATTGGACCATGCAATCACATAGTTACTTAAAGGCGTCAAGTGCGTTTTGCCTTTCTGAATGACAGTGTTCTAATGTCACGCAGCCAGCGAGTAATGGAGATGATATGGCAGCCTGTAGGCTATGTGAGGGTTTTCCCAAGTGGAGATCAGTGAATCACAAACATTTGCAAACAGTTTAGAACAAGAACACTTAACCAGACATACCGTTTTTGAGTCTAATTCGTGGTGCGGCTGGGCTAAGACTTTATCTACACTGCCAGCATCCGCAAACGTAACGAACCCAAATCCCCTGAAAGAAAAAAAAAAACACACACAGACCAAAATATTATTAAGATCAGTCACGGGAACAACGTGATACAGTGATGACAACTTACATAAATCATGAATGTCAAGCTTCAATTAAATAGCTTACAGACACATAGCCCATGCGGATAATCTAAGTCTATTGCTTAAGGTAAGAAACTCGACCTCGGGGATAAATGAAAATATTTTACATGTATTATTAAAACAAAAAACATGTGCAAAGCCATCGGCGGACGGACATCACTTCTTAGAGGAAACAACATTCAGTGTGAACAAATGTTTGTATCCACAAATAAAGTGCAAATAAACAAACATGCGATGTAGTCTTAACTCAATGTCAAATTCTGTTAGGCTACCTGCAAATCGCTGATTCAATGGCTTAAGACAGCGCATCGAAGGATGCCTGACTCTAAATTATCGTCTCGCTGCCAAAACCTGAGGCGATTCTAATGTCGCATAACCCCGAGAAAGTGAAGAGGAGAAACATCTTTAAAACATTTTACCTGGAGCGTTTTGTCGTGGGATCTCTCATCACCATACATTCTCTTATTTCCCCGAATTTACTGAAATAGTCTCTAAGGCTATCTGCAAAAAAAACAAGAAGGATAACACATGTTAACGTAAAGCCGTTTGTGAAGACAACAATAATTGCGGCAATTTCAAAAGCCTAGATACACACAGGGGTCGAATAGAGGACTTCAAATGATTGGAAATCAAAATAACCTTGCGCGCACAACACATCCCGTACAGCGCCGCACGCTCGTTACACTGTAACTAGCACAGAACACACTCTGAAGGTAACAAAACACAGCCTCACAAAGCCACCCGATTGACAGCAAATGATTCTCCTACCTGGTGAAGTTTGCCAGCTGAGGCCACCGATAAACATTTTACTGTAAGAGGAAAACATAGCAGAAGTGAGTCCAGATGTCAGATCGGCCATTTTGACGTGTAGCTAACTACTTAGCTAGCTACAAAAAAGATAGCTAAACGAAGGCAGAGCAAGCAGCAAGAGAGCTGTTTTAGTTAGCCCAGCAAGCTATCTTTGAAAAGGGGGCATGCCCGTTCGCTAATATAATCAAACAAAGGTGTAGTTGACTGCACGCAGAGGAAATTGTTAATGTCAGCCCATTGCAAACGACAGTTCCTAAGCTTTTCATTATTAATCCAAATTAATAAAACAGCGACAAGTAAGTAGCGACGGAATTCTTTCTTACCCCGGGTCGTGTTGTGAATCATTAGGGCTTCCAGATGTGGCTTGGCTCCCTTCTCCCTCCATTGCTAACCCAACTATAGCCAGTAACTAACACACACAGTCACAGCAAACGCTACACGGAGCCCAGCTAAGAGAATATTACTGAGCCGGGAATGCAATCGTCACACGTGGGATCAGCTCTGGCTCCCTCCCCCTCCTTTGACCCACATGGGGCGGAGTAGTGGCCCGTCACCTAACCAATCCCATTGACGTCATTAGAAAAGGCACGCCCATTTATAGCTAAAGATCATGGTGGTGATTTTCATGCGCCTGTGGGGAGCACCAAGCAAGGGGGACGATTACGTCATCGCTGAACACAACGCAATTTAAGCACAATTAATGCAGACCTACAGTACGTTTCCACCCAGGCCCTTCCAATGAACTAATCCCTCCGTGATAGGTGACAACTCTGA
Organism: Sardinella tawilis; assembly: GCA_030264315.1. Lineage (NCBI taxonomy): Eukaryota > Metazoa > Chordata > Actinopteri > Clupeiformes > Clupeidae > Sardinella > Sardinella tawilis. The sequence continues at coordinate 14,535,763 of JASCQY010000477.1, forward strand.
CACAGCCTGGACATAGCCTCAGCAGACGAGTTGAGTCTCATTAGTGATCTCAGTGGCCCATTCAATCTTATTTCCTACAGCCTAGGCTATATAGAGAACAGCAGTGGCCATAGTTAACAAGTTACCCTATTAATAGTACCAGGCCCAGCTGAATGCAACATTGTATCCTTTTGAATTTGCCTAAAAATATAACAATAGCATAACCACTGTTGAAATTGCAGTTCCATCATGGCCTACCTGAATGCAAAGTAGGATATGCCTATTTTTCACATTGCTAAATATTATCAATAATACCCATGCTGTTTGCTTTGCTTTTGTTGTAACTACTGTAGGCCTAATTCATATTGATAAAAGTGTCAGGCAAATGAAAATTGATGTACAACAGCTGTCAGCGGCACCTTTTTCATCCACCTAGTTAGTGCAACTTTGGTCAGATGATCTATGCATCTGCTAATATCCTGTCAAAATACAATCCACAAGAAAAACACGACCACTGAATGATAACTGGCTAAATAGGCCTTGGTCATGGGGTGTGAGAGCTGGATTATACAGGGGAGGGAGAGAGAGGACAGTCAAAGTTTCAGAGGGAAATAAAAGGGGATATTTTGCTACTTAAAAAAGTAGGTTTATTACCAAGAGAGGGGGAAGCAGAGCTGCGTTTGTGTTCAATGTGAAAATGAGAGCTCAATTAAGCCTGCTTGCCCACTGAGCTCTGCTGTCATGCTACAGTGATTGCTGTTTATTTCCTAAAAGCCTCTTTTGAATTCAGCTTCCATGGCATACAAACAGCCCATAAATCTCTCCCCCTACTCTATTTGTCTCCTCCTATTTTTCCACACCTCCTTTACCATGCTTTTTCTTTTTTTGCAATTCTTTAGAGTGGGGGGGGGGGGGGGGGGGGGGGTTACCCAA
>JASCQY010000477.1:14559531-14573336 GCA_030264315.1 Sardinella tawilis
GTTTTTTGCTAATGACAACATTTCTTCAGCACAAAGAGCAGGATTTCGTGTTAAAATTGACCGAAATTCCCCTTTAAATAAGAAGTAATGCTACTAGCGTGGTAAACCCACCTAGAAAGCACTCTAGGCCCTACCTGAGTGCACGCAGAGGACTTAAGGGCACATATCTAAATTGCCCTGCAGCACAACTAGCTCTCTAATCTGCATTTGTGACCTTTGATTAATAGGAGAATGGCAATTTCCTTTCATATTAAGCAACTCATGATCTATTAATGAGGGACTGAAACCTACTGGCCTATCCTCCATGCTACAGAAAAATAAGTCAACAAAATGGCAGTGTCTTGCTCTAAATGTGATGTCGCTTAAGATCTCAGCACCCCCTGGCAACAGTGGAGCTGGAAGGGGGGGGCAGGCAGGCATCTTTAGGGGAGATGGGAGCAGACTAATGCTCCGTCTGAGCTGCTGGGCACTGAACAAATACCTCCTGGACACACAACGGCCTACTGTCAATTACAAACCCTGGAAATGTGAACGCAACCCATTTAGGAAGTCAGTGATGATGGTTAGTTCTAAGTTGCCGGTGTGTTTCTTCCCACCCATGTTCCAGCTCTATGTATAGGCCTATAGACATCAGCAAAATGCATTCTAAGTAGCTCAATAAGTCTGCTATGCTATCAGTCAGTTATTTAGCTTATATCGTGCACAGTGAAGGACCTGTTGAGCAATGAGAGACATTCCCTACATGTAAGTCTATACTTCAATGCCCTGAGAAAAAGACCTCTGCCTGGGGGAGTTGGAGCAAACTAAAGCAGAATATGCCACAGAGGCTGGCAGAGAAAGCAGAGAAGTGCACCCACCTCCAGACTGGTCGGCCTCGGCCTCGCTGGCAGCGTGCGCTCCGTTCCTCAGGGAGGCCACGGCGAGGTGGGGGTGCTGGAGCGCCGTGGCTGCCTCGTGCTGCGCTAGCACGGCCTCCTCCAGCAGCACTGGAGCTGGGCTCCCCGTCTGCCGCGCCTCCTCTGCCTTGGAGGAGCCCAGAGACGCCGACAACGATGACGCCGCCGCTTGGACAGAGCCCTTGACCTGCGGCAGCACCGAGTCGTGAAGGTCCTCACTACTGAGGCCGTCCTCCGACTGGCAGCAGCCCGAGTCCTCCACCGCAGTCTGTGCGTCGTCTGCCTGGAGTTTGGACTGGCTCGCGTCTGAGGTGGCGGCTGCCGCCATTGGCTGCTCCTTCTCTGCCGTCCTCTCCGCCGTGCGGCGTTCCCACGCGGGGGCCGTCAGGCAACCGTTGATCATCTCTCTGTCCGACTGCTCAGGCGGCGGGAGTCCTTGCAGTCGCATCGCAGCCCCTTGCGCCGGGGCGTCCACTTGGTCCGCCGCCGCCGTCTGCGGTCCCGAGTCGTCTGTGGAGTACGGCCTGCCGTTCAGCACAGGCGCGGCCTGAGACTGGGTCGCTTGCGTGGGCAGAGCCGCGGCCTCGCACGTGCCCGTCATCTGGACCTGTTGGGCGGCGGCTGAGATGACTTCGGTGATGAGGCCGGCGGCGATGCGCTTGTACTCCTGTTCCTGCAGCGCGTGCGTGTCGCCGTCGCCGCTGTCGTCACCGCGGAGCTGGCCCACGATGCCGTTCTCCACTTGCCACTGCTCTTTGCTCTCGGCCTCGTCCGGGCAGGTGGGCGTGCTCGTGAAGAGGGGGGACGTGACGTGGTGCGCCGTAGGCGTTTCGGGGGCCGCGGGTGACGACTCCAGCCTGGACTCCACGGGAGCCTGCTCTTCTTTGGCCGCGAGGCTGGCGGACGCGGAGGCAGGGCAAGGGGACACGTCTCCGTGCGTCTCCTGGGGGGTCTTGGGCGCGAGCTGGGCGTGGGGAGTCTCCTCCGCTGCCACCTCTCCCTCGGGTTCAGGCCTCTCGTCTTTGGTCAGTTCCACACTGGGTGCCGCCCTGGCAGCGTGAGGAGGAGGAGCAGCAGGAGCCGCGGCAGGCCTGGGGGCTTCCCTGGCCTCCTCTGCAGACACCTCTTTGGCTGCTGTGGCCTCGGCCGCGCGCGGTGGAGCGCTGCCTGCTTGTGTCTGCTGGATGGCGCTGCAGCTGAGGGGCTCTCTCTCTGCTTGTGTGGAGCTCTTCTCTGTGGCTGCTGTGGGCTGCTGCTGGGACTCTACAACGCTGCTCTGTGCTGGGGCATCTCCGGCTTGTCTGAGGTGGGGAGGGGTGGAGACCTTGGGCGCCTCGGCCCTTCCCAGGCCTGGAGAGGGGGACGTGGAGACGGAGAGGCGCTCCTCAGGGCGAGCCTCGGGCTCGGGCTCCGGCGCTCTGGCCAGCGGTGGACCTGAGTGGACCTGAGCCGCCGCCACCACCACCACTACCTCCTGCTCGGCGGCTTTGGGCTCTGTGGCTTTGGGTCTGTCTCTGCTGGGCCTGCGGTGGACTGTGGGGGTGGAGGTGGCTTGGCAACGGGCCTTCTCCAGCAGGCCATTGCTGCCCTCGGTGGGGGAGCTGAGCAGGCCCATGGCTGGGGCCGCCCCCTCCTCTTCGGTCTGGAGGATGGCAGGGCGCGCTTTCTTGCGGGAGATGTACCACCACCAGCCGATCAGCGCCAACACCCCAGGAAGCGTGTACGGGGCAAAGGACCGGAACCTCAATGGCATCTCCTCTGGACCCTAGCTACTACACCTGGTGCAGGGGGGGGCAGACACAGATAGATCACAGCTGTTAGAAGCACTTCATAGACTGTGCGCAAGAAACTCATCAAAAGATTAAATAATAGTTAAGTAATTTCAACAATCTGTACTAATTAGCTTTCCATATAATAGCTACTATTAAGCTATAGTTTTAAGTATATCACCCAAAGGTTACAAATCTTAAGAGCAAGGCAAGCAGAGATGGATACAAGATAAAAAGCGAGGGTGCCTGACTGGCGAAGCTCAAAAGAGCAGGATCCCCGTCTTCCCCCGAGTACAGTCGTGACGGCTGGGTCACATGGTTAATGTGCAACCTCTCAGACAGGGCCTGGCTCCGGCACGTCCCTACTCACCCTGGCTCCCATTGGCAAAGCCGCTGCTCTCCCTCCCTCCCACGACCCCCCCCCCCCCACACACACACACCTCTCATGTTTAAAAAAGGAAGTTCAGACATGCCTTTCCTTAACAGAACCTTGGCAGCTCAGCCTGGAGAAGTCAGGAATGTGTCAGGGGGTGACTCCGGTAAACTCCGCCAGGGGTCTACGTGTGGGCCCACATAACACTCCCACCATCCCCCTGAGGCTGGCTGGCTGCCGCTGAGCACAGCTGAGGCCCAGCTAGAGGCTCACGTCCTGGGGGGGACTTTGGGCACTCATGCCCACCCTTAGGCTACCTGCAGAGGATCTGCTATGGGAGTCCTCACACACAGACTAAGGCTTATGAAGTTGGGTTTCTAGGGCTTTGTTTACACGGACTGCACTTCAGTATATTTCAGGTTGCAGTTTCAAACGTTGTTTTAATGCTGCTTCACACCCTTATGTACAACTTTAATAACTAAAGTGTGTGCGTGTGTGTGTGTGTGTGTGTGTGTGTGTGTGTGTGAGGGAGAGAGAGAGAGAGACACTGCATGTGTGGGAGTGTGTTTGTGTGTATGTGTGTGTGCCTGGAGTTAGGAGGTGGGGCCGAGCCAAATCCACCAACTTGCTAAGTGCTGCCACCAAAAGGATGATTGCTTTCACACTTAAAATATCAGAGGAAAAACTATCTGGCATACGACATACAATTACACCACGAAGCATATTTACAGAACTCTAATGCCAAAAGGTTTTAGTAGCTATACCACACCCAGTCACCGTTCAAAATACAGCCTACAGATGCTCAAAATGTGCACCCACTACACTAGAGCGGAGACATAGACAGCTAGACAGCCATCCTTTAGCCTTAATCCTGAAGGAAATGAAGGTGTCCAGTGGCTTATACAACAAACACAACAAATACGTACACAGGCTTACGAAGCATTCCCATAGGGTGAGTGTAAGATGACTACCCCTCCAGCGTGCGTAATGGAGGTGGAGCAGCTCAGGCACTGGAAAGTAAAAAGGAGCCAGACAAGGCAGTGCAAAAGTGAGCTGTTGATGCCGACACAAGTGGCCGAGAAGGCCAGCATGAGCACACCTTGAGTCCTGTCAATGGTAACTGTGTCACAGTGGGAGTGGCTGGAGGTGCTCACGGGAGGATCTCTTTACTGAGATTACACCTGTAAGAGGCTCAGGGCTGAGTAATGTGGGACTGACGGACATATGAATGGTGTCCAACCTCACTCGTCTTAAAGACAGAGAAAGTACTGGGCCTGTGGCTCAAGACGGCAACCTACAGAAGGCACGCACTTCTCGAAGAACCAAACAGTGGGCTCCCGACAGTGGCAACACCAACAGCAACACATTGGAGGCCTTAGGTATCGGTGGAGTACTGAAAGTTGGAAGAAAACAAGTCTCCATGTTGATATGTCTTAGAGATCGGTTTTGCTAGGTCAGCAGGGTAAAGGCCAGGCCACATAGGTCACCAGCTAGCCAACCGCAAGTCCTTGGGCTGACCTTTTGGCTCCTTAAAGCAGACACTATATCAGGGCACTCACGCCATCAACCACCCTTAATAATTACTAAGAGGAGAGAACAATCACAGCAACTGTGGTGCCATCCATAAACGGCTTCATTTGGAGCGTCACCATTCTAATCTGAAGCTGAAATCATCCATGCAAACAAATCTTTCACCCAACTCAACATATTAGAATACTGCCACAATGCCAATAAATATGTATAGCTTCATGGGGGGCAATTTGTTACCCATATCCTAAATGATGCGCTTGTATACACACACACACACAAAATACATAAATGACAAAAAAAGATCGTCCGCGAACACCCACTAAACCTAGAGAACCTAACCTGAGAAGTTGTGCTTGCACCTTTGTCGCGGTCTGTCCACATGGTGGTGATACTTTACAACATGACTCAGGCAGTCAGAGCAAGTCTCTCTTGACGGTAACCTTCAATAAGGTTAAATAAATGCCCATGTAGGGAGGAGTCCTGTGATAAAAGAAACCGGGCAATGAAAGCGTCGCTCCCGCAGCACTTACACTTCCTGGCCTGTGTAAAGGCAAGAATCAAGCCACGCTGCTGTTCGACCTTGGGGGTAGATAACGCAAAGGGTCACTCCACATTTGATCAGCACGCTACAAAACATTTAACACATGGTCGTCGTTGCAGCTTAGTCGGATTTTACCGTTTCAGTTTTGAATACGTGAAAACTCGGTTGTCATGCAGTAAAGGCCAACCAATTGTGAGAACCTTCAAGGCTAACTTTTGTGAACACCTGGCGTGCAGAAAATGTCTGGAAATACCTATGCATGATTACTCAAAGTCAATCTTAATGTAGATCAGCACTGATACATAGTCGTCATTCTTGACAGATCTGCCCTCGGCATATTTAGGTCAACGCAAGTATAGGCAATTTTTAGCAAACTTTCTCGAAAACACCCATGCGGTAGCTAGGTATGCAGTTTGCGCTTATGTCGCGGCTGCGTTACATTATAATAGCAGCATGCTAGTTAAAGTTAGCTAACAAAGTAGCCTAGCATCCCAAATACTGTAGTCTCATCACCAGAATAATAAAATCCGTTAAATGGTAAAACAACGGTAAATACACAGCAGACGTTACGTTTCGCCGAATAAAGCTCAAAGTCACTATGGGTTATAAAATGCATTTTACCGTTTGGATAAATGGTAAATTGAATGAAAGCTATGACCTCGCTGCATCTTGCTTATTAGAAGCATGGTAGGCCGCAGCGTTTCATGAATCCATCTATCCAGCTAACTAGCATGCCAGCTAACTACTGCAAAATTTCATGTGATGTCACTGGCAGTAACGTTAACGTTAACTGAAAACAAAGCCTTTGCCAGACATCTATTTGTCTAACAACGGCATATTGACACAATAAGCACTAATACTTGCTCAGAACAGTTTACACGGTCTCTGTCATCACGTAACCACCTCCATGAGTATACGGAGTGACTGACATTCACTCTGCTGCAGTGTCACAAACATGTTAGCGTTAACGTTAAAACATTTCACAACACACAAGGACAAACAGTCAGTCACATATTGCATCCTACCAATAGGGAATTATTACCGTTGTGTGAATTCCCCAACAGTTGTACGATTATTTCGCAACCTAACGCCAACATTACCCGCTTACTTGGGCCACGAACCAGCTGCTACTAGCCCATAAGCAGGTTTAGCGAACTGGTTAGCTATCGAAATGAGTTAGCTTGCGTTATCCAACTTGCTGCCAAATGTTGGTTAACCAGTCATTCACCAACTCTTGGGAGGTTAGCCTGTCTGTTAGCAAATGTCGGTATGCAGTTTTATGTAAGTAGGCAACAATGATTATCTAAGTTGCTATTTTCTTCCAAATTGTCATGTCACGAGTTGCACAATAGTATCAACACCTTCATGTTGTCGATTTGAGATTACTTAGTTACAAAGGTCGGTAATGTAGTCCATCGCCTTGAAAGGGTGAATTATAAAGACTATCTATTATTATCTTGATCTGTTAGCCAATTTAGCAAGCTAGCTGACCAGCACACACTAACGATGGCCCAGAGAGATGAAACGGGGCTCAGTGTACCGCTCACATTTCGACTACCGACACTAAAGTAGCCTTACATCACGAACACCGCCAAGACATATCTAGAGTTACTTACTTTTTTTCAACGTTGTCTTCGCCGCCACTGTGAATTGCAGGCTCGTAATCTAATATTACGTACACTGGGCCCAACACAATCCCAACGTGTCCCCCCTTTTCTGAGTGTGTATGCCTCTCTTTTTTCTCTCTCTCCACGTGTTGACCGTCCGAACAGCACACTCTAAAAACAGATCTATCAGCTGATCAAGTCTCGCGTTAACTGCGTCGCGAACGATGGAGTCTCGCGAAACTCAGCACCAGACATGTCCATCTTTACGCAGGTGGATACTCCACTGGATAGCAGAGATTTTTTTAACTTTATGTGGATAATCTGTGGATAGTTTAAATTACTTTTCCAGTTTTACGAATACCACATTTTGTGGAAACAACTAATTACCAACTTTCACGAGAAGAGTACAATTAGAAACCAGTAAACAGCCTTGGTCCCAAATGGCTGTACGATTTGCTTATCAGCTCCTTTACATATTTTTCTGGTTATAGGCTTATGATTTAGACATTTAACTAATTGACCGGTATGACACATGCCAAATGTCTATCAAATTAATAACACATTATAGGCCTACCTGAACTGCAAGCACACCTAAATATGTCTTGAATTTAAGCCTACCTCCTGAGATAACAGGAGGCAGGGATACTAAGGTGTAGGCAGAATTTTTATGTTTGAAATTTTGAGATATACCCAAATTCTGCAGAAGTTTTGAAATGTTTGTTCATACATAGAGAATCAGGAAATTAGGAAGGGGTCAAGTGGGAGGCAGGTTGAACTGACAGTATGAACCAACAAGCCATCTAGACAAATGTGACAAAGTGTAAAATATGCAAACATCAAATTTGTAGAAGGAAAACTTTTATTACGAACACTTGAATAATTAAATTTGCATGTTACATCTACAGCAACTAACGGCTTTACAAAAAGGAAATGATACAATAAGACATGTATTTACAGTAGTAAATATACCTTTTTCCATTTTTACACAAAATATTTACAAAGGCAAAAAGTACAGACTTGTTTTTCCTCTGCAACTGTGGCCAATGTGCTAGACAAAGGTTTAGCCTTGCATAATCAAACTAAATATGCCATGTATTCGTGTATTTGACTGGAAAAAAGCTGGAGAGTGGTGACTGCTTTCAACCCCAACGCTATTTAAAAGGTGTCCGTTTTTTCTATCTGTACCTTTTTTGTCTTCTAAAAGCACTCTTGGATAACAGTACCATATAGGCTGTCGCTCTCATCTTACAAAGCGTTTGGTGCAATTTAAATACTGATTACAGGGGCTTATAAAAACAAACATAAACAAAGAAATATGTGGTAAAACAAAACAAACAAAACCCCCATGCATTTAACACCTACTTGGCCATCACATTTGGCACATTTTTTCTTCAGGCTTAAGCACATAGAATTCAGTATTGTGAAAACAACTGGTAATCATTTTTGTCCTTCAGGCGTAGCTCATGAATGTACTACATGACAAGAAACACTTTTTTAAGTGCCATTTTCAATATATTTTGATGGATTTTCGCATACTCCCATTCCAATGGCCATCATGTAAACACATCTAAATGTACTCAGCAGAACTTGGAGGAGTCATAGGGGAACCTCTGAAAACAGCACTTTTGATTCAGTTTGTTACTAGGAGTGGACGCTCAGAGGTCAAAATTAGCATCTTGGGTTCTTCAGTAGTTTCAGGCAAGAATTAAGATGTCACTAGCTGTGTTGAGGGCCAGTTAAATGCAGCATAAATAATAATTTAAGTCATTGTACCATAAATCAAAGGCCGTCATTAAAACATTACCAGGCTGATGCATACGGTCTTTATGTGGTATTAGTTAATTTGTAGCAAATTGTTTCAAAATAGAGGTCTTAATGGCACCCTTTTCACACACTCAATAGACTACTTCAAAACAATCTGTGGACAGAGGTAATAAAATTTATAATAAAACACTTGGAAAAAAAAGTTGTGTTTGGTCCCTATTTTTTCCAAACAGAAAAATGAGGAGACCCTTGTTTCTCAATGCAATCAATAAATCAAACTTTTAAGGGAAGCTTTAACTTGTCAGATCTGGTCAGAGATACGTTTTTTTTGTACGTTTGAAGTATTTTATTAACTTTGGTTTCATCTTAAAGAGGTCAGGGCAAGTTTGTCCTGATGCTTGAGTAATCAATCGTTTTAGTTTCCCTTTAATATGATGAAGATCATGTCTACAGATTTGAAAGCATAAGATTAAGCTGGCCATGTGAAGATCCTGGAGCCTAGATCCTGCTAACTTGTCTACTTGATTGCCTAGGAGTCTCCCTTTTTCACACGAACTGCATGAACAAAATCCCATGATTTTTTAGCACAAGTGCAGCATCACTGGATGTCAGTAATGGTGTCAACAAACAAGCAAATATTCAAAGTAAAAAAAAAAAAAAAAAAAGACAATGGCAGAGACAATTTCACTCTTATCCACTTCTGTACTGTGGGGAAGCAGTGGTTATTTGTTACCAAGGCTTTCCTAGTTGAATCCACTGAAACCAGTCACGGCGGCTCAAATGAAAACGAATGATTAGCCATAGTGCAAGATAGTCTTTGGTGCAGTGCCACTATGTTTGCTGCCATGCACTCACGACCTGCATTCAATTCCATCTCAATCAAACCCTTAGTCACATGAAGATCTTCACTGGGATCAAATGTTTCCTATTTGTGAACTGACTGAACAATATCTATGTGCGGTCACACCAACAGAATTAAACTGGGATTCAGGAAAGTTGTGTTTCTTGTATTCTGCTGTAGTAAGACACACAATACAAGTAGTGTTTTGCCTGACCACTGTTTCCTTCACTTTCTGACATGGTTAACTTCTAAAAACAAATCAGTTTGACTGTTCCTGTTTTAGGGTGAAGAGGAAAAAAAAATTCTCATGCCTTACTTATTTTGGTGTTTTGCATATTCCACTGATTTCCTGGTCATTCCACCAGACTGTAAACAAATCAACTCATTCTCCTCCCATAAAGTAAAGTCTTTCGCACTATTTACATCGTTTTTTGCATTGATATATTTTGTTAGTGTCTTGCTATGGGTGTCAGTGGATGACCAATGCATAAAAGAAAAAGAAACATATAGCATGACTCCATTCTTAGATGAGAGGAGTTCCAGGATAAATACTTTCTCAGGCTGAGTAATGACGCTTGTAATATTTCAGTCGATCATAGAATACTGTACTGTTTTACAATGCAGCACTCAAGCTCTATGGACGAGAGAAATGAAAAAGAAAAAAGAATGAGTCTCTAGGAATTAGTACCTGCACTTCCCTTCCTCAGCGAGATTGGACTTCATTTTTCCTGTTTTCAAACTATCTGAAAACCCTGTTGAAGGCACACCATGAATAAAACAACAACCCCAATATATGTGAAGAGTCATGTGCACTTTAGTCATCTGCACCTATTTACATATAGAACTTTGTAGGACTGTCATATGTACATCTGGCTAATATTAGAGTCATGTCCCCCAATCTTTGCCAGCTTTCAAGACTGTGGATATCAGAGTTTCCTTAGACTGAACATTCTTGCATTTGACCTCCCACCAAAATGCACTCAGCTCAAAAGTACAGGAAAGCCAAGTTCAGTTCCCCATTCATTGGAGATGATGATGCCAAACTCCAAAACTCACTGAGAATTTGGGGGGTGGGGGTGGGGTGGGGTGGGGGGGGTTGTGTTCCTTGATGCAATGGTTGCTCTGTGAGGTTTGACCTCCATGGTCCATCTGGTAAGTCAAATGTTGTTGCTCTTTTTATTCCAAATGCTTTGAGTGTTTGCCTGAATAAGCCATCCTTTGAGAGATCTGATCACCTTTTGCTATTGTAACTTCCATATATGAAAACTTGAGAAGAGATCCTTCCATTCCAAAACTTGGGGTTAATGGTTTTCCATGAAAAACAAAAAACAAAAGAAACAACAAGAAAAAACACAAGGCCTCAATCTGTTGACCCAGGACACAAATGTGCAACTTGACGCCCACCAGCTCTGTCCTGATTAACATTGTCCCATAAAGCCCAGTGGCTCTCTCTTTGCTCAGCTTTGCTTTCGTCCCAAACCTGTTCATTCAAAGGGCAGAGTTTTATGCCTGTGAGTAATTCTCCATATTCAGTTGTCCACTGTTACGTGAGGAGTGCATCGACAACATCCAGAAGCAAATGGCTGAGTGTCTGACTTTCACCAGAGTGTGGTACAAAAGGAGCGGAGTTGAAATCAGAGGGGTGCTTAAAAAAACTGGAGCCGAGGGAGGGATGGAGAGAAGGAGGGAGGGAGGAAGAGGAAGCACGTGGGGATGAGTGGAGAAGCGCGGGGCGAGTGCACTACTGGGCACGCTCCTCCCCTCTCTGCCCATCTCCAGGGCTGCTCTCTGCGTGTCAGACGATCTTCTTGATGCTGGGCCTCTTGAAGCTGCCGTGGCTGCGCTGCTTCTGCACCTGGCTGGCCGAGCCGTGGCGCGTGCGGGCACCGCTGGCGTGCCCCGTGGTGGGCGACAGCTCCACGTTCTCCTTATCGATACCTGAGGGTGAAGGTGGACAGGTGTTAATGAGTCAAGCTGATGGCCTGAAGTCAATGAACACACACTTCTAGAGCTGATGCTCTCGCTCTAGTTCATTTTACAGGAGGCATGTCATGGCTGCACAAGTTTGCCTGTCAATTATTCATGTGGCTGACTGTCTCACAAGCGTCAGGCTGTAGCATTGGGAATGGGGTGCAGGCAATGAAATGGGATAGGACTCCGATGCTATCTGCACTCCCCTGCATATAGCATGCCTGTCTTCATGCCAAATCAGCATTGATTACTTCACTTCAGCTTTACAATTATATGCACTTATAGTATGGTACTTCATCATTCTAAGGCAAATTTACTGTATTAACTCATCAGGGCCCATTTGTTCAAATGTTATCTGACTGAATTTCAGATATTACATTGGATCACATCACATCTTGAAAATGGGTTGTTCAAAGGAAATATAGGAATCTGAAATATGATTAGATCATGTAATCAAACCATGGTTTAGGATCAAATGTTTAAAATATGTTGTAAAACACTTTTTGGTAGGAGTGGGATTCATTTGATTAAAAACTTTCTAACCAGATATATTGTCTACCAACTATTCACTCTTTATTTATTTAACTGTTATGGAGGTATATATGAGTTTGCATTTATTCACTTGCTGATCAGATCAGGAGTCTGAGGCTGAAGATCTGTCTGCACCTTGTCTACATCTTCAAATAAAAATTTGAATTGGCATGCATCAGCTCTTTTTCGTGGTGTTCAACATGGCCGATAGCCTAGGCTGCATCAGGGTGATACAATCTAAAATCGCTCTGAAGAACCAACATAAAGGAGAAAAGGATTGCCTGATCTGGACTAAACTGTTTGAACAACTGGGCCCTGGATACAATACATGTCAAAATGCACTGGCTATACTTGGTGGTAACTTAAAAAGGGCTCATGCTCTGCGATGTACACAGTCAATGAAAATATTTATGATCTGTTAGATTATCCCAGTGATGACAATTATGCTAAAATATTTTGGTCATAAGGACGCCTTATGATTGTAAGAGAGAGAGAGAGAGAGAGAGAGGGAGAGATGTCAGATGAGTGTATAATCAGTTTACTAAAAGCACTCTGAATTTGAGTTGAGATCCATTTGGAACACCAGGGGGCATCTTGTGCAAGCTTGAGATCTACTGCTGCGCCCAGACATGGCTAAAGTGACAGACACAGCCTTTTGGAGAGGGGTTGCTTACAGAATATGCGAGCATAGAGTCATCTAAAGACAAGGCAAAGCTGTTAAGTATCTTTAAGCACTTCCTTTCTCACAAATCCAGTCTTGATGCCTATCCATAAAAAGACAGCTAACCGCCAAAATACATTGTTCTAATCCATATCTTAAAGGGATATTCTGGTCCAAACCATCCCATAGGCCTGTTGTTCAAGGTCACCAACAACTGTAAATAGGAAAAAGTCAACATGGGGCAAAATGGCAGCTAAACCAGTGAGAGCACAGAAACTGCTTCATTATTTCGCCTGGGATACCAATTCAGATTTTGGGGGTTTTGTTTACCCCAGAATACCCCTTCAAGACTGCTGTACAGTCAAACTCCATAGATTCTCTATAAAAACAAGTCAGAGAAGAGTTGCTGGCTAAAGTTTGTGTTTCCTCTCCACAGGCATATACTGCATGTTTGTACAGCATGTGTGCACTAGCTCACAGTGAGGGGCTTTCTGGGTGCTGTGCTGGTGGGTAAAGGCCTCTACTTCACATCAGTGGCCTGAGGGTGAGAGTAGTACCTGGTAGGACGAGGTGTTGTGGGAAAACAGCCGACTTAGAGCTCGGCAGAGAAGCTTGGCCCACAGAGACAAAGAGAAAGAGAGAAGGAGAGGAAGAGAATGGAAAAAGGAAAAAAAAACAAGAATGAGTGACTACAGCCATGAAGAAAAGAAAAAACAGGCAGAAAAGAAATGGAAAAACATACCACTGTTATAACATTGCAAGAGAAACAAATGATAGAAAGCAAAATAACAGCACAGCAAAATCAAGAAGATAAAGATGATCGTTTACGATGGATTACTGCACCCATGCCCTAGCTTATGACTCATGATGTCTTTGTCAAATGAAACTGATTGGCATTGAGATGTTTTTCAAATACTGCAAATGAAAGCAAGGGTTGAATGTGAGAATCCCGCCATAGAGTTGTTGCCCTGAGCGCAGCCACTAGAGGGCAGCACAGAGCAGTTACAAGCAGAGCTGTAAAAAACTGCATCTGGCTCTGAGGGGAAGCAACTGGAGTTAATATACTACCATCTTTGAACAAACTAGCTTCAACCAAAACAAAACTCATAGAAATGTAGCAACATTTATATTTAGGCACTAACCCCCCCGCCATATTTGTATAATATTTGTGCGTCAGTCAATATGAAATAGCAAACCTAGCCAGTGCCCAAGAAAGGGTTAAAGCAGACACTCAGCTGAAGGAGAGGATCAGTGAAGCCAGGCTCACTGTGATAGAGTTCAACTTCAGCTCAACCTTTTCCACTTGAGGTATGGAGAGGAG
>JASCQY010000477.1:14575879-14587664 GCA_030264315.1 Sardinella tawilis
CCCCCCCCCCCCCCCCCCCCCCCCCCCCCCCCCCCCGCCCTGACCAGTTAAGCTTAGGGCCTCCAAAACCTTAGCAGCGGCCCTGAATCAGGAGGAAGACTGGCCAGCCTTGCAAACACAACAAGTACCTGAAGTTTTCTCATTCCGTCATCATCCTCCCACCTCCGCCCTCTCCTCTGTCCTACACACTGTTTGACCTCAGTGCATCTTCAGAGGATGGATCAGATGACGAGGAGAACCCTTCCGCTGTCTCCAGGTCAGTTAGGCGCAAGCTTCTGGCCGAAAAGGAGCACCAGAGATGCGAGAAGAGGGAACGTGCTGAGCGGAAAGAGCGGGAGGAGCGGGAGGAACGGAGACGGAAGAGGCTGCTCATCTTGCAACCGCTAAGGGTGAGGTATGAGCAGTGGAAGCAAATGCACGCACAGGAACAGGAGGAGCAGAGAATCGCCAAGGAAACAGAAGAGCGGCTTGAGCGGGAGTATTGGGAGAGGAGGTCGACCTTGAAAGTGGTTGAAAAACTGCCTGAACAGAGGTTGACTGAAAAGGGAGAAAGTCAGGAACCAAAAAAGAAAAAAACATTTTTTTCTGAGTTTTTTTGGAAGGGCTTTGGAAAGAAGAAGAACAAGAACAAAGCTAAAAAGAAAAAGCGTTATCAGATGGAGGAAGAGCTAGTAGGACAGTCAGTTTGGGTGGATGAGGATGGCGAAGTGCCGGCTCCTAAACCAAAGAAGAGGATAAACATGGGGACAGTTTGGAAGGGCTTTGGGAAGGAGAAAAAGAAGGCTAAAAATCAGCTGGAGGAGGAGCAGGTAGGACCATCTGTTTGGGCAGATGAGGAGAGGCAGCTGCCCACAGAGAGTGCTGAGCCCCCTCCAAAAGTCAAAAGGCGGCCAAAAAAGTCGAGATTGTATGGAGGGGTTTTGGGAAAAAGAAAAAGAAGAAAGAAAGAACTCAGCAACATGATCAGTTGGAGGAGGAGGCACGGGCATCTCTTAGGACAGAGGTAGAGATCGATGAGTCACTGGCCATGCAGTCCCAGAGACCAAAGAGCAGCAGGAAAAAAAGAGGCCTGTTTTCAAAGCTCTTTGGAAAAAAGAAAGAGAAAATAGAAAGACTTGTGGACCAGGAGCATATGAGCGATGTGGCAGGACTGTCTGTCTGTGTAGAAGTAATAGACCCATTTCCATCAGACAGGACAGAGCCAACTCCAAGAGCAAAGAAGAGCAAGGACAAGCCAGGCCTCTTCTCAAAGCTCTTTGGGAAAAAGAACAATAAAAGGAAAAACAAAAGGAAGGAATATCAGGAGCATTTGGAGGAGATCACCGTGTCTGGTAGGGCAGGAGCACCAACATATGGGTCACCAGCCCTAGTGAGGGACACAGACCTGGAGGTCCACTCTAGTATGCCCAGGAGACACACCACATCCTCCTTCACTGACATAGGGCTGGTATTCTGAGCAAACGTCAAAATGGTAATAGATTTTTAATTCCAATTCTTAATATCCAGGGAAAGCGGCCATGTGTACCAATATTGTTTAGCATGTATTTGTGTCTTGCAATTGTATTGTATTTGAGAGTCTGGGATTCGCCTTTCAGTGTTTCTCATCTCTTTCAATGCTAGATGCTCCTGTAGATGCCCACTCCTGGCCATGCTAGCTGCCCTAGTCCCTTGATGAGTCTCCAGCCCATCCAATCACTGAAATCAGTCCTCGCTAAGCTCCAGGTCTCAGCTCAGGCCAAGTATCCTCCTACTCCTAGCACATGTCCTCCTCTATCTACCTCCAGCCTCCAAACGGCAGCCAGCCACAAGCAGATGGGCTCCCCCTATTGGCCGGGTTCTGCTCGAGGTTTCTTCCTGAAACATGGGAGTTTTTCCTCGCCACTGTTGCCGCATGGCTTGCTCATAGGGGGGTTTCGGCTGCCGCTGTCCTCACAAATTCGGCTAATAAAAATGTTTAACATATTTATGTTGCTTTAGTTTGTTGTGTATTCAGTTTCATAGGTAAAGGTTAATCTGAAGTTGTGAAAGTCCTGGCAGAGGCAAGCTTTATAAACAGGCTTATGTTTTAGGAAGGATACAACCCTAACTGTATAGGGAGAGAAAAAAGCGTCAGTGTGAGAGGGAGTGGTGAGTGGAGGGTGGGAGGACTGGGCCACTAATGTGCGCTCTGGTATAAAAGGCACTCAAGGGCTAAACCCAGCAGTCTGGGCTCACTAAACACAGCCAGTTCAGTCCCATAGACAAGAGTGATAAATGTCAATGTCAATGTCAACCAATGGAGCACAAACTTGTTAATGTCTGTAACTCATTCACTAAAGAGAGAGAGAGCCCTGGTCAGATAGGCAGCACATTCACAGCACACACACAAACACTACTTTCACCTGGCTCTTTAGAAAGACTGAGCACTAGCTATGGAAAACACCCAATGAATGTGAGGAGAGCCAGAGTTAGTCTGGCATGAAGGGGTGACTGGACAAGAAGAAGAACATTTCATGAGAAGATAAATGAAACCAAGGGAGTCAATGTAAAGCAAACTAACAGGGCACAAGGCATGTGCGTGTGACATGGGAGGGGTGTGTCTATGTGTTTGTGTGACGGATATGAGGGGTGCCTGTGTGTGTCAGAGAAAGAGATGTGAGGTGTGTGTGAATGAGAGAAAGACAGATGAGGGGTGTATGTGTGTGCAATGTAGGGGGGAGTGTGTGTGTGTGTTGTGATGCGAGAAGGCGGTGTGTTTACTCTGTAGGTAGAGTGGCTGGTACTGGGGCGGCGACTCTTCGTGGTAGACCACACTCTGCACTATGCCATGCACTGGGTTCAGTAGGTTGGGGTCCTGGCACATGGACAGCAGGTTGTTGATCTTGGAGTCCAAGAGCGTGTGTCTGTATAGTACACAGCACACATGCGCACACACACACACACACACACACACACACAAAACAAACATATATAATAGAATATTTATTTCCATATTAGCCTAAAATTTTGTGAACTTTTTCAAGGCCAAACATTCAAGAGTATACACACAGAGTTTAGTTTTAACTCTAGCTAATGGCCCAAAAGAACAAGAAGGGATTATGCCACATTGCCATATAAGGAAGTGGCTATGCCATATTGCTGTTCTGGCCCATCAGCTCTTTTTTCTGCTGAGCCCCTCACTTCCTGAAGATGGATAAGGCCGCTCTGTTGGTGGAGTGGTGGCAGCGGGCCTGTAGCCAGCCTGGAGCCACTGAGCGGAGTCTGCTTGGGGGGGGGGGGGGGGGGTAGGCAGGGCTTGTATTGGCTGGAACAGAGGAGCAAGGGGCAGGGGATGGGAATTGGACTTACACGACTGGGAACACCTTTGGGAAGACCACACTGGCCTCGGCCAGATACTCGTACAGAATCCTCTGGTGGAACTCATCTGTGGTGTACTTCACCAAGGTTGCCTGGAAGACATCAGCAAGCGCACACAATTCGCACGCACACACACACACACACACACACAGCGCTTAATCAACAAGGCCACTCATCCAGAGGAAATCACTTCATTAATGCTCTCAGGGAGAGGAGAGGGAGAGGCGGCAAAACAACATGACACGAATAGTACAGGATGAGTCTATGAAAGGCATGCAGATGGAAGAGAGACAGAGAGGGACAGACAGAGAGAGAGAGAGAGTGACGAGAGATCAAATTGAGAAGGACAGATATTGCTGCATAGAATCAAGAGCTTCTGAAAGGGATGTGATGAAGGGAGACAGAAAGACCAATATGGACAAATGCATAAGCAAAGACAGAGAGAGAAAAAGAGAGAATAACACAGATGGCGGAGAAGGACAGAGGAGGAAGAGGCAAACACTTCTCTCACCAGCACAGTGACGAGGAGAGCCTGGATTTTGGGGTCTTGGAGCACCTCCTCATCCAGAAGTACGCAGGACTCCGACACAGACACCTTACGCAGGTGGGAGTTGGCTATTCTTTGGGTCTCTGGGAGACACAGGACAGCCAGGAGTTACATTATTGCACCCAGAGATCTCACACACACACACACACACACACACACACACCACCCCTTTCTCACCTATCTCGTAGTCGTTCTCAGCCACCCTCCTCATCTTTGGAGGAGTGGTCATGCCTGACTCCATGTCTGGCCTCTTTGGTGCTTTGGAGTCGGAGATCAAGTGATCAAAGCTCTTCCTGGTGCCTAATCATGCACATGCACGCACACACACACACACACATACGCACACATACACACACACACACGAGCATGTTAGAGGAGTGAGTTACACACAGCTCTGGATACCTGAGAAAATAGCACTCACAGACATTTAGTTCAGTATACACTGCAAATCAATTTCTGCATCTACCCAAGTTAACAGTTAGCTGGTTAGCTTGATAGCTTCTATCCTTTCTCTCCAAAGGACTGAAAAAGTTATGGTGGATGAGTTGCCTCTGAGCATATCTGC
Source organism: Sardinella tawilis (assembly GCA_030264315.1). Classification (NCBI taxonomy): domain Eukaryota; kingdom Metazoa; phylum Chordata; class Actinopteri; order Clupeiformes; family Clupeidae; genus Sardinella; species Sardinella tawilis. Next base: position 14,580,328 of record JASCQY010000477.1, read on the forward strand.
AGTTCAAAGCAGTGCAAGTCCTATCCAACAGGGTGGCGTGAATGACTGACTGTCCTACCGAGCAGCTTCTTGGTGTTGGCCTGTGAGGGCTGGCCCATGTCCAGGCTCATGGACTTGCGCGTGCGAGGGCTGATCTGGCCCACGATGGGGTAGTGGGCCGCCAGGTAGCGCTCCGTCACTTTGGGAGACGTCCAGGGCTGGTTCTCCCTCAGGGTCCTGGAGAGCACAGAGAAGACTAGGCTGACTCCATGCTGTACATATGGGAGCTCCCACCGTTACATTATTTGGCTTTTGGCTTTGATCCATCATTACATGTATTCAATTAATTCGTCATGTATTCCATTTTATCTATTCATTCTATCGATTTATTTCTGTCTAGGCATCATTTATGACATACAATATTCTGCTGAAAAGGGCAGGCTGGACCAAACCAGTCACTGATCTTGATTAAAAGCTCCTCGAGCATTAGGTTCAGCAATCCGTCCCATACAGTTGGTAGCCAACATATCGAATAAAAACAAAACAAAACAAAATGATGAAAAACAAAAACAAATCAAGCCTATCAATTACCTGCAGCCCGGGTCGCTATGATACACAGAGAAGGTGTCCATGGAAACGTTCTCCATGGTGACATCGGAGATCAGCAGCGACTTCCTGTGCTTGAGACTGCAGCGACTCCGCACTTCCTCTGAGACTGTGAGCAGAGCTGCGCGCGGGAGAAGAACAGCCACTTACACACCCAACACCACAACTTAGCACCTCAACGGCCCAGCGCAATGGAGCGGAAAATCTGCTCCAGCACATTGCTGTGATACGCTCACAGTGCTAACTGCCTGCAATGTGTCGTTGCATTTGCAAGCTCTTGCCAGTGGTGTAAACAATGGGCAGCATTCAACAAAGTCTTTTCCTACTGTAAGCACTGTGTAGGTCCGACTCGCCAATTATCCTTTCAAGGGTTTGCTTGCATTGGTTCTTAAGGGTCCATTTCACATTTATTTTAATACTGTAAAGTGCAGAATTGAAACGGAAATAGAAATGACACTTTATTTTACACAAACAAGCCACTGCTGTGATGCCAGTGCTCTTTAGGGTGCATAGATTTGGATTTTACCGATGTACACATCAGAGAAGAGACATTGAATAGAATGATGGAAAATCTCCTTGAAGACTGTGGAAAATGGGTTAAAGAAATTTAAATTTCTTCTTAAGACCCAAAGGTTGCATAGCATAGCGTAGTGCTCTACTGTCGATCTTTTATAAGAGCTATTGCCGAATGAGGCCTCAAGTTCTTACACTTTTCCCCGAAAGCTCCAATCAAAACATTGGTGTAGAATTCTACTCTAAATCGATGTGAAGCCTGCTTCCATAAGAAAAGTGATGCTGTGCTTGTGGTCTCTAAACGCACCTGCTAGGTAGGCCACACTCTGAGTGTTGACTTCAAACTTGTCGCAGCCCATGGGTTTGGCCACCAGGCCCAGCAGCGTGTGCAGGATTCGCACAGTCCGCGCTACTGTGGTGGAGGACGGGTGTCTGTAGCCTTCGGGAAACACAATGGGAATAGCACCTCTTTATGTCAAAACAAGCAATCTCAGGTCTTAAGAGCATAGCCATAGCCAGCCATAAACTAGCCATAAACACTCTTCCACTTCTACTCATGAACGAGCCACACACATTCACTGTTTCTCAAAGTCAAGGAAGCATCCTTCCAAGCCACTTTTTCGAGGATTCCACGTCATCGCACCTCACCAAGCACTGTTCCAAAGTCAAGGATGCTTCAAAATTCTACCGAGTGCAGAGTCCTTCTTTCGAAGGTTTTTCAAGGCTGCACTGATGGACCCTCTGTGTTCGAGGATTTCGAATGTTACGAATGTTCGTGAGGTTTGAATGCTCGTCTTCCTAGTGCGCGGCTTCCGAGGCCAGTGTTCTACAAAGGAGGCATCCTCGACTTTGAGAAACAGTGATACAGTACAGTCAATTAGAAGAGAAAAGGACAAAAGAATAGTGAATAAAGGAGAGGAGGAGGAGAAGAGGGGGAATGGAGGAGAGATGGAGGGCCATCTACAGTGCATTAGTGTAGACCTACAGTGTCTAACTGGAGGCTCAGTGCCAGTGGCACACACAACTGAGAGCACCCTCCAGTGGTCGGGGGTAACTGCCAGTGAGGCCCCTTCAGTGGCTCTCTTACCTTTTAGCAAGTGGCCCACCAGAGCAAAGTTGAAGTTGGAGGTGAAGTTGAGACCCACAAAGTGATCCATCTGTTTGCAGTGCCACTCCAGGGGCTTCCGGACCTCCATGAACACCTCCTCAGGACTCTGCAGAGAGGGAGGAGGGGAGGGAGAGAGAGACGGAGAGAGTTGGAGTGAGAGAGAGAGAGAATTGAATATCTAAAAAAAACAAACTTTAATGAACAATTAGTTAACTTCATTCAAAAGAGTAATCTCTCAAAAACACAAGCAAGTCAAGTCAGAGAGAGAGAAAAAGAAAGAAAGAGAGAGAGAGAGAGAGAGAGATTCCATTATAGATAAATAAAGATGATTTCTATTTCATAGGAAATGGCCACTGAATTACACAACTTCCTTTCTCTTAAAGAGAGAGCATGTTTTTAAAAGGCAGCTGGGTGGTGGATGGTGGGTGGATTTGGTCATGTGAGGGATGGTCAGCGATGGCCTCTCTCACACATTGTGCAAGGAGCAGCAGCACCATGTGGTCCTGTGGTCAAGGCTGCCACACCACCAGTGAGGGTGAGAAAAGCACTCATGGGGGACATTCAGTATAGGCATCGCTAGTTGCAGACCTAAAACAGCTTCCTGTCTCACTTTAAACTCAGGAGCTCCTGTTAGCGGATTCCATCTGTGGTCAGGAGCCCCTGAGGCTAAGTATGTGCTACATGTGCTCACTCACACACACACACACACACACACACACACACACACACACACACTCACTCACTCACTCACTCACTCACTCACGGAGGTGTGTGAAAAATGATCTTAAACACTAGTGGAAGAGCCACGGCTAAAAATAGCCTCACTTCTGTGAGCTAAAAGGCCAGAGGTCTTTATTTCTCCTGACAAGACTGCACGCTACATGAGTCACAGGAGGCTTCTCGCTTACACACACACACACACCGATGTGTACACACACCCACACTCAGACACACACAGACACACACACACACACACACACACACACACACACAGAGACACACACACAGCATTAGTAGTCCTATTAACTTGCACTATTTCTCTAGGCACACTCTATACTATGGGGCAGTATCTCTCTCTGACAGCCACAGGCTTGTCCTTTACTCTCTCTCTACCCCCCCCCCCTCCTCTCCTTCATACAGTTGCTCCTTGTCTGTCTCTCTTCATCTGAGGCCCAAACTGTCTCCCTCTCTCTCCATGGCTGCATACAGTGCTAGTGTGTGTGTGGAGCTACTGCACTGCATGTGTCTATACATGTGGGCTCACAAAGGCCTGAGGCTCGGAAGAATTAACCCCACTGACAGGCTCTGCTCTGCTCTCCATGTCCTGTCTCCATTGGCTAATTCATCAGACCAGAGAAAAGGGGATGGAGGACAGAAGCCCAGTCACTGAGCACCGCTGTTCGCTTCTCTCTCTCACACACACACACACACACACACACACACACACACACACACACACACACACACACACACACAGAGGAAGAGTACACTAGGCTGGTCTGCTGAGGGGGACACACTAGGCCCAGAGAGTGGGCCTATTGATTTGCCGTGACTGAATAAGGCCCAGTGGGGAGCGGTGGGAGCGGTGGGCCGGTGGGCTTGCGGATCCAGGAGGCACCGGAGCCACACTGCAGCACCATCAGCTTCAGAGACCTTAGAGGTGTCAGACCAGAGGAGTGGGAAAGTTTGTCTACTTCTACAGCAGTTCTATGTGTGAGAGACAAGAATCTGTGTGCTGTGGTGTGTGTAAGTGTGTGTGTGTGTGTGTGTGTGTGTGTGTGTGTGTGCAGTACATCATATATAAATACAGTATATCTTTGCATTTCAAACCCGAAGGCTTTGGTGTGTGTAAGAGTATGCATGTACCTTATAATTTACAACCCTGGGGGCTATGCTGTGTGTAGGCATGTGTATGTACCAGTACATGATCATTAAAGGCCCAGAGGCTGTGGTGTGTGTACTGTGGTGTGTAAGAGTGTGTGTACCTTATCGTTAAACACTCGGAGGCTGTGGTTGCGTGTAAGTGTGTGTGTACCTTATCGGTAAACACCCGGAGGCTGTGGTGCGTGTAAGTGTGTGTGTACCTTATCGTTAAACACCCGGAGGCTGTGGTGCGTGTAAGTGTGTGTGTGTGTGTACCTTATCGTTAAACACCAGGAGGCTGTGGTGCGTGTAAGTGTGTGTGTGTGTACCTTATTGTTAAACACCCGGAGGCTGTGGTGCGTGTAAGTGTGTGTGTACCTTATCGTTAAACACCCGGAGGCTGTCCAGGGTGTGGAGGTTCTGCTCCAGGAGTGCAGTGCCTGCTGAGTAGAGGTTCACCTCGTCCAGCTGCAGCACAGCCACGGCCACCCAGAACAGAGCCCTGTGCATGGGCGAGTCCTGGACACACACACACACACACACACACACACACACACACACACACACACACACACACACACACACACACACGAATACAGTCTGACCTTAACTAGACTCAAGATTAAAGGAGAAATGTGGAGTGATAAAATCCATAGCCCTGTTGGTTGAAGTCACCAAATGCTGTCGGTAGGAAAAAAGAAAAAGCAAATACACCAAATAGCAAATGGGCAGCTAATCTTATCTTAATGGGGCATAGGAATATGTAACAGAAAGTGAGTTTTTGTGCCCCATTCACTTACAGTAAGCTGCCGGTTCATCAAATTTTCTGGTTGTTTTTCCTACCAATAGCCTTCAGTGACCCTGAACAACAAGGTACTGCATTTACTCACACCAGATCATGAGAAACTACAATAACCTTTCACGAGAAAAACCAGGACCTAATTATGTATCAGTAATTTTATAATGCTATTTTTTGACTTTTTCAATATGAAATTTGCATTAAAAATACAATCATATTCCAAAAGCATGAGTCCATTCTGAGCAGCACAGGGTGCCGTTGGGTTACTGCAGCCCTGATCCAGGTTCAGTAGTTCTCTGTGGAGGCAGCGGAGGAGGCGTCAGTGGGCTGCCTACCTTAGGCAGCAGAGGCTGCAGCTTGGTCAGAGCGATGACTGTAGCCTCGATGAGAACCTGGCTGTTGTAGTTATCAGAGCCCTTTAAACAGCACTCCAGACCCTGGGGGAAGAGAGAGACACACACCCACGGGAGAGGGGAGGAGAGGGGGAGAGGGGGAACAGTGAGGTGGACGAGGAGAGAGAGAGAGAGAGAGGGTGATAGATGGAGTGAAGGAGGGAGGGAGGGAGGGATGGGTTCATTAAATCAGCTGAGGCACTGGAGCGAGGACAAGGAGATTTGGAGAGAGCCTGCAGAGGCATGGCATCATCCCACAGGGCTCACCACAGACACAGCCACTGCACACACACACACACCTCACACACTCAGCTCAGTCAATCGGAAGGAAGCAGCACATGGGTACACGTATGCACATTTTTGTCTGTCCCTGGAGAACTATTTCATTCAGAAGTGCTTAGTTCTAATGAAGCTCTGTAATATTTCTAAAGCATTATTTTTCCACTGGCAAATTCAAATATGCCTATAAACATGCTGCAATTTCAATTTATGTATGTGTGTGTGTGTCTGTGTGTGTCTGTATCTGTCTGTGTGTGTGTGTGTGTGTGTGGGAGTGGAGGAGGCACTCACTCGGTCGATACTGAGCAGGGGGCTGGCCTTGCTGAGGATGCGGATGATCTGCTTGATCTGGCCGTTAGTCACACGCTTACTGATGCAGCCAAACACCACCAGGGCCCGCGGCTGCAGAGACGGGTTATACTGAAATGCAAACCTGAGAGAGAGAGAGAGAGAGAGAGAGAGAGAGAGAGAGAGCCAGGAAGGAAGGATAGAAGGCGGAAGAGAACAGAGGGCGAGTGAGACCGTATCAGAGAGGTAAAAAAAGACATCAAAAGCAAATGAGCAAAGACAGCCTGTGGTAAACAGAAAGACACAGACACACACAGATGAAGTGCGTCACTCAGCAGATGTGTGAGGGCCAGCATGCGGCTGGCTGCACCAGGGCTACTCACTTTTGAGCCAGCTCCGTCCACTGGTCCAGCCACTTGCAGCCGGGGATGTCCCTCATACAGGCCTGGGGGGTATAGGAGCACAGTGAGAGGAGGACTAGCTAACCAGCTAACTAACTAGCATACAGACGCACAGACAGACAGACAGAATAACAACAGATGAACAGACAGACTAAACAGATGTTGGATAGTGACCTCCATGATCTCCAGCAGAGCTTCTGTGACCGTCTCCAGCGAGGACAGAGCAAACGTCTCACGCTCGTACGACCCCGGAGAGAACGAGCGGTCGCGGTAGCTGGAGCGGAAAGCGATGACAGCTGCCGATTTCACCTTACTGATGCCAAACAGCAAGTAGAACTTGGGCAGCGAGAATTCCGTCAAACTCAGACGAAGAACCTGCTTGGTCTCCTCTGTCATGAAAAAGAAACAAATACACAAGTTAGAATATTTTACTAAAATGACGCTCACATAACGACCTCTTTCTTTGTCCCGATAAGGAAATAAAGACTTGGCAAGCAGCCCAGAGAATACATCTTGTTCCATTTAAAGGGCGGGAATTAAGACGTGCAAAAACCTTTTGGGTAAAGCGATAGCATTTCCCTGAGATGTGTTCTCCCTTCTGCCCATTCGGGCATGACTGAGCAGGAGGGTTAAACTGGGGAATCTCAGTATATTTTCTCTCTCTTATCTCTGGCCATCTGTGTTCCACTCTGCTGATAAGAGCAGGAGTTGGGCTCCACTCTGCTGATAAGAGCAGGAGTTGGGCTCCTGAAGAGGGCATTGAGGAATGGATTAGAATATGCATGACTGCGCACCACCAGCTTCTGCCCGAGGAAGGCGAGAATGACTTTATATTGTATTATTTATTCTTCAGCAGACACGCTCATCCAGAGAGGCTTCCCTTCCCAGTGAAATAATGACGGGCTTCACACCACTCAAGCACCTAGACTTGGCTAATGTAGAATACTCAGGGACTCAGTCTGCAAACCTCTTAAGTCTCTATTGTAAGCCCCTGGTTTTTACACACCTGAATCCAATCAATCCACCACTTTCTTAACGGCTACAGCCCCATTAGCAGAACTCCCTTACAGTACACTCCCATTAGGGTCTGGGATTTGAGTGTGAGTGTG
>JASCQY010000477.1:14587764-14600115 GCA_030264315.1 Sardinella tawilis
GAGTGAGTGAGTGAGTGAGTGAGTGAGTGAGTGAGTGAGTGAGTGAGTGAGTGAGTGAGTGAGTGAGTGAGTGAGAGTGTTGTGCGTCTCACCACTGAAGCTGAGCTGGGAGCAGGTGCAGAGCGAGTGGATGATGTTGATGACGAGGCCGTGGGTGGAGGCGCGGAGCGACAGCGGGCCGGTGGCCACCAGCAGCGTCACCACGTGGAACAGGTAGGGCAGGTGCGCCGCCACGTCCAGCGAGTTGTTGAAGGAGAGCATGAGCATGTAACGAGCCAGGATGGCGATGTCGTCCCACATCAGGTGCTGCTCCAGCGTGGGCGTCGGCGACAGGCACGTCTTGTCGATGATCTTACACATTCGCCCAATCACCTGCACGCAAAACCATGTGTGTTTACAGAGACGTGCAGACAACAAACTAAAAGTCACACACACACACAACACACACACACACAACACACACTGAAAGCATGACTTGACATGGCAAACGCATAGAGACAACATATTCTCATTCAACAATGGCAAACATTCATATTTGTGTATAATTCACATGAATAATGTTGTAAAATCCATCAAGGCACTCGACTGTATAAATACCAACAGCACAGCTGTCAGTGGCCACAATCCAAAACACAAACATGTGAACCTATTGCCCTTATAATGTATCTTCAACCGCTAGATGTGATGCATGTCTGCATTGTGCCCAAATGCAAAGCGCTAGTAAACAGCATGCCTTTCATTTCACAACTTCATCAGCCCCCTGCACCCAATCTGGCCCAAGGGGAGTGAGGCTGGGGGGAGCCGCTGCTGGAGAGAATAGCATGGGGACTGGCATGGGCCTTGGGACTGGGCTGCAGTGGAGCGGGTGGACGGGGTCGGGGGAGAGGGCGCTGGACAAAGCTGGCCCTTGTGCTCGCCGCACTTGGCATGTTGGCACTGTGAGGTCAAAAGAGGCTGGCACTTAGTGTCGTTCACTCAGTGCCATGAAACAAGCCGTGAGGAGGACCACACCAACACACATCCACAAATGAACACCAGCCTGGCTTAGAGCACCTGTGGCCAAAGGGGAGACCTGTAGGACTCTGGGACGCATCACACCAGAAAGGTAAGCGTGCTCTCAGTGTTCAAAGGAGCATCCTCTTAAAAAGATATTAAAAAGCTGTCAAAATCAACAATGAACAATCAACTATTCACAGTTGTGCCCTGCCAACTCACAGGGGAAACAGTGTATAAGCTAATATTTGTTTTGGGTACACTAGTATTTGTTTAGTCTACGCTACTATTTGTTTAGTCTACACTACTATTTGTTTTGTGTAAGCTACTATTTGTTTTGTCTACGCTACTATTTGTTTTGTGTAAGCTACTATGCTTTGGTTTGCATGCATGTGTGAGTGCATCTGTGCTTGTGTGCCACCAGCAGACCATGAGCAGCCTGTGGAGATGATGGAGTTTAACTAGTGTGGGGGCCAGGAGCCATTTTACAGACACTTGAGACCATTCCAGGAGTATCAAGAGGAACTAGAGGCCAACTACAAAAGATTCCTCATCACAGTGAGTCTTCTTCGTTAAAATGAAGCTTTAGGAACAAACCGTAAGGATGAACAGAGACTGATGATCATTTGAACTCAATGAACTCAAGACATCATCTCAAGAGCAAATGTCATTATAAGTGTATGAAGTTAACTTGTTCTATTTCTGTTATTCTTGCTTGAATTGAAGGTTATGTGCTCATTGTATGACGGACACTAAACAGATTAAGACGCTGAGGGCGATGCCGAATATTTAACCTCATCTTTGAGGCTGTGACCCTGGGAGGAACATGGGTGGGTTTTTCTTTTTTCGCTCTGATTGTTCGGCTGATGAAAGCTCGACTATGTCAGCGGGCTCTTTTGAAACAATGGCTGAAGTGTTAGCAGGAGTGACGGCTGCTCCACCACTGCTCATGGGCAGCCCTCAGTGCTGGGCTTCACTCAGGCTCACGCAGAGAGCGCATTACAGGAGGAGAGATCCAATGACAGGAGAGGACCCACATTAGGGCCAAAACAGACAGATTGTTGAACACTGCTAGCAAAGCTTGCAGGCAGATAGATAGATAGATAGATAGATAGATACAGTAGATAGATAGACAGATAAATAAATAGATAGATAGATAGATAGATAGATAGAGAGAGAGAGAGAGAGAGAGAGAGAAATGAGTCAGAGTGTCAGAGAGCCTCTCCATAAAGCCTTACCTTGCTGGACACCAGCTTGACATTGCCAGAGGCCAGAGCCACCGCTGTGTCGGCCATCACCTCAGCCTTGATGGAGCCCAGGCCTCCGGTGGCGCTGGTCTTGATGAAGCTGTCCAGCACCACGTCCAGCAGGTCAGTGATCTGGCCAGGGCAGGGCAGGGCAGAGGTGGAGGTGGAGACACAGCACAGACATTTAGTGAGGGGGGAGGGGGGGGGGGGGAGGGGGAGGAGCAACAGCAGGGCTGGGCTGACACAGCACAAACCCAGCGTGGAGTAAGACTGACTGAGAGTGAGAGAGAGAACATCAATTAACAATAGAACACTAAAGAACAAACAACAACAACAACAACAACAACAACAACAAACAGCCTCCGATACGATCACTGATGCAAATGTCATCAGACACACAAAAAAAATCATTTCTCCTTTTCCCTTGAAGTGAAGTGATTGTGCTTGTTTGTGACTGGGACTGTTGACTGTTACTTTGCCTTTGTGTAGACAAACCTGAATGGGAGTGGAGCTTATCTTTATGGGCATTTAGCTAGTTAGCACTGCTCTTAGCGGCTCCCTTTCAAACACAAGACTTACTGTATGCCCACAGCGCCTGAGCAGACCGCTCACAGCACACACACTTGACAGAGAGCCAATCGAAAAGGGGGAAAAGAGAAACCAAATAGACATGCAGAGAGAGACGTGGAGGGTGACATACGAGCAACAGACAAACAGACAGACAGACAGACAGACAGACAGACAGAAGTCCTAATCTGACTAACAGACAGGCAGAGACAGACCTGTCCCAGACTGCCCCAGATCTTGGCCTGGATGGAGGGGTACATCTGCTTCTCGTTAATGGTCATGGTGATGAGTTTGTCCAGGATCGCCGTGACCCGCTGGCGCTTGGCGTCATCATTGTGTTTGCAGAAGCGCACCAGATTCAGCAGCCATGGGGTCATGTACTCCAGACACAAGTGCTTCAGCTCAATACCTGCAAACAGAGTGTGTGTATGTGTGTTTGTTTGAGTATGTGTGTGTGTGTGTGTGTGTGAATGGGGCACCAAATTAATACAAGCAATACAGAAAATACATCTGAAAATATAGAACATTATAGCACAGACGGTTATAATTCTGTATACAGTATGTGGCTTAGACAAAGGTACCATATTTATATTTCAGAATACTTTGTGTCGACACATTATATTTACACTTGATTTATTTAGCAGTTGCAAACTTGTCATTGTTAGCACTTTGCTGAACTAGCTGCTAAGTGTGGACAAGGGCTCAGTGAATAGTCTACTGGTGTTGCTTTGAGTGTGAGGGCTGACACTTTTGGTTTGTGTCAGCCCATTGTGGCCAGGCCATATACATGTACAGTATGATTAATAGAGTTCATGTCGGAGAATGCATGCCGTTAAGGCCAGAGGAGGAAGTACATGTTCAACATCTGTGCATCTGCTGTGCTATTTAGGAGAGTGCTGCATGCATGACATATGTGTGGTAGTGAGAAATGATCTAGAGAGTTCCATATACTCAACATGAGCATGTGTGTGTGTGTGTGCGTGTGTGTGTGTGTGTGTGTGTGTGTGTGTGTGTGTGTGTGTGTGTGTGTGTTACTGACTGGACTTGCTGAAGCCAGAGATGCACTCCTCCAGAAACTCCAGGGTGAGGTGGGGCTCGTTGGCAGCCAGAGTCTTGCTGATGGACACGATGAAGAGGGTGTTGTTGGCTGGGATGCAGAGGCCTGACGTCTCCAGAAGCTGACCCTCGATCTTCAGGTTGAACGTACAGGTTAAGGCACAGAGGAGGTTGTAGGCCGCTGACCTGCAAAGGCCAAGTGCAAACAATTAGACCAAGACCTGAGCCTAGTAAGGGAACAATACTGTCAATCAAAGAGAGCAGCTGGATTACATCACCAGTGTGAATCAAGAAATAATTAATGGAGGAACCAGTGGGATTATGACAGGAATATAAGGCAGACAAGGCAGATTAGTAGAAGTCAGTCTTTATCTTGCAATGTAAGCACATCATGATGAGCAAGCAACATTGTTGCTCTTCCTCTTTAACGTCTCCAAACAGTGTGGTCATGTCATGTGTGTGGTCATGTGAACATGTCACACAGTGTGTATGTCCACACGAGACGTGCTCACTCTACTAGGCATGTACAAATAGAACGGCTCTGGTGCTCTTGAAAGTCGCAGGCAAAACCTACAAATCTCTCAGAGGTTCTCCACAAGCACACCACTCACCTGAGGCTTTCCTCTACCATACTGTGCCACTCACCTGAGACTCTCCTCAATGCACACCCCCCACCTGAGGCTCTCTCTCTCTCTTTCTCTCTCTCTCTCTCTCTTTCTCTCTCACCACTCAACTATGGTTCTCTTGTAGCATACTACTCACCTGAGGTTCTTCTCTAACATAACCCTCACCCAGACTCTAACACACTGCACCACTCACCTGAGACTGGGGTCGGAACTGCCCAGATTGAGCAGGGCGATGTTGAGCAGCGTCCCCGGCACGTCCTTGGGCCGGATCTTGGTGTGCTGCGGGATGGAGTCGGGCTGCGAGAGCTCCCAGCGCGTGCGGATGTGGATGATGCACTGCACGATGGCCTCGCACTCCTGGTGCATGAAGGTGAGCGGCGTGCCCTGGTTGGCGATGGTCAGCGTGAACTGGCTCTCGTCCACCAGGCAGATCTCCTCCACCTCTGAGGCATAGTAGATGTCGTTGAGGAACACCTGCTGGCCCAGGACGCGGGTCCTCTCCGCTGAAGTCACCTGCACCGCTGTGGAGCCCACCTGTGCAGAAAACACACACGCAGACTGAGCTGCTGGAAGACAATTCTCTAGAATGTTCCTGGACAAAAAAAGTTCTTAAAAACATATTAAGACTAATAAACACTTAATCCACTCCATTCACAAAAACACTCCGCCATTTTAATTTTTAAACAGTTGTAACAATAACGCAATCCATTACAGTATAGAATGTAATGTTGCTGTTAAAAAAGCCTTACAGTTATATCTTTTCCGCTTTACGGAATGGCTTTACATAATGTCCCCTTTATAACAACGCACCTTTATTGCTTGAATAAAAAAAAAGCATTCTGGAAAGTCCCCCTCCCACTCACTCACTAACCTCACACACACACACTTACACTCGCACGCACTCATACACACACACACACGTTCTCTCTATCAGGTCAGTTTCACAATGTAACACTACATTTTACATGGCAGAAGTTCCTGAATTCGATTTCTGTGCCAATCAGGGCTGTTACAGTAAGTGTACACATGCATTCATCCGCTCTCTGCATGAAAGCAGAATGTGTGTTTCCACCCTCTGATAGCTCACCTTGATTGACACTTTGGTGTCCTTGTGTGCCAGCTTGAGAGCGTTGTGGAACACCTTGAGGTCCTCCTCCAGGGTGAGGGTGGCGGCGGGCAGCTTCTGCTGGTCAGGCTCGATGTGCTCGGCCAGCCGGGCGGGCGAGTCGATGAACAGCAGCTTCTTGCTGCCCTTGAGGCCCGTGAGCAGCCGCTCGTGGTACTTGGTGTACTCGCGCACCCACGTGTTGCAGTTGTACACGAACACGGCCGCCACGTTCTCGTAGGCAAAATTCGGGAAGACGACAAACCACTTGGAGAGGAAATCGGTCTTGAAGCGATTGCTTGGGCCCACGTGGGTCAGGTCCACCACGATCTCGTAGGGCTTGGCGTAATACGGCTTGAGGGTGAGGAGCACATGGTAGATGAGCAGGTCGCCGTTGATCTGGCCTGTTTTGAACCTAAGGGCAGGGGGACAGAGAGACAGACACAAAGCAGGGGCATGAGGGACAGCGGCTTCAGGACAGCCACTCACAGGCCGGAGGATGGCTGATCATTTTAACCAGACTTTCTCCCAAAACGATATATTCTCCCATTATATACCTGTACTGTATTACCACTGTGTGTGTGTGTGTGTGTGTGTGTGTGTGTGTGTGTGTGTGTGAGCAAAGGGATGTGTCACTGTATTTTCTGCACACTATTGTCGATCTTTCAGCTGTCAAAGCGAAGAGCTTGAGAAGCACTAAAACAAACAAAGCGCGTATGCATGCAGGGGTCTGATAGGCTGCTTATTTAAGCTGTAACCACATGCTGTATTCATCCGCTGTCTTCGTGTCTCTCATTTTATCTTTCTTTCAGTTAGCAAGACGCCTTTTAAAGCAGACAGACGCTCAGAGAAGCCCCAAATAACTCGGAGCACTAAGCAAACCCGACTCTGAGAGGAGCGCTGATCTGCACAGCACACAGACCTCAAGCACATCTCCCCTCTCCACCACAACAGACAGCTTTCGGACCCCATTCAGGGCACAACTCACAGAAATCTTGCCATCCAAATCTGATAACTACAACTTCGCTGCAGTCATGGTAGGTGTGCAAATGTTACTAATCAACCTCTTAAGCTGTCGCTGACAAACATTTAATCAAAGTTCTGTTAATTAAATGTGTCACTACTTTTGTAGTCAGTACGTCAATATTTCCAAGTATCTTGGGCCATTTCACTAGGCTAGAATCGATTCCAAGACACCAGTAATGAGAAAGCTGATGCTTAAACATCCTTTTCATATTGTGTTTCTAGACAATGACTCCCTTAGATACATCCACAATAGCATTGACAGACAACACCATGTCCGTGGAATACAACATATCAGAGACCACAACTCCAACCATGTCTGGCAACTCCACCCAGCCGGACCAAGACTTTGGCTGCATTCCAGCAGAGGTAGCCTTTGTGGTGATGGCCTCCGTGGGCAGTCTGGTGGTGTTCCTGCTGGCCACCATCCTGGTGCTGGCATGCCAGGTGTGTCGGCTGCAACGCCATCGGCACACGGGCCGACACACCCGCAGCAACGTGGACCTGGTGAGCGGCACCGGCTACTGGGGAGCGGCCGCCCAGGCCGAGGGAGGGGGCATCGTGGGGCCGTGTGACACCAGCGTCATGCTGGAGGAGGTCAAGGCCGAGGATGAGTTTGATGGCTCCGGGGATGAGGAGGAGGAGGAGGACAGGAGAGAGGTGCTGGTGACCGAGGACAGCAGGGCTCAGCCAGGGCTCACTGTGGCCCCTGTGGGGGAGCTAGTCGCTATAGAGGAGACGGACAACGCGCTGCCCGTACCCCCACCTCCACCCCCTCCGCCACCTCCACCCCCTATGCCAGGCTCCACCTCCACGGAGTCCTGTCTGGAGATGGGCAAAGAGCTGGAGGGTATGCCACTGGTGGTGTAACATCAATGCAATCTTGGAGAGGGGGGGGTTGGTAGAGGTATTGTTGCTCTCGGTTTCAGATCTGTTCTTCATCGGTTGAAAAAATTGGTTTCTTTTTGTTTGTTTCGGATGTTTTTGTCCCTTAGTTTTAATATGGCTACTCGTCAACAGGCAGCTGAGTAGAGAAGGAAATGATGATTGTGAATAAACTTGCCCCAGTACAGAAGGGAAAGCCTTTAAGACACATCTCCATACTGTTCACGTTACTGCCTGAGGATCTGTTGGACTGAGAACTGTCAGTATGATGTTCTAAGAATACCATGTTCATACTACAGTATTACTAGATACATACAACTAGAGCATCTTACTTCTGCAAAATTATTTGAATGTGGGTAATTAAATTATGACTTCAGAAATAACACAAACCTAAACAACAAAGCAGGAAATGTAGGTAGAAATAAGTGAAGATATGGTCTGTCATATAACCTGTGTATGTGTATGTGGGTGTTTTCATGCTTAAATACTTTAAATAATACTTTAAAAACTAAAACAATCTACTCCACAATTATTTGTAGACTCTGAAGCCTTTTTTAGTTCTAAATTCAATAAAAGCCTGAAAACAATTCCATTTCCCTGAACTATGATTTATGACACAGTCACAATAACAACAAAATATTAGCTAATATCCACTCCTGCACATCACCAGAGACTACAATCTGGTAAGAGGTGCATCAACATCTAGTGGCATATCTTCATGGGGGATTCCACCAGTATTCAATTGATGGGATTAGAATGAACAAACCCTATACTACAAAGTACATTGCTGATGTAACACAAGCATGTCCTGTCTCTAAATACAATTCAATGGCAAATGAAAGTGCAATATCAACTGAGAACGCATCATTACGGGAAAACAAGGTAAGTCACCCAAAACAGTTGTTGGGAGCATAAACAGCAACCTAAAATTCATAACATCACGTTTTAGATGTTCTGGTTGGGGTGGGAGGGGGGTGGTGGTGAGGGGGTTTGGTTTCACTGCATTTCCTGTCCCTTTATGAAGCAACCGACTTGAGTTCCGTTTTCCACAAACCTCACACTCTCTACCAGAACTGTCACAGTTAAGGCGTGGTTTCATCATTTCCATCGAACGAGAATGAGTTATCAAGACATAATTCATGCTAGATAATCAGTTCCATCAACCACGTGGACGTAGGATACTTGATCATCAGGAGTGGATGGGGTAGAAACAGAAGGTCAGTGCCAACTGTTTATCTTTATTGACACTTGAACTGGCTAAACACTATAAACTCAGTGATTAACATGGGGACAGCAATCACGCATATGATGGAAGAGTATTGTTATTTGAGTCATTTATTTGAATGAGAATATACAAGATACAAAGGATGGGATGATTTTGTGTTCATTATAAGATACTGCAAACTGCACACATAATCTGTCTTCAAGATTAGAAACTGTTATGAACTCAAGTGTGGCAAATTGCTGTGCAAACCTTTCATTGCCTAGCAATAGCATAGCAAAGTTTACCATCAGAATTGATGCATTTTGCTACATACAGCACACAGATGTCTGTGCTACAGTATACCTCATGGCCTGCTACCATCGTCTAATACCGGATTATCATCAACACATTTAGAATAGGAAGAAACTTTAGACAGTATTTTTTTTCATGTGTAGTAGCGTGAAAGGTGAAAGAGGAGAAATACATAATGTTAACAGAAGCCAGCCCTTATAGGACACTTTATTGTTTGTCTTTTAGACTTCTCCAAAACCGAGTTGAGTGTGAACAGAATGGAGCAGTTTTGTGGTCTTCTGCTGTTGCTGATTTGTGTCTTTCCGCCACTGGAGTTGGATGGGGCCACAGTGAGTCAAGGCTTCACACCCTCTCAACCTGAGAGCACAACCACGCATGCAATTAATAAAAACATCATGATACCTACAACTACGCAAAGCAGCCTTGCTGAACCAAGCCAGAAGCCAAACACTGCAGTATACACTGCTATGAACAGGCAGGAAACACCAAATTCAGCAATGTCTAAGTCAATGAATCAAACAACTGAAATGCCAGGCCTCCCAATGGCCCTTCCAACAGCATCAAATAAAGGGAAATTGCATTCAACCTCTGCGGTTCAAATGAACACCAGTCACACAACAGCATTGTTCAGCGCAACCTCAAGCCCTTCTGACACCCATCGGACAGATTCGTCTGAAAGATGGAACCATACAGTAATGACCACTGCTGAGCCTTCTAAACATGAGTCCACTCTGTCAGCTGAGAAGACAACCGTGCAGAATCCAAAACCAACCATTGTCCCTACTTTGAGTCATGTGACTACAAGAATGTCAACCCCAGAGAAGCGGACCACAATGAAGAGCACCACAAAAACAACTGTTCACCCAGACAAACACAAACCTTCTCCAACCAAACAACAGCCGTCTGAGTCTCATGGGATTGCTGCTGCCATCATCATTGGCTTGATTTTGCTCATGATGTTTGTTGGCATCATAGTTATCCTGATAAAAAAGCACAAATGGCAGAGGAGACAACTGGAGAATTCAGAGTGGGCAGGTCCCTCCCCATTCCTTGATGGAAGTGCCCAGCCACACTTCAGAAGGGACCAGGACTCCACCAGGCAGGATTCCAAGAGAATCTCTATCGCTGGCTTCCTTCCTCAGAAGCGTCAATCTCTGCTTGATGATATGGATGAGGGCCTTGATATGGACATTCTGCCCGGTACCACATTTGGACAAAGCAACAACCCAAAAACCAAAGCAGCCAATGGAACCTCTCAAGAGATAAAAGAGGACTCTCAAAACAAACAGGACCTTAAGAGTACCGAGACTTTCTCAGACAATCTCCAAATGACTGCTGAAGCAGCTAACCACGACCCCAATCCAACAACCACAGTCATTAAAGAGGACAACAGCTGTGACGTCAGTCCAAATGAGACTACGCCACCACCAGCAACCATCTCCACAGACATCCTTCCTCCACCTCCAGAGCTGGACCAGCAATCTTCAGAGGAGACACCACCTGCAACCATCTGCACAGACATCCTTCCTCCACCTCCAGAGCTGGACCAGAAATCTTCAGAAGAGACACCACCTGCAAGCATCTCCACAGACATCCTTCCTCCACCTCCACAAATGGATGAGCCACCTTCAGAAGAGACACCACCTGCAACCGTCTCCATGGACTTCCTTCCGCCACCTCCAGAGATGGACCAGCCACCTTCAGAAGAGACACCACTAGCAGAACCAATATCGGCATCAGAGGTGCAAATCCCTCCAACCCTGCCTTTACCTTAATCTGAACACTGGGAAATACAGCTACCATTAAACCATACAGAAAGGATATACTATAAGTGACAAAGATGTGATGTGTATACAGATGCTTTGATGTGTCGCTAACAGATGTGTCAAGGGAAGTGAAACTGATCGGTGTTGAAAATGGACCAAATTAATTGAGACTGCTGTGTTAACTGTGTCTGATGTATGTTACTGAGGAAAAAACATTGACAGTTAAGGAGGAGAGAAACAGCCACACAGTAGACAAAAATGACCACTATTAGACAGAAAGTTAGCAAACAATGAGGTACAGAAGGAAGAGCACGTCAACCTCCGAAAGAGAAAGGAGAGAGGAATGAGAAACGGATCAAGAGCACTTCAGAATGGAACCCATTTAACTGTGAATCACTGCAATGCTACAGCCTCACCCAGCAACTGTCAGACCCTGCAAGGAAAAAGAAGTGGCAATGGGCAGACACAAAAAGGCCAAATGAGAAGGCAGAGCCGATGCAATTCAATGCCCATGTACCTGGACTAAATGGATGCAGCTCCAGTGTCACTTAGGGTTCAGCTATAACTCTAGGCCTGTAAAAGGTCCTTAAAGCGGGGCTTCCACATCTAATGGTTTATCCATTGGTTGGTGGTACTCTGAATATAATACAAGCATCCTCTGCATGCCCCACATTAACGCCATAACAACACTTTTACTTTTACTGCTACAGGCATGCATTCAGATGCTATTAAGATGCTAAAGGACACGGAGGGTGCAACAGAGAGACACAGAGCACTGACTTTCTTGACAACTTTTTTCTAAAGCATGCCAACACTCAACTGCAGATTCCTGCCACTTTCTGCACAAGAACACAAGAGGAAATGTCAGCTGACCTCTGACAGACTCTGTGACTATTTTAAGGCATCAAAATCAACTTCCTTTTAATTCGGAGAATATCCTGCAAGTGCATGTGATATTTGCACCTGCTTGGGGGGTTGGGGGCAAAGAATCTTTCAGCATTTGTTATTGTATATTTTAATATAAGGGCCAAATAAAACAAAATGTCTGTATATCTTGCATGATTGGAACAAGAGCAATGATCTAAAGAGCAGAGGATTGCCAAAGGAAAATCAATGTGCTCTTAAGCATCTTTTAAAAAAGTCATTGGAATGTGTTTTCATTTTCGCTAGTTGCAGTGAGATGTAGAAGTTCTCTAAATCAACAGAGGACTGGCTGGCTTATTATACCTCCACCATAGGGCAGCTGATAGTGTTGCAGTGCAAGGCTCAACACATCTGATTGGTGTTGCCAGGCAGTTCCGCATGCAGAGATCTGCTTATCGCCCCTGATTGGTGCAGCCACCTGCTACAAATCTCCAGCTCCATGCCAGCGCTGCCTCTGCAGCATGTGAGCGTGCCTCTCATCGTCTCATCTCTCACTCACACTAGACACACCAGCATAGCCCAGCAGACACAGAAAAGATCTGCAGGGCTACTGGAAGCAAGATAATAGCAAGAAAGCACATGAGATTTAGTGACCTTAGCCTGTCAGGTCAATAAGATTTGTTCTTTTTTTTCACCCTTTACA
>JASCQY010000477.1:14650650-14668033 GCA_030264315.1 Sardinella tawilis
GCGCCCGGAACCTGGTGGCCCCCCCCCCCCCCCTTCATGTAAATCTTGAACTTCGCCACTGTAGAAATGGGTGAATTTGACCAAAGCCTCCTTGTGATGGTACATGTGACAGATGAGCTGGACTTGTGGTTGCCAAAGAGGGACAGAGAAGAAGGTACATCCATTCTATGTCGCCTTTAAAAGGTGCACTACGAGATCTTGCATGGTTTTTCGTGCAATTTCATTTTTGTCTCAAATCTTAGGCATCTCCCCTTGATCAGCTTGCTGCCTGCCCCCTGAACACATTGTGAAAAAGTCCGGTCTCTGGAGACAACACGGGCTGTAAACATCAAAGTCAACGTCAAGTTGATTTAGTAGCATTTTGTTTGTGTACGTGTAATGTCAACAGGAGTGACATCATTCAGGATCTCATAGTGCACCTTTAATGGTGGTGCTAGTTCATTATGGACAGCAGTTTGTGAGAACTCCCTACCACTAGACATAAAGGGAAATTACATTTACATTTTGCATTAGCAAATGCTGTGTAAAATGTACGACCTCAGGCCAGACTGGCGGTCCAAAAACTTGTGTATGACTTTACAAAAATACGCCATTATAAACGTTGAATTCAAACTTGTTTGAAAACGGGAAAAAGGTCTGTGCAAAGTTGAGAGCAAAAAGTACAGTTTATTGTGTCAGAAAATCAAAATCACAAACCGGAGCAAGGATACTGAGATCCCGCCCCCGAACAAAGAAATGGTCTCCCTTACAGGGTGCACATGTTTTTTTTCGATGCAGATAACATAAAACACATACAGAAGCCAGTATCCTCATTTGCCTGGTTCACACGACTATTCCAATGCTAGGCAGCATTGGGTCTGGCCAGGCATAATACAATTCCTGGTTCTCAAATATAAAAAAATACGTGTTTCAAATTTGAAGCACCTTCCCCCCTCAAATGTCTCAGTCTGCTGGTGGAGTTCCCGAATCTGTGGGAAACCGAAACCTGTGAATAGCATGCTTGGCCATATCGTGGCGAGGCCGCGCGCGTGGCCGATAACGTCACGGAATAGGCGAGCCCAGACTATATCCTTATACTAATATTGGTCAAACTTCTATTCTGCACGGCCTTTAGTAGGACATTCACAGCTTTAAATCGATATATTGACATTTAACATACATGAGATTTTAGGGCATTTATCTAAACTCATTGTCAATGAACGTGGTTCCCATGACACCCAACAATTGGAAATAAATAATTAAAGGATGCCCTTGAACTGATTTTACTCTTACAGTGCCATCTCTGACAGCCTCCAGTATTGCCTGAAAACCCTAAGTTTCTAAATACTGCCATCTCTGTTAGACTCTGGTATTGACAAAATTCTCTCTGAATTCAGGGGTTAGACTAACCTGACTCTTGCCATCTGAATTTTGTTCCACCTAGCTCCACACATTCATCTGGAACAACTCCAGTGGAAGGCAGAGCCTAATCAAAAATCCTTTCGTATGATTGGATAAACCCCTTGTTCGTCCCATTATTGACATGCTACTACAACCACTCACATGCAAATGCTAATGAGAACGTCACTTGTCCACTACGTCACATAAATTCAAATCCCGCCCGGCGATCCTGATTGGTTCATTATTTCCCACTGCCCGTGAGTCCAGATCAATGTGTGGAGCTCAGTGGAACGCCAAGTGGAGCTTAGTGGAACTACATTTATCTGGTGAGAGTCAGATTAGAGTTAGACATGACATAACAATAATTGAAATACAGTATTTAGAAAAGTCATTTTTGGATGGATTTTTTTTGCTAACCCAACGGCATCATGATACACTGTAACCCCTAAACACACGTTTGCTAATTATAGCGCCCCCAGTGGCTGAATGACACCAAATTTGTAAAACAAAAAAAATCAATTTTAGCAAAAAAAATCCTACAGGACCTAGCCTAGAAATGTAGACCACCTACTGTAGCAGCAGAATATATTCTTGCCTAGCTACTTGGTCTTGTCTCGCATGGTAAAAGCAAATCCTAGTCTGTCTCGACGTAGGACTGACCAATCAGAACGCTCTATCTGTGTAGCGAGTCATTGGGGCGGGCTTAGCACGATGATGAAAGGGCTGTCTGTTGGATCAAACGGCTGCCTGATAGCTCTGATTGGCCAGTAGCGCTGGCCTATTACGTGCAGAGACAATTTGAACGACAACTGTTGATCTCATCCAAAGGCCTCAGCACTGTGAACGATCTGATTCCAGACTATACAATTCATGTGTATAGTTTGGCTTGCCAGGCTATACGGGACCACTATTTCATGATAATTCATACCCCACTACTACTCTGGTTAGGGTCTTGGACTTGTGACCCAAGGGTGACTGGTTCAGTCCTCCATCAGCAGAAAAAATGCAGGCGGGGAAAGGGATTGAACATCACCCTCACATGTCCACATCCAGGACTGAGGTGCAACTGAGCAACGTACCTAGCCCCTTACTGCGCCCCGAGCTACACATCACATCTACACAATTGATGAGATTAAACGTCCTCAGTTCTGTCTCTGACATATTGGCGTTTTATGATGCAGAAACACTTCTACCAACTGTTGGCCTACCCTAAACATCATGTAGCCTGTGCTTTTGAATTGAATAGTGACAGTTATTCCTGTTCATCGCCACCAGATTTTTTACCAGGTGGTGCCAATAGAAATAGACTCATGGAATTTTGTTCTATATTCTTTATTTTTTGGTTCTTGTTATGCACTTTGATATTGACTTAAATGTATAGTCTTCACATTTTTTTTTTGCAATCAAATATTTATTTTATTTTAAATGTAAAATTATAAGTATAGTCTTCACATATAAATGAAAGAAAAAAATGTTTCAAGGTGAATACATGGGTTTTGGTCATTTTTTCCTTAAGCTGTGACAGAGTTGAGAGACAAGTCTCCATCGATCTCCAGCGTATCAATCTGTTGCAGGTTGCTGTGGCGATGCTTGTAGTTGTGCACCTGCTGCCCATTCACCATGATGGTGTAGCCATGAGGACTGCACACTATGGTCAGCTGAAACACACCAAGAGGGAATATTACACTGAGTGAGATAGTCACAATATAACCGCAACCTCTACAGTAGGTCTACAGTATGTGCCTATGAAAGAGGACCAATTCAAATATTTAGGCTGATACATTATCGTCAATTAATGACTGACTATGAAATGTTAAAGATGTATTATTTCTACTGCCAAACTGTTTGCAATGTTAAAATCTCTCTAAAATAACTGATGGGGTAACAGACTTAGGGTGGAATTCTCCGATGTGCGTAAGTTCAGAAAACACTTAGCTGCGTGCTTTTCCGCCATTCGCGCCAATGACGGAGAAGCGCGCAGTAAGTGATTTTTGAACTTACGCACCCCGGAGAATTCCACCCTTAGTGAATAATTTGCATTACAGATCATTTATTAATGAATATATCCTGCAATGATTCTCACAGGCTCTCGTAGAACAGAGGTTGTTAAAAATAGTACCATGAATTGTTGTCCACGGTGAAAGGGCATTCCACCTGCACGCTCCTCACTCCCCCACTTCTGGTGCATGTGACTGTTGCGCACCACAACATTCTCATCAAAGCGTGGGTTGTAGTGGAGTGCTATGCCATTCCTGTAGCGCAGGTTAACCGTTATTCTGAAAGAACAGAGATCAGCAGAGTTACAGGGCACTTAGGAACCTGTGAGTGTGCTCTCTCTCTCATGCTTTGGATCTACTGCTCTTTAATGCCTTCTGCATTCAGTAACACCATCACAGCTGGTGAATGCAGGTCTCTGGAGGGTCAAGCCAAGAGACTGTTGCTGGACATTTGCTGCCTTGCTAGCTGTGGACACAGCATGAGACTGCAGATCATGGAGAAAGTCCTCATCATAACAACAACTTTTCTCTGATGAGTGATATTATGAATCAAACCAAAAAGAAAACAACTCCTCACTGACTTCAGTTCTTAGTCTGTTCTGTTGATTTTATATCAACCCATCTCCTGCTTATTTGACTTTCAGACCTGCTTGAAAATGACACACACAGGTTGCTCTCTCACTAACTTCATCTCCTCATCTGGGTATTTGGCAAGACAACTATCTTTTGTTAGGGGTGCAGGGGATGGGTTGTTTAAAGAACCAATTGGTTACCAGACAGTACCAATGTAAAACCTCTGACTTCCTGTTGTCAAACCCCAAACATGTATCAGGTTTCTGCAGTTCCAAACATCAAAGGTGACTTAATCTGACAAAAGTCCTCCAGATTGCAGGCTTGAAGGCAGTGTAGTTTGTGCCATTATACTTTTGGTAAAAGATGTTTCATTCAGTTCAACATGTGGACAAGCTGAATAAGTTAGTGTCTGACCTTCTGGCGTTGCCCTTGATCACACCTTGGATTGCTATAGTCTTCCCAGGGGAGAGTCCACCGCTCATCACATTTTGGTATGGCACTGTCTGTTATATGGCCAGATCACAAGACACTACTTCAGCCATAAAACCCTCAGCCAGGTCATCTCCAAGAGCAGTTTAGAAGTGTAAGAGAAGTGTTAGACTGTTTCATTGTAAATGTGTGTGCGTTGAGACTTAAAGAGAAATCCAGTCTTACATAGCCTGCTGGCAGTGGTGGGGGACACGGAGACGGAGCCTGGCGATGAGAAAAGCACAACATGAATGACAACATGACCATCACAACCCAACAGTGCTATAAGGCAGGCTCGGAACTAGTAGCTAGTCATGCAATAAAACTCAAGTGATAAACTACAGTGATAACAAACATGTGCTCATAAACACAAGATGTATCCTGTCGATAACCTCAACCCTTTGCCCCGCCCTGCCACCGCAGACCCCCCTCAACTCAACTCAACTCTGTAAAATACTGAAATATAGCGTAGTGGTGTAGCATGAAGAAGAAAAGATATGACATGAACACAAACACACACACACGTGCGCTTACCGGATACGCAGGGAATGGGACCTCAGGGAAAGGACACTGTGGCTGCAACAAAGGCCAGTTTTACTGTTAGGAGCTACAGTAATCATCAGTGAATGAATGAGCACATACTGTAGGCTACACACAAACACAGACATACAGTACTTACAGGATATCCATGTGGTGGGACTGCATACCCTGGCTGCAATGACAATATGCAATAATGATTATAAGATAGCCAAAATAACAGAAAGTACAGTACACACCATATTTGTTGATTGCACCACTGTTAATGGTTTGAGCGGACTAGGCTAGGCTACTCACAGGGTATGCAGGTGGAGGGAACATGGGCTGAAAGCATGAGGAGGATGAGGATGGAGTCATTACAGTGATCACATAGCCTACTGTAACATGGATACTGAAATGTTACATTCACTTCTTTTTTTTTTAGACTGTGTTTTTCACCTGAGGGTTCTGGAAGGCTATGGAGCTGATCTGCACCATTCCATCCACGCGTATGGTATCCACAGCAGTGAAAGGGAGGCGATGTCTGTACTCCATGAAGTGGCTGCCATTGACTGCAATCTGACATCACACCAACATTATCCATCCAAAATGGAAGAAAGTTCGGATGTTTTATCAATTTTATTCAGGTGAGATGTGAAAATGTTGAAAATTATACACCATTTTTGGGTGCAAACATTTCCTAAAACCATGAAGACTTTGGGGCACTGCAGTCCCCTCTCGTCTAAATAAATCTTGACTACTGTCATCAGTCACACACCCACCTTGTATGAGTCCCTATCAACTTGGATCATGAGGTTGAAGGGTGAGCCCACAGGAAAGGGCATCGAATGCTTGCGCTCCTCTTGCATCCATCTGGAGTTTTGGAACGTATTGGCTACCACAAATCCTGGACCGGAATCATAGCGCGGGTTAAAGTGAAGGGCGACATCTGCCCCGGGTGCCGACCCGCACTGTAGATTTATGTGGAATCTGTACAAATGAGGAAGAGAGAAAAGCAGAGGTCTACAAATACTGTCGACGGTGAATAAATAGCCTATCGTTGGTTCTAACTTTAGTCTGTTCAAAGCAGACTTTTATTTGTTTAGTGTGAGACTCTGATCATTTGGGTTACAAAAAAACCAACCTGTTAGTACCTGGAGGGACATGACCCGATATAATGATACTTTTGCCTTCCTGAAGCCGGCCCTGAATTGACCCATTAAAAGGGATTGTCTGAAGGAAAACCAAAGGCGAAAGGAACAAGCGGAGAGATTTAGAAAAGTTGGGTGCAAAGTTTGATGCAGCAAAACCAACGAAATGATTTAACCCACCGAAGTTAAACCACATTACAACTGATCTCATAACCGACTTACCGGGTTGTAAAACGGTTGTTGTGGAAAATGGGCCATTTTAGACAAGCAGGCAGACTCTTCTTATAACGGTACAAATAGCCTATCCAATATTAGGCACCCGTCAATGTCCTGGATGAAGTGAAAGTAGTGAGAGTGATCAAAATGGTAAGAGACGAGGGGCGGAGAAAAGGCACTGCGTAATATCGAGGAAATAAAACAAATTGTAGCTCGCCATGTTTTTTCCTGTTCCCGTTTTACAGTGTTCTATTCGATTTAGAATAAATTGATTGGGATTGATAAGATTGCCTAATGATGACGGTATTGACACTGTGCGGGTAGCCCACAGTATTTCTGAAAAGGTAATATGTGCATTTGGATACGGGATTTATTCCGGTTTTACCATTCAGAGATGATTTTTAGAGAGACAAAATGTGATTTATTTGCTCAAGGTCGACAAGACTGGTCAGAGTGGAAATTGACCATAATTGGCATGTTTGAAATGAATGAATATAACGGGTACACATGGGATTCATTAATGAGTCACAGCGTCCTTTCCCCTGTAGTTCTCTGGAATCAGGTTGCGTAGGCTCCAACATTCTTTCTAAGTTCAGTTCAGAAAAATGTACGCCTATTTGGCTAATTCACGTTTGAAGAATGAATGAAATGAATGGTCTTATAGACCTACTAAAGCTTGGTCAATGTTATCGGGAGATTGAACATTGCTTTTACATGATCACATCCATCCTAACCCCTGGCTGCTCCGAGATATTGTGGATGTTCACATTATTTTTTCCTGTTTCATTCATCACAACTAAGGCAGAAACCCTGTTTTACAAAGTCTCTGTCTGGACCTAAACAGCAAAAAAAAAAAAAAAAAAAAAAAGTTAAGTTAAACTATATTAGCCCTCAATTCCTTTGCAAGACAGCCATGACATGATATGACCCCAGACTTGTACCTAAAGGGTGGCCAGTTCAATCCAGGACTGGTACAGTAGAGTAGGTGAAGTGGTGGTTGGACATTGCTGGTCCATGTCCACATGACTGATGTGCCGTGGGCATTGCACCTCACTGCTCCCAAGGCACCGCAACAAGCAGCAGACTGCCCCTAGTGTGTGTTGGCCGGCTGTGTCTTCGGTGTGTATCACGTTCATAGATTGGTAAAATGCCCTTACCAAAATAGTGTATCCTAAGCAAATAATTATGTGGTCTGTTCATGGAAATTGTTTAACACAAGTTTCAAACCACCCTGGATTTTCCAGGGTTGATGCAGAGTGACTTTTTTACTCGTCCAGAAATGGAAGGTCCACTTCCTGCTGCCTGTGCTCACGAGTGTAAGTTCATGAACCTCCTCTGTCTCTTTAAGCCCTTACATTTCCCAAAATTATACAGTGGGCGGAGTTAGTCTCAAAACTGGGTTTGAAGTTACACTCACAAGTCATGTCATTTGATTACAGTTCCCTAAGCTTCCTCTTTCTCTCTTGTGCCTGCTCACTCACTCACTCTCTCTCTCTCCTTTGCTCGTCTTGATGAGAAAATTTTCTGCCTAAAACTCACTATACTTTCCTCCCCAAGAGCCATCAACAAAAAACAGAGGAGACAGAGGCAGCATGGATTTCTCTGCCTTCCTGACCGTGGCTCGCCAGCTTTCCAATGGTCCAAAGACAAGGAAAGAATGTAGCCTACACAAACGTGGCTGGAGCTACTTTTATTGTCTTTTGATGGAGACCACTTGTTTACAGACGGCAGACAACAAGCTGTACAAAAATATGAATTCTTACAGAGCACACAAAATATTTCTACCCTTAACAAATGTACAACTCCTGTTTAACATTTTGTACATACAAAAAAAACATCTGTTTAAAGACCTGTACATTACCAGAAGCATAGTACCTAGTCATTTCTGTCAAAAGCTGATAAAAAAGCATTTGTACAAATACTGAGAGCAGTCTGAAAGCCAGATATTGAATAATAAAAAAATGTATGTACGTTTCATCCAAAAATCTCTTCAAACTTAGGTGAGCAATCATTCACAAGGCTCCTCTAGTGCCATACTGTGCACTTGGAGCCCAGTGCAATACATTCAGTGAAACACAAACATGCGTGTACACATGCACTCACATTTTTCTTTTTGTTTACTAAATCAGACAAACAAGTGCACAGACACACTTAAGATTGCACAGGAGAGGTATGTTTGAAAGGGTACTGAAACTTTGTCTTGCTTGATCAAGCGTTAATAGCAACCAGGCAACCAACATGACAGTTTCAAGCGTTCTCATTCAGTTTGACCCAAACCAAAGTAAAACATGTTTTGTTTTTAATGATCCATTTTCTCATCGTGGTGGTTTAGGATTTATACAACATTCCTATAATAAGGTCTGTGTCGATCACATTTGCATATTAATATAGATAAGATTAGAGTGGAGAGGAAGTCATGTTAAATTTAAAACATACGTAGTTTGGACAGCCCAGCTTTCATGAGCTCAACTCTGTATCATGTAAGCTTTTAATTGAAGTTATTTCCATGCTACTGTCCAAAGCACTTGACTAGCGTGCTGGGCTGAGGGGACACTGTCTGTGGTTCGAGCTGTATGGTCAGGTGAGGTGAGGGCTGCTCTGCTCAGGATCGAGCACAAATGTCTGTGGTGAGCCAGAGACACACTTGTGGCCCTGAGTACCAGCCAAGCAAGACCAATCAGAGGAGCCAGGCAGGCAGGAGACACAGAGAAGCCTGCAGAAGACAGGAAACCACAACCCTTGCCAGACTAACTGAGAGTCGAGTGGGCGGTGCAGAGGCTAACGTGGCCCAGGGAAAAGAAAGAGCCTGCCTGTAGATAATGTCAATCCCTTAGTAGAGGCCTTCTGTTTTCACTTCCAAATTTCTACATGTCATTTTATTGCCTCCTTTCCAGTTGCTTGGCTACTGCGAGCACAGAGTGAATCAGCATCTGAGCACTCAGAGATCATGGGACTTCCCCTCCCTCATGCATCCTGCTTTGATTGACAAGACTCAAGGGCTTCAGGGCCTTGTAATGCACATCCAAAATGCCTTCAGCCTTAGTTTGTTGAGCTTCTGATCCGTGCATCTCTCCACTCCGAGATACAGTAGTGTCTAAACACCAGCGTGCAGCATGACAGGAGATGGAGAGCGAGTGGAAGTTTAAGGGGGCAGTAGCAGGACACATAGATGATCAGGCTCACACTCTCCTACGCTCACAAAGGCACAGAGGGAAGTCTATGGCATACTACAATGTCACAGTCCACAGAGAAATCGGACATCGGATACTCTACAGTATCTGTCACAATGTTAGGAGGTGTTAAGCGGTTCATTAAAGTCTGAAGGCAAATCCTGGGTCAAGCCCTTGGTTTTGTAAACATAGTATGTGTACTAAGTACTTTAGGAAATATGCTAAATATCATTTTTTTTCTTTCTCTCTGACAAAAACTGTTCATGAAAACGCTGTCAATTGTAAGGGCATCGAGACCGGTGATCCTTACTACAATGTTCACGCAGGCAATGGTGATGCCATAACCTGATGAGCCAGTGAGCAGGTTGAATGAGTGAGGGGGGAAAACAGAGAGACAGACCGCAAAGGGTCAAAGGTCAAAGTTCAAGGCCAGTTTCAGGTTGATTATCCAAGGAGAGGAGAGGGACAGAGAAGGCAGCGGTTGCAGTATGAAAAGATGCAGCAGTGGAAGGTCAGGTCAGGGCAGGGCAGGGCAGAGACGTGGAGGAGAGGCAGGAGAGGCAGGGGTCAAATAAGAGGAGGAGAGAAGGGAGGAGAGGAGCAGCACCAGAACCAGAACCAGAACCAGAGGCAGGAACAAATCAGTAGAGCAGGAGGAGAGAGAAGACACATGTTAAACACACTTGACTTGCACAATCACACAACACTTCAGACAGACCACAGACACGTACAGTAGGAGACGATTTAGAACATCCTTTTTTAAAAAAAAGAATGCATCACAGCACAAAATATATAAAAAAAAAACACCAGAACAAAACAGCAAATGACAAAGAACACCCTCTTGAATTAACTTATTTGGATAAGTAAATTCAATATATTAAATTAATCTTTAATCCTCTATCTCACATAGTTTTAGAATATCATCTGTGAAATTAAGCACACAGGTATCCCTTTTCAAGTGACCTGATACTAACGCATCACACCACATTAGCCTGACACAAACCCTGAATTACAAGAGTTGTTCACGAAGTTAACAGTCTTAAGAGCCGTTTCAGGGAAGCTAGTCACTGTAGGAAGAATGTACTCAACAATAGACTACAAGTCCCAGAGCTCTTTGCGTCTCTGCTGGGAGAGCAGAGGAAGGCATGCATCCGTGTTGTCCATTAGGATACATACTCAGCAGACTTCCAGAAGTGTCCTGGGTGAGAAAGCCTACGGTTGAGCTTGGGAAGTTTCTCAAGCATGTCTGAGATCTGGGAGAATGTTGGCCTCATCTCCAAACAGTATGACCAACAGGCTGAGAGGATTTCCTGTGGGGAAATGGAGGACTGATTACCACAGACAACTCAACAGAGAAATATGCTCACACATGACATTCTTTCAGTGAGGACAAACCATCTCTACCACACCAAAGAACTTCACAGAAAACAACAACCCACACCAGAACCAGGATTAAAAGTAAGTAAATTAATTAATTAATGAATAAATAAAAACATCTGTAGGAAATGAGTAAGATGTAATAGAGGACAGAACTCACTGTGACTTCCTTGCCCAGGCTGACTTGTTCCAGGACCTTCCTGATGCCCTGTCCGCTGCCCACCTGCCAGATGGTGGCCTCGGCTGGCTGCCGCGTGATGGGCCAGTCCCGGGCCTGCAGCTCGTACCAGATGGTGCTAAGCAGGACACACAAGAGAGATGTCAGTGTCTGAGGCACCAAACCACCCACCCACTCCTCCGACTCTTAGACCCAATTGTAGATTCCATATGGAATCGATGAGGCATTTAAAAGGCATTTCCAATGGAAGAGGGCTGCCTACCCAAAAGCATAGACGTCAGCAGCTCTGGAGAAGGGAAGGCAGTCTTCATTGACCCCTGGGCCCATCCTGCGGACTATTTCTGGGGCCAGGTAGCAGATCCAACCATGTGGCAGTTTCAGCTGATCCTCACGCCTGATGAACCCCCGCACAAACACACACACACACACACACACACACACACACACATACGCACGCACGCACAGAGTTCAACTTCAGAGACATCTTTCAACAAATATTTCTCTATTCTTCATTTTTTTGGTTTCTTCTGAAATATTCTTACCGTCCTTCCTGCACAACTCCAGACATCCCGAACAAGCCAAAATCTGTGATGACAACTTTGTTTGTGTCATAAAAAATGTTCTTGGACTTCAGATCTTTGTGCACGATTCCTTTGGCATGCAGATAGCCCATTCCCTGAGAGAGTCACAGATAGAGTTAATCCACTATAAGCATCAGTGACAATAAAAACAAGTTATTTGATTAAGTTCAACTTGAGTAATGGCACCTTTACAATCTCTTGTGCTATTTGTCTGGTCTTATTGATGTCCAGCATACTTTTAGAATCTCTGACCACAGAGTAGAGCGTCCGCCCCTTACAAAAGCTGAAAAAAGAGGGGCAAAATGTGACATCACGCATACAGTGCAGTACAGTCATTGAAACAGGAACACAGAGGAAGATACATACTGCAGTAGGACTGAGGTTGAATAAAACACATCACAACTAATATGTGGTCATCTTTAGACATTAAGCTCCTTCCAGTGAAACTCAACACACACACACAGACACACACACACACACACACACACACGTGTGCTGGGTCCTGACCTGGTGATGATGGCCAGCTGAGGGGGGTTCATGCAGGCGCCCATGAACAGGACCACATTCTCATGCCGCGTCTGCCGGTAGTTCATCACCTCCTTCTTGAAGAGCTTCAAGTGATCCTGGTTATTGCCGTCGATCTCCAGCAGCCGCACTGCCACCTTCACACACGTGACATGACACCCATTTATTATCTGACTCACATTTGTCATTTATTCCATCACATGTTCCGTCATCTTATTATGAAATTAAGATTAAGATTTTTCTGTCATTTTAAGGTCACAAGTGCCTGTCGCAGCTAGCCTGGCTTTTACGACCATCAAAGCTCATACGAGCTTAGTCTGGCCAATCTCACATACTAACCGCCTTCTCAAAGGCAGAATCAATGTTAAACCTGTTTAGCCCGCCTCCTTCACCTTGGAGGAAAGGCTCGCTTCTCATTGGTACCTGAAATTCTGGAACAGGAAATGCAGTAAATAGGCAGCTTGGCCATACTGACTTGAACGTGAAATTGTGTGCAGTGTCACAGGAAGTATGGGCAAGCCCAGGCTACAGTATGTCGCAGCCCCAGTGGCTAACCAAATAATCCCCATTATTACGACTTCCTAATTCCCACAGTCTAAGTTCCCTGAGCGAGTTTGTTGCTGTGAGCTGATCATTAGCCATGTGACGCTGACTGTGTCTGTCTGTCTGTCTGTCTGTCTGTCTGTCGGTCTGTTTGTCGGTCTGTCGGTCGGTCACCTCGCCATGCCAGCGCCCGCGGTGCACTTTGCCCCAGCGCCCTTTGCCGATGAGCTCGCCCAGCTCCAGCTGCTCGAAGGGGATGTCCCACTCCTGCAGGTAGACGCTGGTCTGGCTGGCCTTGCGGGAGATGGGCCCTCGCCAGCCGCTCCCCCTGCGGGTGCTGGGCAGGTCGTCCAGCTCGTCTCCGTCAGGCTCGCCGTCTGAGCCGCTGCCGCACTTCTCCGTCTTCCTCTCCGTGCTGGCGTGCTCCTCTTCCTCCTCCTGCTCGTCGTAAGTCCCGGACCGCTCATGCTGACAAAGGGAGAGATCACAGGCCGGCTTTTAGGCACCGCACGATATGTGTACCAGCTCCACATTCAAGACAATGAGGGAGTGTTAGATCTCCAGTCTAGTCTAGGGGATCAATAGAACTACTATTCAGGAGAGCTCATAGTTTAGGAAGGTCTCATTAAACGTCTATGTGTGGTGCCCCTTCTGGACACATATCAGTTCCACTTCTGCAAATGTGCAAATCCACACAGTCCCTCATGCGGGATGGAGGGAGCACATGACAGTGCTGAGTGTGTGTGCGTATGCATGAGGAGACTCCTCCAGCCTCTCTCAGTGCTCATGGCCTACCCTCACTGACAGCCCTCTGTGCTCGCTTCTGTGGCACAGCTCTTTCACTTCCTCCTCAAGCGCACACACACACACACACACACACACACACACGTAAACCACTCATAGGCCAGAGGTGACATTTAGCTCCTGACTCAGACAAAGGGACATTCTGGCTAATGATTCTGGGCTGGACCAATACTGACAAGTGAAGTCACAAGGACAAGTTCCACTGAAGCAGAAGTCTGTAAAAGCAGTGGGTGATTGTGCCTGATTACAGTTAAGTGACACGTATGAATCACACCGGAGGATTTACAAGAACTGGGAGCTGTTAGCCGTAGGGGTTGAAAGGCCATCCAGCGCTGTGGTTTCCTTACCTCTCCCTGCTGCGGCCTCTGCAGCTGCTGCTGCTGATCATGATCCACTCCGCTGTGCTCCGACTCCCTGTGCGCACACACACACACACACACACACACACACACACACACGTTACAGCACATGAGAGGGCCAAGCCATGCCATGCCCCCGCCATGACCCCCAGCGGGGCAAGGAGACACACGGGAAGAGGTTTTGGGATGAGTGCGGTGCAGACGGTCAGGCACACAGCTGTGGCCTCTTACCCAGAGTTGTGGTAGCTCTCCGCGTGGGACGCATTGGGCACATCTGTGGAGCACACACACAGCACACAGCACAGTGTTTGTCCACACATAGTAACTGACCAAAGGGACTAATATCACATTAGACAACGCTTACTTAACAGGCAACATTGATGTTTCACCACTGCACTTCTTAATGACCAACAGAGAGAGCACAGCAGAAGGCCAGCGCAAACACACACACACACACACACACACAAGGCACACAACACACAAGTGTTAGTTCCTAAATCTGACCACTAGATGGAGCACACACGCCATCTAAAGGTTTCAGCACACAGTCCCCGGTCCCATTCCCTCCCAGGGGAGCAACACTACAGCAGCACACACACACACACAGACTTGTTGTTCTGAGTGGCGAAACAGAGGAGAGAATCAGCACAAAGCCAGAGGACAAGATGGGGCTGCACTGACAGCTGCAGTAACACGAGCCTGTTTGGACAGAAGCTCCCACACAGCAAGCAGGGTTAACTCACCAGGGAAGATAAACTGCTGTCTATGCTGAAAGTAGCAGGCAGCTAACAGTGCAAAATGGGTAGGAGGGACAAATCAAACAGAGAGATGGAGAGAGTGAGAGAGGGGGAGAGAGAGAGAGAAAGAGAGAGAGAGACAGACCAAAAGTTAAAAAGAGGTGTTAAAGAGATGATGATTCATTTCAGTCCCCAACTGATTTGCTTTCAGAAATGAGGAAACCCAGCTATGTGTTTAGTGTGAGTCAAGGAACAGAACAGAACAGCCAAAAAAGGACAAGAGTTACAGTAAGGAGATCAAACTGAATGTAGCCTAGTATAAAACTAAACCATCCCAGACTAGCCCTTGTGTTTATGGAGAACATCCTATGGGAGACATGCGGTCACCGCTAACAGATTGAGGTCTATGTAAAGCAGCATACAGGAACTACAGTATTTTTTATAAAGGACGACTGTCTGTGCACACTGTGGGTCCAGGCCCATGGATATCCCCGCTGGGTGCAGATGCTGTACCAGAGTGAGCGGCCTTACCTGGGAAGTGGAACCTTCCATCGCGGCCTTTGGGAGAGGGGTTGGGGGGTGGCGTGGCGTTCTGGGGGTTGTTCTGGAAGTTGGCCGGAGAGGAAGGGGTGGAGGAGGTGGTGGAGGAGGGGTTGCTGCTGGAGTCCAGCTGCTGGGTTAGCACAGGCGGGTGCTCCTGAGGGAGGAGACACAGGAAGCACACTCATACCCTCCAGCCTTTTATGCTCCACAGCTACACTGGCACCACTGGGACCAAGGCTTAAAAGCTTAGCGTCTGTCATCATTGTTGGCTGTGCTGTGGCATCATTGCACCACTGCAAAGCTAATTACCATCATGCTAATCAAAGGATTGATGGATTTGTTATTGGTGCTGATATGAACTTCAGATGGTCTATTGATTCAATGGTTTTCAGATGCTAATTTGAAATCACTATGTATGGCGTATGGCCCACGACACAAGACTACGACACAAAACCACGACACAAAACTACGACACTGATATTGGCAAGACCCAATGTCAACACAGTCATATAGAGTGGTGGGTATTGTTTGGGGAGGGGCACCCCTTGAAAACTTACTTCATCACACATTGTTAGATGTCAAAGCCTAATCTTCAATGCTTTTGTGTAAAGGGGTGTATGACGCTATGATGCGAATACATAACACACACACAGTGATGCTCGGTCACTATTTTAACTGAGGACTGGTGTGTTTCTACTGTCAACTGTCCTGAACAAGTAAACCGATGCTTTACTGGTGAAAAGGCCCCAAGTTTCATAACCTCTGATACCTTTTTTGTTATTGCTTTGGGTAGCGTGCCATACGGAGGGATCTCCACCGTTCGATCAATTTGGTTGTTGATGTCCGATGGGACCGACTCGGTCCGTCTGATCTTTGAAACTGCAGAACAGAGAAAGAAACAGAAACACAAAAGAAAGAAGAGATTTGGACGAATGGAAGAATAATGGTCCTTCAGGCTTGTCACAAGCGTCTTCATAACTGCAACATCTAGAGACTTCTATCTGAATATTCCTCCTCTGGTATGTCAATAGAAAAAGAATAGCTAAACTAAAACCACATAATATTACCACCAAAACTAGAACCCGATAATGCAAATAACAGCTCATTTGATGCTGAATGAGGAATAGTACATGTTTACATATTTTAAAAGAGGAATCTTTTTTTTTTCAACAGAAGGCAATGTCAGCCATTTCACAAATGTTCCTGTGTTGAGGTCAACATGATGGAATGGAGCAGACTTACTGGGAAGGAAAGGCAGGTGACACTGTGGGGCCTCCTTGGTGCATTTGTTGTGACATTTTAACCTACAGGTAAGGGGCAGATCCTTGTTAGCACACAAACAAAGCCAAACCAAAGCACCATGCTGAAGGGGTGACGTCTGCTACTCACTTGCAGTGTTTACACTTGACGCCAAACATCATGCTCTTCTGACACACCTGACACACCTGTGACAGCCACGACTTAGTGGAGAACCTAGAGCAACAACACAAAACACCACACAGTCTGATGGCTAACCCTCTCCAGCATTCAACCTTGTGCACAAAATGTCCTATGATAAAAATAACTACAGTAAGGTCATTAGGTCATTGCCCTTGGTTTGTCGTTCCATTTATTACGTTTTTTATTATTTCACCACAGTAGCCTCAGCTAAGTCAAGCGTCTCAGCACAGGTCTGGTGTGTGTGTGTGTGTGTGTGTGTGCGCGTGTGTGTGTGTGTGAGTGTGTGTATGTCAGACATGTAGCATATCACCAGGCTAACGCCCCACCTGTGTGTGACTGGGAGGCCAAAGTCCCTGCGGAGAGTCTGTGGGGAGCCCCGGTGAATCAGTACATTATCTGTGGGAAAGACATGAACAGAGAAAGGAGATGGAGGGAAAGAGAGATGGAGAAAATGGCAGATGAAGACAACCCTTCAGCGCACTTTACAAGCGCTCTTTTGTGTGTGTGTGTGTGTGTGTGCGTGTGTGTGTGTGTGTATTTCTACTCACTTCTGAACACAGCCTCCTCCAAGAGGCCTGGCGTCCCAGGGAGGATGTAGGGGCTGTGGACAGGGAGCAGGGGCGAGCGAGAGGGGGAGTCCTCCAGACCACCGCCATTGATCTGCACATTCATGGGCAGCTTGCTCTTCTTCCTGCTTCCACAGAGCAAGAGCACAACACTATCGGTTATGACTGGCCCCCTCATGGGGCCCCAGTACACACACACACACACACACACACACACACACACACACACACACACACACACACACACACACACACACAC
>JASCQY010000477.1:14690847-14702134 GCA_030264315.1 Sardinella tawilis
AAAGAAAGAAAGAAAGAAAGAAAGAAAGAAAGAAAGAAAGAAAGAAAGAAAGAAAGAAAGAAAGAAAGAGAGAAAAAGAGAGAAAAAGAGAGAAAGAGAGAGAAAGTAAGAAAGAAAGAGAAAGAGAGAGAGAGCCAGAGAGAGCTGGCCAATGCATAGAAAAGGTGTGTCACCAGTCAGGTTTCAATGGCACATTTGCCTGCAATCAACATTGTTAACTATGAAGGCAAACATTTGTTTTCTCCCCAAAGCCTCTGTGATGAGTGCAGTTGGGCCCTGCTGTAAAGCCCTGCTGTAATGCCCTGCTCAGGAGTTCCCATAGAGAGAGAGAGAGAGTGAGAGGCGGCAATCTCACCCCAGCTCCAGCAGCACGGTGCCCATGTGAGGGTCCCACAGGATGACGCGGGTGTCGTAGGAGGCTGTGGCCAGCAGGGCTCCGTCGGGCGAGAACTCGCATGACACCACATCATTGTGGTGGCCCTCCAGCTTGCGGATGAGCGTGTACTTGTCCATGTCCCACAGGAAGACCTGCAAGAGCAGAACAGGGCGGTTATAGCTCCACTGCTCGGCGTGCCAACACGCGCACACACACACACACACACACACACAGCTACACAGAACAGACTGAAAAGGACTCGTTCAAACACAATTTAAATGGTGTGCCCAAGGTATGCTCAGTGTCAACTGCTGAGTGTTTACAAACTAGTACGAACAAAACAACCAAAACCAAAAGCAAAAGAAAGTAGTATGGACATGCCACACAAGCAGCAAAGGCTATGCTATGGTTGCATATGGCTACACCTTCCATTGCTAACCCATTCACAACATGGCTCAGTCGCTTACAGCTACATCACACACACTGTACAGGAGTTCATTACATCTGCATTTGCAAGTCAACATTCCAAGTTACAATTAAGTTAGCATGTATTTGTTGTATATGTTTACACAGAGAAAGAAAAAGAAAAGACTACAACAGGTTGGAAAAGAATATACAAACAAGTAGTAACTTAAGGTAACATAATGTTACTCCACTGGCATCCCCTTTCAGTTTTAGTTCACTTGTGTTTACAAAAGGCCCGCGCCGGCAGCGGAGGCCTACGGAGAAACAGATACTGCAAGAGAAGAGAACATTTGATGGCCAAAAGGCACACACCTTTGGCAAACACACACAGCAAACACACAGGTACAAATGTAGTGCAGCCTAACATTACACAGCAATCTCCTCCATTCATTGCTCCACCACAATGTGCTCATATACACCTAGACTTTGTTTTTTTTTTTTAAGCCTTTATAGCGCTAAAAAATGTAACACAACATGCTTTTAAGGTGTGTATCTTCCTTGAGCAGTGTCTTTTTTAATGAGGACTCCTGCACTCATTGCACTTGAGCTAGCATTCTTTAACATTCCAGCTAGCCTGAGCTAACCCTAATGAGAGGACAGTCTGGCATGGTGATAACAGGGCTCTCATCCTCCTTCAAACACAGGCAGAAGAAATGAAAGGGCTCTAGATCCAGGCAACGCCGGCAAACACTCGGAATCACTGGGTCATTTTCTCACAGAATACATACTGACCTTTTTTTTAGCCTTTTAAAAAATGCAATTTGATATAAAAGTATGCGTCTTCGAGAAAGCATTCCCCATCACGTTAGCTTTGCCAAACAGGGGCCCATGAGCATAGGCTACGCACTCACACTGAGTCTCAGGGGGCAGGGTTAGTACTAGCAATGCCACCCTTCAGCCCTCTTAGAGGACCATGCCGGAATCTTCTGCCTTGCTGACAATGAGCGACGTTACAGAAAAGCAAGCTGCCTGCCCGAGGAACAAAGAGCCTTTTCATTTCTCGTTAATGCCACAATGAACTCACCCTTACAAGCATGTGTGTGTGTTTTTGTTGTGTGTGTGTATGTGTGTTTTAGTGTGTGTGTGTATAGGGGGAGGGGGATGAGCTAACAGGGAGTAGACATGAGGGAAAGAAAGAAGAGCTTACTCAGAATGTCGGGACCTTAATGTCTCACTAAGGGTTACTGGGGCCTGGCCCCTGATTTACAAGTTGCTCACGCATAAACATAAACATAAACAAAGCCTTGAGGCTGAGCTGAGAATGTAGAGGGAAGCAATGGGATGGAATGGGCTGGGATGGAGGGAGGGGGGAAGGGTGGAGGTGAAAACAGGGATAGGTAGAATGAGGAGAGGTGAGGAGGAGTGAAGGAGGGGAGGAGAGGAGAGGAGAGAGCTGCCAAGAGATCTTTTGGTGTACTAACTGAGTGCGGTGGTGGTATGAGTCTAGAGAGGCTGGGGGAGACCGATGCAGTGCAGCACCTACATGCAGGTAGCCTTGCCGTCAGGAGCAAAGGCTGCCCCCCCTCGCCATGGCAACGGGAGGGGGGAGGGGGGAGACTGCAGGCAATGGGCGCTAGAGCATCCTGCCGCCAGAGGCCAGGGGCTGGGGAGGAGGAGGAGGAGGAGGCGGCCCTCCGTGGCAACCGTGCTAAAGCGCGCTGCTGCCCCTCCTCTACTACTCACACACAGAGAGCTCTGCCACCACCTGGGACAGGGAAAGCAAGACACTTACGGATGCACACACACACACACACACACACACACACACACACCCTGCACATCCGCCCACACACACACACGCACCTAAAGCTGTGGGATTAGCACTTTTTTTTTCTTTTTTTTTTTTGCGCAGGGGAGGATTAGGCCTCCGCGCTGCCGACTGGAAGGCCGAAAAAGCTTTCCCAATGTTACAGACTGTTCTGGGCACACAGATGTGTATGGGAGGGCATTTCTTTTAACACGTGCTCTGCACCATTTAATAAAGCTACAATGCTCTGGCATCTGCGCCAACATGGCGATTATTACATTACTGTAGGCTATGTGAGATAATGGACGAGGAATGCAAAAGCAGATGGGATTCAAAGTCAAATTGTGGGCCACGTCTGACCATGCAAGTTGTGTTAAGTCGTGGCTGTAGCTAACAGTCATTCCCCACACAGAACAGAGCACTAGGCATTACATGCACATTTCAGCAAGGGCTTTTCACCATCTGTTACATCACACAGTGACAGTAATACTCAAACAGGTCTTTTTTAGTCTTGGTCACTTTCCTTTGCACCTTCTGGCTATACATGTACACGATCATCGAGTACGACACTGAGCAGTGTTGAATTACACACAGTTCTGGACTCAATCTAGTAGATCCATTGCAGAGTTCCAGGCAACTCAGAAACTTATTAAAAAGCCTGGGGCTGAGGCTGGGCCACTATCGTCAAACCATCATAACTACAATCAATCATTTCCTCCGCCTCATCAAGCTGCTATTGTGGTTTCTGAGTTCTCTGGAAGGCAGTGCGCGCGCGCGCACACACACACACACACACACTCAAGCAGAAGCCGAGGCAGACATTCCCATGTAAGTAAACAGGACGAGCAGGGAAGGGAAGTACGTACCGCTTTGCCCGCCCCGACTGAGCACAGCACGGAGGAGTCGGGGGAGAAGGCGCTGCAGTAGACCCAATTCTGATGGCCCCGCAGCACTTTCACCATGTTGCCTGCAGCACAGGAGCACAGGCGCATCAGCAGAGCACACACACAAGGCCAGCAGCACAGGAGGAGCACACAGGACTCCCACTCTGGCGGTTCCTATTTGCAAACGGCCTTTTCTAGCCACTGGACTCAGTCCTGCCTCACTCGAGCACAGAACCTCACACACTGCTAGGTGTGCTTGGAAGTGGGCTAATACGGTATGCATCGTTCAGAGGAGGGGGAAAAGGCTTCAAAACAAATAAACTCATCTCAAACCAAGTTGCTATTTTTTCCCCCCCAGAGTGCTACTGGATTCTTGAAAAAGGCCATTTTGTAGTCAAGCTCTTCCACATGATCTAGAGGCTCGCGCTCGAACTGCTGGGACAGCTTGGGCCGCGTGGTTGAGCTAAAGGGACTTAAAACCTGTATTTACAGTCT
Source organism: Sardinella tawilis (assembly GCA_030264315.1). Lineage (NCBI taxonomy): Eukaryota > Metazoa > Chordata > Actinopteri > Clupeiformes > Clupeidae > Sardinella > Sardinella tawilis. Next base: position 14,694,815 of record JASCQY010000477.1, read on the forward strand.
TGACATACTAGTTGGATTACTCGCTTATGTTGGCTTCCAAACAAAAAATGCCTTAAAGTTCAGCTCCCACACTAAATGTCTCTTTCAAACGCTGGAGGAGAGGCTGAGCTGCTGGATCAGAGCTGAATGTGGAGTCACAAATCCAGTTAACAAACAGAGGGACAATACTGGCTGACAGTATGAGGCCGTTTAAGGACGACGGGGTGATTTAAGGAACATTCCAGTAGGGGCACAACTAGCCAATTTGCCTCCTGTTGTTGCTGTTGTTATTGTTTGCACACTGGCCTAGGACTTGAAACAAAAGCAGTAGCTTTGGCCCATTTCAGATTTGCTTCCCTGAAAGCTACTACTGCTGTTTCTCCCCATGCTAAAGAAGCATTTGGTCTCTCTTACCATCATCTTTCAGGTCCCACACCCGTAGTGTTTTATCCCGGGATGCCGACACGAGAACCAGGCTCCCATCGGGGGCAAAGGTAAGGTCTCGCACAATGTCTGTGTGGTCCATTAGGTTAAGCAAAAGCTTGCCTGTCAAAAGAAGAAAAACAACTTAAAAACAACAACAGCTTTAAAACTGTTTTTAGAGTCTTTTTGTAACCTGGCAGGTTCATATGCACACATTTGGAGAGAATTTCACCCATCCACCCACCCACCCACCCCCAAACCCACAAAAAGCCTGACAGGGGAAAAGTGAATGGCTTGGCATGAGGAAACGGGCAAAAGAATTTCAATTCCAACCCCAGGCAAAGGAACAGGAGGAGCATGAGTCCAGAGAAAAACAAATACGCACAGGGTCACTTCATTATCCAAGAAAGGATTAGGCTAAGCTGGGACTGGGAGACCTAGGAGAGGCAGCTCACAGGAGGTGTGTACACTGTTCCTTAATCTGTCACATTGGCAAAACTCTGAATGGTAACAATCACAGCTCTCTGAAAATAATTAATCTAATACAAAACTAAACTAATACAAGTGAAATCTTAAGTCAATCTTCAGTCAAAACAGTTAGAGCCAGCTCTATGTGGATGAGTGTGGTATGTGCTCAGAGGTCTAGTTTTAAGTTTCCAAATTTTCAACATGATTTCAATTATTCCTGTTTGTCACGGCAATACTGCCAACCCAAGCCTGCTCTGAACCATTAGGTGAACTCAACTTCATTCTGCCCCCAATTCGAGATGATACGTGTGACACTGGCAAAGGCGGCTGTGATCACAAGTGGAACAGCTTGGCATGTTGCAACAGAAACCTTTGCGACAGCCAATTGCATCTCAGCTCCGGGACCTGCCCCTCTGACACAGCCAAACCTCCTATCACATGTGTCGACACAGCTGGCAATTAATAGCCAAGAGGAACCGCTTGCGGGCCTGTTCAGCTACCCACCCACCCCCTGTTACGCCAAAACACACCCCTATCTGTGTGAGCTGGAATGCACTGGAACGCACTGACTAAGCGCCTCCTCCAAACCCAAGGCAGGGCTGCTTGCCTGGCTAACTAACTTGCCTGCGAGAAGCAAAGACTCTTTCTTGCTCACTGCGAGGAGGGGAATTTGTTACACAAAGCCCATAAACCCTCAAGTTAGAAGAGACGCACAGAAAGGCCCAGTGCCTGGCCCAATCGCTGCCTTGAGGGGGGAACAGGAGGCATTTTTCTGCAATGCTCATGGTGCTTGTTTGTTTCGAGGACATTCGGCGAAGGCAGGACGTCAGCAATGGTGCTTTACAACTTCAGGTTCCAGGCAAACAGCAAGCCAGAGGTGACAGACAAAAGTTCATTCAGTAAAAGAAGGCAGAGAAAGAGGAAAAACTGAAAGAGGGTCAAGCATACCATGGAGCAGCTGAAAAGAAGGTCAACACCTCTCGCCCTTACCCAACCCTGACACACACACACACACACACCCCATCCCCCCTGACACCCCCCCCCTCCCCATTCACTGACACTTGCTGGTTCAAAACATGCATGCAGGGAAGGGAACTGACAAAACAGAATGACCGCCATGACTGTTCCACCTTTATTTTAGAAGGTTAGGGTTAGACTACCTTAAGGATAAGTGCTGGATAGCAAGCAAGAAAGCTCATTACAATTACGACTTATCTTTCTAACCTTTCAACTACAAATCTTTGGAGGCTACAATTTGTGTCTGGTTCAAAAGTCTAGTTCTCAAGTATTCCTAAGTAGTCTGCAACAAGGCATGATGTCAAAGTGATGTCAATGGACTTTAAACAAGAGTAAAGGAGTCCATTTGATTGCGTTAGCTGCAGAATATCCCCAACGCTGCTTGGTGCAGGGGACAAGCAGAATCATTTACAGACTGACGTCAGGACAGTTGTGTAAACACCTCACTGTGTCACTCACACACTGAGGTCCAATGGAGACGGAGAGCTGTGGCCCTTACCTGTGTAGACATCCCAGATCTTAATGCGGCCATTGTTGAGGCCTGTGGCCAGGAGCAGCTGGTCCTGGCCGAACTTGAAGCGGTGCCACTCGATGTTGACACAGCGGCTCTGCTTCTCGGGCACGGAGGAGCCAAAGGCCAGGCCCCACACCACGTCGCCACAGTCGATGGTGTGCTCGCGCGGCTCACCGGGCAGTGGCGTCACACTGCCTATGCTGTTCTGCCGAGACAGGCGTCCCACTCCAGTAGAGCGCTCGTCCTTCCTCACTGACCTACAGACCACAGGCAAGGGGAAAAGAAAGCACCACTTGATCTTGCTCTTCTAGAAAACCTTCACTGAGTGTAAACATTGAAATAACTGCTGGGCAGATGCAAAGAGAGAGACCGAGCACTGAGAACAACATGGTGAACTTATTTCACTTATTTCGCTCATGTCAAACCCCGCCCCCCCAAGGCTCACCCTGTGGCTCAGCAAGGGGATGTTAAAGCATGCACAAGGAGGTATTGTGTGAGCCAAGTTGAAAAGTGTTGGGAGGCCTTGAGAGACAGCTGCTGTGCAGGGATGAGAGTGAATGTAGCAGGACGGCAGTAGATAATACATGCCACGTGTCCTTGGCAGGCTGGACGGCAGACAGAGCTTCCTTTATGGAGCCACAGCACAGGGGATAAAGGGGGCAGTGGGAACTTCCAGAACATTCTGGATATGCATTCAACTAGGCCATTACTGACAAGAAACTAGTAACCACTTGATCTACTTTTTTTTTTTTACCAAGACATAAACATGAGCAGACATGCATGGGATTCATGGCCCCTCTATAGTATAATAAGGAGTATCCTCATACAGAACATGCTGGACGATCAATAACGCCTCTGTAGGCCAATTCCTCTCTCTGTGTACACAACCACCCAGCTACACAATGCACTCCATGCTTCTTTGGCTCAGGATGAGAATTATAGGAACAGCTACTGCCTGTCTTTGTCATCAATATCATTACAGCCTCAATTAATTAACACATGCTGGGTTTTCTACTGAATGTCTACCCCCCTTCTGGTTTCCTAGTAGTTAGCTCACTAATATTGACCAAACATTTTCCAAACAGAAAAAAAGGAATGACATAGTAGAACCAGAGGGTAAGGTTCACAATGAGCAATAGTCACCTGTGCAACAGATATTGCATGTACTAATTGCAATATCAGTTACACAGAAACTCATGTCTATGATGTGTCTAACACCAAATCTGCATCAAAAATTGCACGATTAAGTGTAAAATCAGCACGCTCAGATTTTATTATTAGAGAAACCCCTCTCCAAAACTTACTTCTGCAATAATTAGGTTAGAAGCACCTGATCTAAGCAGCCAGATCTAAAAAAAGGTGTTTTTCACAACCGTTTCACAGTTACTCATTTACAAGCTTTACAGCCAACTTCCTCTTATCTGTAGTATATTTCTTAAGGCATGTGCTGTACGTCCGCAATGGTGTGCAAGAATGTGTTTATGGCTATGGCCCCTTTCTTGGGGAGTCAGTTGCCTCCCTATTATGGTTTACTTTGTTTAGCAACACAACTTTGAGTTACTGTAGCTTCCTCTTCTGGTTACATTTTAACCGTGCTGCTAACTGGCAATGACAGGACTCACTTTACACACAGCCCAGGTGGCGAATAAAGCTTTTATGACGGGCTGATCTACTCAGCTAAGGAGGGATGAAAGAAAACAAACTGTAAACTTCTGTGGCAGAGGCTGGGGGGGGGGGGGTTGGTTTACACATTACCTCCGCATTGAATACAAAACAAACACACCCTAGGGCAGGCAGCCAAAAAGAGTGGCACAAGTGGCACAATTACTAGTCTGTGGTGGAGGGGAAAGAATAACCCTTGATTAAACTAGGCGATATGTTACTGCTTCTGTGCGTAAAGAGGGCAATATGACACAGAGCTGGCTCCTTACAAGGACTTGCTGAGGACTAACACACTGGCCTCACACCGCTAGCAAAATGCCATGAAGGGAATCCTCCCCCAAGCATACTTACAGATCGGCCAAGCATTTTGACCAGGGTAGGAGCCTCACAATGCGATGTCCTTGAGACCAAGCGAAGTAGGAACCATCAGGAGCAAAAGCAACAGTCCAGGTCTCCCGTCCAGACTTCTGGTCAAAGGGCGCAACTGGAGCTAAGAGTTCCCCAACAAACTTAGCCTTTCCTGAGAAGAGAGAGTAAGGGCATAATCAATAGATTACAACATCTCAGTTCACACTTCAAAAACAAAACAAAACAAAACCAATACAGCACTGCCTCCTAACTTTTGTTCAGTTAGTGCGATGTGGACTACTGTTGCAGCATCGGGCCACACCTCTTAACCATGTCACAGAGCAGTCAGGATAGCTACGATCTTCAGTCACTTAAACTTACATTCTACACCAAAATAGATTTCATTGCATGATTATATGAATCAAGAGAATTAAAATATCGAGAGCGTTGAAGTGAACATCCTTTATAAGATTTCACAGCTCGCAGTCGATGCGTCACACTGCAGCTTTCTAGGCTGCGTACGTGCTTGACGGGGGATGGTAGCTAAAAGTCTAGCAGGACTCGGAATTCTGTAACTGAACAACATTTTCTAAGGAGCATTTTCACTGTCAAAAATTGTGTAAAACAAGTCATTTCTATGATCCATAATGAATTCAAGTTGATTGGTTTCCTAAGTGATGTGACGAATGAGTGCAGTATGCCAGCTAATATTCCACGCTGCAACGTAAGTTAAGTTGGACATTACAACCACAACTAGGTTAACTCTGACTGACGCAAATAAGGATGACACACATCATAGGTATTTTAGTATAAACTTAAGCAACCAAGCAATAAAGGTGCAATATAACCACAGATATAACGGGACAACCTAAATAAGCGCTAATCAACATTAAGCTTCACGTTAACGTAAGATAACGTTCGGGTTATCCTATTGATAGTTCACGTTAACGAGATTAGCTGCTAACATCCAAACATCGGACCTCTTTTTAAACATCACTAATAATACTTTTGAACACGTCATACGTTCGTTATTTATGAATCAGGCGGTTAGTGGTACATAATAAACGTTAACGTTACCCGTTATCGTTTGTAACGTTACAGTTTAACCAGTTTTTAATGGTGTGGCGTATTAGCTTGCTAGCAATACAGCAGTCACTTAACTGTTAACGTTAACATCCGCAAACAACACATGCAAAAGGTACACCAAAAGGCCGTCAAGAAAACAGACCATTATCAACTTACCTATTTCATTTTCGTTTACAAAATCTGGGAAGCTTGCCATCTAAATGGGAACACGTTTCTTGAAATGAACGCCTTATCAGTTAAAAAGGGAGTAGCTAACGTTATGTTAAACGCTTTAGCATGCGATTCAAACACACGCTAATGTCCCACGATTAATCCACCAAATGCGATGGTCTGGAATGCAGGATGTATAGCTCTCTACTGTCTCTGTGGTATAGCTACACTCCAATTTAGGGTTGTTGGGCTGTGTTAAATTCACTATGCCCGATTAAAGTCTCGATTCCCTAGATTTATAGCGGAGGCTAATTGCAAACTGGTCGAAATAGTAAGATATTGACTGGTTTCACAGCTCTTCAAATCGTCAACGGAGTCGTTTGTCCAGACCGTACGACAGCATAAACACACAATGGCTTCCAATGCTCACTCGCGCTAGCTTTCAGGCAGGCTGGGTAGAGGTTTACTTGCCCACGTCACCGTGGTTGCCTAGGAGATTCAAAGGGACCTCCCTCAAGACGTGACCGACTGTGGTCTACTCAAAAATGATAACTTTGTAAAGATACTTTTTCAATGTGTCACAGCATTGTTTGAAAGTCATATGTTCAAACTCGAACGTTTTTTTTGTCTCCCAACTTAATCCAATCCAAACTCGTTTTTTGGTCAGAAGATATCCGCATTTTACCGAGGACTCGTACAACACGTAAAGCAAATCTCTGGATTGAGGCGGGGTGTTATAATTGCAATAATTGTTATAGATAATTGCAATTCCCAGGAATTACATAGTGCATGCAAAATGTTGGAAACGTTTTTTTCAATGTGCAATCCTTGTGCACATGTCTGACAGTTGAAAAAAAACCTTGAGGTTCTTAGCTTGCTTGATTAGACCATATTGCAGTGTATGTTATGTTATGCAGAAAACACAGTTCCTTGTATCCATGTTGAGATGTTGATTGCTGGGTCTTCACTAGGAGGTGGTTTTCAATAAGTAAGGGTACTTGAGGTCGTTGCTAGGCTATTTACAGTGGTTACTATTGCTGGGTCGTCAATTTTACTAATAATTTCTTTTAAATGACAATCGTTTCTTTTGTTTAATTGGTAAAGTGGATGCAGACTGCAAATGCATCAATGTTTCAGCACTCACATAATGTTGATACTTGCATAAGAAATTGTTTATGGTATTAAAAGCCTTTTAAATTATTAATAATTAAAAATGTTGATTTGTTTGATAGTTGATAGAGGATTGTAGAAATGCACATGTTTCAGTTGTTGAAATGATGAAGATGGTTGGACGTAGCTGTAGGCTGCAGTCATATTGCTGCAGCAGTGACATAATGTTGATGGTTGTTGATTACTGGGTTTTCTATGCTGTTTCAGCAGTTGAACTGGCAGAGATGGTCGGACGCAACTGTGCAGTAGTGACATAATGCTGATGGTTAATAATGTAGGCCTAGGTTACAATGTTAATTAAAAGCCTCTTAGGCCAAATATTGTGATTGCTATGCTGGCTGTTAATTAATGTTTCAGTAGGCTAGTTGATTTATTTAATAGGTTGATCAAAACAGAGGGTAGATGTGTTGAATGTTTCAGTATTTTAAATGGTAGAGATGGTTGGATGTAGCCTTCGGCTGCATATTGCTGCAGCAGTCACATAATGTTGATGGTTAATGATT
>JASCQY010000477.1:14727948-14737722 GCA_030264315.1 Sardinella tawilis
ACAGCACACAGGGACACACCACACTACATGTGTGCTGGAGCAAGAGATGGAGAGGGGGAATAGACAAAGGAGAGAGAGGAAGAGAGAGAGAGGAAGAGAGAAAGACAGGGAGAGATGGAGAGAGAGAGGAAGACAGCAATGTAGAGCGAGAGACAGAGAGGGAAGAAAGAGAGAGAGAGAGAGAGAGAGAGAGATGGAAAGAAACTGAGACAAACAAAGGGAAGAGAGAGGTAGGAAGAGAAAGAGAAGAATGGAGAGACGGAGAGAAGAAAAGACGTGAAAAACAAAAAGAGTCCAATGCTGAGTGCTGTAGTCTATCAACCCAAACCCCCAGCACTTTAAAGACTGCTCTGCTTGCGGTCTGCTCAAACCCCTTAGGCTTCAACTTGATGACAGGGGTTTGTATCTGTGGTCAAACGGCGCCCCACACACCCCCTCCACCCCCCCCTACCCCATCCCCCACCCTTATTCCCTCCCACAGGCATCTGGACTTGGGCCTGCATGCCTGGAGAAACGTGCTCGGCGGTCAGTGTCCAGCGGCACGGTTCTCCACTCACAGCTCCCAGCGCTGTTCTCCGGTTCTCTGTGGAACCGCACGGGAAGCCTAAGATGTGTGAACATCCAACAGAATCTGAACTCTTGTCTGGTGTTTAAAGCCTGGTTTTACATAGAGTGAGTTTTGGGCTTTAATACTCAAATGTGGACCGAAACATGCACGCCCTTAAGCCCACCAGACAAGCACACACGCACACGCAAATGCGCACACACGCACACACACACACCCACACACACACACGCACACACGCATACTCATTCAAATGACAAGGCTCGGATTACAGTAAAACCACATGAATCATACATATACATGCACCCACACAGAAGCACAATGACCCATGCATACTGTACACACACCAGCACACACACATACTGTACACACACATACAACACTCACACAGGGAGTAGAGTGAGAGCGAGTGTTTTTATATGTGTATACATCTATCTGTGCGTGTATACAATTACATGTGTGTGTGTTTGTGTGTGTGTGTGTGTGTGTGTGTGTGTGTGGGCGTGTATGTTGGTGTGACACCAAAAGACCACTGTCATCTAACAACCCAATACTGGGCCAAGCTCCACACTCAGGGAGAGCAGCCTACCCCAGCTCCAGCCCCCAGCCCTTTTCATGGGCCGCTGTGTGAGGGAGGTCAGCCTCAGTTCAGCACTCTGGAGGTCCTGACTGGGGAGTCCAACAGGGCTACATTACTGAGATGACCAAAGTCCTGAGGGGGAGTTTCTGTGGGATTTTTCAATTTTCTTTCTCCACGCCAGTCCTCTATGCATTCTATGTGTGTGTTTATGCGTGTGTCAGTGTGTGTGTGTGTGAGTGAGTGTGTGTGTTCATGTCTGTGTTTGTGTTTGAGTGTGTGTATGCATGTGTTTGCGTGTGTATGTGTGTTTGAGAGAGATTGGATTCCAGATTTTTCTTGGAAAACCTGTGGAAGGCTTTTTTTCACACAAGCCCTCACACTCCCTCCTCATTGCCATCTCTTTCTTTCACTCTCTCTTTCCCTCTCTCTCTCTCTTTTCAAGACAAGAATTTGAGCAGAGGCACTGAAGTCTCCTCACATTTTTTTTTTTGCTGCCTCATCGTCTCTTCTCAGAAAACAAAAATCTGTAGCTGTGGTCGGACATGACAACCAGTCACAGAAAACAATAGATTCTCTGCCCCAGGGCCCAGCCTATGGTTTGCCTGGCCCAACACACAAGCCTGGTCTAGTCTAGCCTGGCTCCTGCCCCATAGCCTGACGGTAAGGCTGCGGCCCGCTGGTTGGCCTCGAATGGCTCCGGTTCTCCTCACACTCTGAGAGGAACGTTTAAGCACCGCAGACCTGGAGCACTGCGAGGAATAAAGTCAGAGACAAGCAGAACCAACAGAACTCTGACAGGCAGAACCAACAGAACTCTGAGAGGCAGAACATTGAGGAACTGTGAATGGTCTTATGTAATGCCGGGCTGCACAAAGACGTGATCTCTACTGCTTGTCGGTACACACACACACGCACACACACACACGCACACACACACACGCACACACACACCACACGTTTTTCTCTCTCCCAAAGCAAATACTGCAGCCAGATGTGTGAGTGTGTGTGTGAGAGAGAGAGAAAGAAAGAGAGAGAGGAAGAGAGAGAGAGCAGTCTGTGTGAAATGATGTGTTTGCTTTGGGACGAAGGTAAGGAAAGAAGCTAAAGTGTGTTTAACTCCTGCTTCGGTGACATCATTGTGCAGACTGTCATCTTCAACAGTTCATCTTTGCCTAACCACTCACACACACACTCTCTCACACACACACACACACACACACACACACACACACACACACTCTGGAGGAAGCAAGAAAGAAACCAAACAAAGCTGGCAAAGACTAACAAACTGACAAACTGACATGCAGGACAGTCTTGGAGAAGTGAAAGAGAGAAAGAGAGAGAGAGAGAGAGAGAGTGCGCAAAGGAGAGAAGCGTGACAGGAAGAAAGGGAGCGCGTGAAGGAGGAGTGAAAAATAAAGGCCACGCAGGGTGTGAACGGGTTTATGAGGGACAAGTGTGTGTGTGTGTGTGTCTTTGTGTGAGACAGAGAGAAAAGAAAGAAAGGAAGAAAGGAAGAAAGGAAAAAAGAAAGAAAAAGAAAAGAGAGACTCAGAGGAGGACGAGGAGTGAAAAAACAAGTAAACATTTTGTTGTTTTGTTGTGTGTTTTGTGCAAACGTTTACAAGCGCTGAGCACATGTGAAAGACAACAAAAGAAGGAGAGCGAAGAAGGTGTGAGAAAAGGGTGGGACAGAGACAGAAAGACACATGGGAGAACAGAGGGGAAGAAAGGAGGACGAGAGGAGGAGAGGAAAAAGGAAGGGAGTGGGGAGAGGTAGAGAGGTTGCAGATGTAGTCTACTGGTGGTGGTCACAGGGAATCTGGCTAACATGTGAGTGGACACCAGCTCCCATGAGGCTGAGTCTGCTCAGCAGCACACGTACACACACACACACACACACACACACACATGCACAGATACGCTACGTAGCACATATGCTACACAAACGCTACGCACACACTACACAGCACTCACACACGTTACACAGCACAAATCAGAACAAAAGAGAAAAAGGGAGAGAGTGGAGAGAGAGAGAGAGAGAGAGAGAGAGGGATAGCAGATGAACAGATAAAAAATCCTGTTGACCCAAAGATATGGGAATTAGCCGTACTTTGTGTATCTGTGTGTGTATGTGTGTGTGTGTGTGTGCGTCTGTGTGTGTGAGCGTCTGTGTGAGTCTACATCGAGCCCAAATGGACATGTGGCACTGCTCTGTCTTCATTTAACATGAAACAAAAGCAGACACAAACACACACACACACACACACACATCTGTCTTTATACATACAAACAGAGAAACAGAGTGAAATAGCAATTCTTAACGATGACATTGTACAAACCATATTTATAATAGATGTAAATTCACCCTCGCAAACACACACACATACACACACACACACACACACACACACACACATACACGGAACACTGCGGATAAAAGACAAGTTCTGTGGCCTACTCCGATCATGTCTAATCTTTGTTCAAACGAGGCACCAGAACAGAACAAAACAATGGCAGTCTCCATGGCAACAGAAAAGCCCGTTGCCGTGGTTACGTGTGATATGACAGACACCAGAGGAGAAAGAGACGCTGGCCCGAGACGTGGAGGTTCTGGAACTCGAGGAGAGCACGGGCAGCAGTGCGGAGCGGAACGAGTCTGCATGGCAGGTCGCCATGGAAACGGTACAGAGACAGAGGGAGAGGGAGAGACAGGAGAGAGAGGGAGCGAGCGAGCTCTGGTTGCCATGGTCACAGGGCAGCAAGTATCCACGTGTCTTGTTCAAGGACCTGTGTAGAAACTCTCTCGCCATGATTACACATATGTATGAGAGTGATTGTGTGTGTGTGTGTGTGTGTGTTTATGTGTGTGCATGCCCTTGTGTATTGTATGTTTCAGTTCCAAACATCCCTAAAACCTGAGAATACAGGCTTCAAACACACAAGAGCAGACCTTGCTGAATCAGCTACCGCTCACAACCATCATTATGATAAAGGACACGTAATCTTCTCCGATCGCTGCACAGCCTCAACACAATATACTTAGACAGCATGCTCTACATGCAGTCTTCTCCATTCTTACTGCATGTGTGTGTGTGTGTGTGTGTGTGTGTGTGTGTGTGAGCTAGAGACAGTAAAGACAAAGGCAGGAGGGTTTTTCAGCTACCCAAGGCCATTTATGTTCCATTAGTCCTAGGAGACACATATGCACGATCCCACATAAAAGAGCACATACACACACACACACACACACACACACACACACACACACACGCTCAAACCAAGCTTGGTGATGATGGAGGCACTTGTTCATCAGTAAGCCAAGCCCTCACAGATATATCATAACATATATCAATATATATAATATATATATCAAGCCCATCTATCTCTCCCTCTCTCTTCAATCCATCCGTACTGACTGCCACACACAAGACTAAGATCAGAACCAGAACCCAACCACAGCAGGTCTGCACTTGATCAAACCCTGATTGGGTCCAGGTTTAGAAACGATCTGTATCTTGATTCAAGTCCTGAACCTGAAGCAGATTTGGTTAGCCCCAGATGGCCCAGGCAGTCCACAACAGTGCTGGGCCAACAGGGGTTTTCTTTTAAAAGGGACCGAACCTCAGGGGAGAGCCTTCAACACACAAGGGTCAACAAGATGGCCGACCCTCTTTGCTTAGCTCAAGGGTCCACAAAACAGCCTCTGGGGAATACAACCCATATGCTGTGGGAAAGACCTTTGTGTGTGTGTGTGTGTGTGTGTGTGAGTGTATATGTGTGTGTGTGAGTGTGTGTGTACATGCATGTATCTGTATTTATATCTGTGCACGTTCGCTTCCGACACAGATTTCTCCATTGATGGCCTGAAACATTCCAAACTTTTGGAATGTGTTTTGGCTTGGACCCCCTGCCATAAAAAGGCCAATGTGTTTGGTTGGTGTCATGTTCTGGAGGATGCGAAATTCTCAGCAAACAACAAGCGATTGCTCATGTCTTGCAGACTAATCCCATAAGTCTTCCACTTAGATGAAAAGTCATTTAGCAGTACACCAACACTTTTGCCCAGACAGGCACAACAGGATGAGCACTGCACAGCCAAACTGGTCCTAGAGTTCCGTCTAGTGATTGCTCTTGCAAAGCGTCACATACTGTAAGGCCTAGACTAATCACTGAGCAAATGTGAATGGCACCGTTAAGTCACAAGAGGCTGTGGTTTATGCGGGCTGGTATTTCACAATGGCACCAAACATGATTCAACCAATCATAATGAAAGACTGGAACAGAACCATCCATTTTACGATTAGTGTTTTAGCTAGGCTTTAGGATGCCGTGATGGCCAGCATGAAAGACCTGGGATGAGTTTCGTTGAGTGATGGGTGTCGTTGCTAACTTCCATGATCATCATCTATTTCATCCAATGGCAGACCTGCAAAGCTGTTAGCCGACAGTAGAAACGACACAGTCTTGAAACTCCCCAAAGATCATGCCAGTGAAAATCTACTGTATGTGCACACTTGTGGTTATCTACAAGAACCAAGAACCCAAAAACCAGGATCTAGAACTTATCTAACTACTTTTCAGGACTCAATGTCCCAGTCTTGACCCCAACACCAATGCAAGAACATTTAGGGACCATGATCATTAATCTGACCAGAATGCTCTCAGAATCGGAAAATAAAGAAACAACCCATGGCAAGTGTTCAGCTTTGACACGTGTCGGAAGTGCTCCAAGGTGGGCGTGTGATGTCATTTCCTGCGGGCAGCAGGGCGCAGCTGCTTGTGTAAAGGGCTGGCTGTTAAATGAGGCGAGTGTTCCTGTTTTAGTGTTTGTGTGTTTTAGGGGTTAGTCTGCTGGGGCAGGCGGCCCTTTCGTTTGCTTTCCAGACTGCGGCTTGTTGAGTGTGTGTGTGTATGTGTGTGTGTATCTATGTGTGTGTGTTTGTGGAATGTTTGTGGGCCCTACAGACAAACAAAACACCACACACACACACTCTCTCTCTCACACACACACACACACACACTAAAAGTTACCATCAAAGACGCACTGTTGGGTATTTCTGTCAAAGACTTACAGGACACACCAAATGCAATCAGCAGTCAGTGGTTTTGATTTTGAAACTTAGACTGAGATTTAAGTTTAGATTCAGGCCAAAATTACCCAGACATCTCATAGACAAGTCTGGGTTTACCTCTAAGTCCTTAGGGTCTGCAGACGAAGTAAGGTATTATTATAGTTCTAAAGCATTAAACCTTCGCGTAGTTAAAATGGCAATGTTCACGGTATAGCCATGGTAAACTGCGCAGATAGAATCGCTCAGTAATAACACTTCCAAAAAGTTTACTACGCTATTCAGCCTTCTTGTCACCCGGCCAAGGCAGTGTGAGCGAAGTTGTGCAAGTTCATCTGGCAGAACGTCTACACGACATCTGGAGCACATTACCAGCCGAGGACACGCGGATCTAGGCTCGCTGCACGGCCTGCATGCCTGCCTACCCGTCTGCCTCCTCCGCGTCTCTGGACATCAAAATATGAAATACGTGTCGTTAAACATTATAGGAGGCCTTGAAATGACCAGTTCACAGTACAGACAAACCAGCGTGCTAAACAAAAAGTATGGTAGGCTACTGCAGTGGTGTAGCCTGGATGACATTTCACACCCGCTCCAGCATAGAATCAGAGAATGAGAGCGCGAGAGTGAAGGGAAGAGATGAGGGGGTGCAGCCTCAAGAATGCACAGCTCCCCCAGCCTCTAAAACACAGCTTTACAGCAGATGTGCCATCTAACGAACTGAGGGCAAAAAGTAGGCTCACTGAAACAGAACCCATGTACATGATATGGTGGTGAGCTGTCTAACACAGAGGATAGGGCTTTCGGGCTAAAACTATAGGTGTAAAGGGGGACCGATCAAAATAGTTCCACGAGACACACGTTGGCCCAACGTTACGCAAGCGTAGGTAACACTTTGGTCTCGAGTCCCCGTTCTGTTCCATCCCAGGACGATAATGGTTGCGTAAAATCTGTACTTGATGCAACAAAACTCAAAAATGAAAAGAGGAAAATGACAAGCCAATGGCCGGGGTAGGCTTTTATATAGCGCCCACAGCTCCTAAGCCAACTGGAAAAAAATACTCCCTGGTCTTTATCAACATCAATCACAAGCAATAAACACTTGCAATAAACAGTCCTTGTCCGCGATGCAACACATCCCGGTATCCTACAGAAGAAACACCCGGGAAAGGTAGGCATACAAAAGGTACAGAGAATTCAGGGGTGTCCACGTAAACCGCGGCAAAGCTGCTTGGGGATGAAACAACGACCTCAAGAAAACCACAAACCTCTAATGGCGGGGTGTACGTTTGTGAGGTAGACATATTGCTCTTACCTGTAGTCGCTCTGTCGCAGGTTGCCACATAATGAGTAGATTTCCCTGTTCTATGTGTCGGTGAATGATATATGTGTGATTGTGTGAATGTGTGTGGATGAGGGTGTGTGTATGTGTGTGGGGGATGTGTGGGGGTGTGTGTGGGTGTATGTGGGTATGGTGAGTCTGTGCGTGTGGCTGCGCGTATGTATGGGCACAACAGCTGGAATCTCGTTGGTGAGCACTCCGGTTCGCATGTGCCCGCTCGCGGCGCTTGCTCGCTTCTTCTCCTCACCCCGGTGCTCCCGCTATCCCGTGAAAACAGACGGTGAATTCCAATGCTTCGCGAGGACGAAGCTCCGCCTGCGAAAAAAACACGCGAACCCCCTCTTTTCTTTCCTCCTCCTCCTCTCTTCTTTCCCCTCAGTTCATCACTGAACTGGCCAGCAGTGGGCGCATGATACAGAAAAGTACCTCGAATGCTGTGGACATGAATTCACACTCAGATTGTCTCGTCTAGAAGCTGTGAAGTAGGCTTAAATAGGCTAACTATCTGAGGGTAAAATTAATACACAACGAATTAATCTCGTTTATCACCTAATTTCATGTTGAAAATTCATGTCAGAAACTCCTCTATTTGAGGAAATGTTCTTTATATAGGCTACAGTAACTTTCTAGTACATTATCAGTGACATGTAGACAGGCCTCTGTTTCATGTAAGAAAAGGGAGGAATGTGATCTCAGTAAGATGTGCTTTTGTAACTGGATGTGAAACCCTGGTGGACGCCACAGCACAGCAGGGACACCCCATAGAGCTAAACAGGGGTCAGAGGTCAAGCATCACTTCCTACCTTTTTTGCCCTATAATCTTCACTCTTAAATAACAGACACCAGGGTAGAACCACTAGAAGTTCTGATCCCTATGACAGAAAATAATTTTGGTCCCCCCAAACATTGATTATAATATTAAAATATTCTCAGGGACCCCCAGTCTGTGACAGACCCTTAGAACCATCCTTACTTTTCCCACCCCGGCGGGGTCCACGACAGACACCAAAAACACAAATTAAAAAATCAAGAGGTAATATTTTGTAAGCAGCAGTAGACTATTTCAGTAACCATGTGCACTCCTTTTTATATTCCTCATTCACTCTATTTTTTTAATCTCTAAGAGTTCATTCATCAATTCACTCTTTTCTCCTCCCCCCTGTCCATCCTCCCTCCTTCCTTCCTGGTGCAAGTGTGTGTGGCTGGAGGGGTTGGGGGGAGTACCGTAACTGACACATCGTCACACTCCAACGTGTTTACAGATGTTTACGCCGAGGAACATCTGGATTCCACCACAGGTCAGTAAAGGTCAGCGTCTGCGCTAACAGTCCAACGCTCCTTTTATGGGCTGGGGCCGCTATTGACCAATCAGAAGACAGCTCTGCACAAGGCTCAGGGTCCCGCCCCTGTCTGTCTGTCTCCTATCTGTCTCCCTATTACCTCTCTTTCTTTCTGTCCATCTCTTTTCTTTCTTTCTCTCTCTCTCTGTCTCTCCCTCCCTCTCTCTCTCTCTCTCTGATGTTGTCTTTTATGTCTGTCTTTTGGTATGTCCTTTTATTAGATTCATACATTCATCTGCCTCATGTCTGTTTTTGGTATGTGATATTTTATTAGATTCAATCTCTCTCTCTCTCTCTCTCACACACACACAGACACCAACACCCACACACACACACCCTCTTTCTCAATCTCTGTCCTTTCATGTGACTTCAGGTATTCTCATTTATTGAAGTCTTGTCCTTCATGAGTATATGTGGTCTGCCATCCTGTTTTATTTGTATTCACATACATGTACATCATATTCATACCCGCTCAAGCCCGCTCTTTTCATCTCTTCATATTCCCTCTCTTCCAGTTCTCATCTGTTTTCTCTCTCTCTCTCTCTCTCTCTCTCTCTCGGACTCCCCTTGATTTTGTTCTTGGGCAACAAACTGTATGTCTATATTAGAAATGACACACAGAAATACTTTGAATTCTCTCTCCCAAGTTGTTTGTTCTGACTCAAACTAGGAACTTGTAGACTGTATTGTACGGTTAGCCACTGGAACAGTTTCACCAGTGGGCGAGCTTCGGGGAGTTCTCTGGTGTTGGAACTGTTTTTGTACATCAAGAACAAAAACATCATATACCAGTGAAGAAAAGCACTGAACAAAACAACAGAACAAAACAGAAATCACCACCAGCAACAGCACAACAACAACAACAATAACAACAC
>JASCQY010000477.1:14753594-14764143 GCA_030264315.1 Sardinella tawilis
GAGAGAGAGAGAGAGAGAGAGAGAGAGAGAGAGAGAGAGAGAGAGAGAGAGAGAGAGAGAGAGAGAGAGAGACACACTCACCTCCTCTGGGTAGAAGTACTGCAGATGATGCAGAGGGAAGACTGACTCGAAGCCTTCCCTGAATGACTCAAACTGCCGTGACACGCCCTCATTTAGAGTCCAGTACACCACCAACTATAGACACACACACAATAGAGAGGATTCTTTAGGGATTGTGTGAGTGACATGGAAAGTGTGCATGTATGTGTGCGTGTGTGTGTGTGTGTGTTCACACTGGAGTATAGCACAGGTAGGCTCTTACCCTGAGGTACTCCTCCAGGTTGTGGATGGTGACGGGCACGTCTTTGCCCCCCTTCTTCAGCTCAATGTTGGGGAAGCCGGGCAGGGTGAAGTCCAGGCCCAGGTCCTCTACCGAGCAGCCATTCATGTTGAGACTCTCAAGCGCCTGCTGCAGTGTCTCCCTCGTCTGATGGACAAACAGAAAAATACATTTAATGGAGAAGGTGGATAGGTGACTGCTTCAGTGGGTGACAAAGTGAAAATCCCAAATGAGGTGCTCATCAGGATCAAACAAAAAGCATGTCTAGAGTGAGAGAGAGCAGATCCAAGGCACTACGATGTATTAATAAAAATAAAGGACTTTTATTAATACATCAGAGAGATCTCCTCTCTCTCACTATAAATTTAAGGGATTTTAATTAAAGGAATTATCCGGAGTCAATCAACATGTAGCCCTGTTGTTTCACGTTGCTAAGTGCAATCGATAGATATGAGAATGACAGATTTTCATGCATGGTAGACCGAATAGCGAAATGGCAGCCAACGCTAACTGATTAGGGCATGTCTGTTTGTTTTTATATGTCCTATTCTGTTAGCGGTAGCGGCCAGTTCGTGAATTCGATCTACGTTGTACCTACTGCTGTCGTTCTGATGCCTATCGACAGTACTCAGCAGCCTCAGACAACAGGGCTTCACTCTGGATAACTCCTTCAAGACACAAAACTAGCCAATGAACAATTCATCATGCTTTGTGATGCAAGTCTAGGCACTCTTCCCTGAGAAAAAGCTTCTATTACTAGCATTGACCTTTGAACTTATCACACTTACATGTGAGCGGTCCTGTTCCAGTCTCTTCTTCTGGCGGATTATGTCCTCCAGGTGCTGGATAGACTTGGCCACGCCGGGGTCAATGTTGACAAGGTCGTGGGAGCTGATCGATGTCTCGTGCCGCAGCATCCACTTGTAGAAGGGAAGTCCAAGCGGTAGATCCAGCTATGAGAGCACACACACACACACACACACACATTAGAAACCCAGTAAACACTAGAGTTAAAGAAAGCTGGGGACCTCAGAACCTTACCCTATATACCAAAAAAAGAAACCACTACTGAAACTGCTAAACATTTAAGTGATTTTTAAGCATATTTTCACTGATCCAGATGCCTATCCATGAATGACTGTAGCACAGGTAAGGGCATAGCATAAGGCCACAGCCTGTTAATGGATATCAAAAGTTAAAATATTAAAAGTTCTCTGATAAGGCATAGCAGAGTGCCTAATAAGTAAACAGGAAATAACACCAACTAAATAATATTTCTTCCATCAAATATATTTCTTGTAGTTAAGCTGTTGCCAAGTACCACAAGCACACAACAGCAGTAACTTTTGTATAGTGTAGTAGGCTAAAAGAGAATGAAATGTGGTCAACATGAAGGGTTTATACTGTGTACAGAGCAGCTCCAAACGGGAAACAGCCAATGATAATCATGGGCCAGAACGATTCATTGAAGAATTGTGGCTAAACCTACATTCCAGGCATAACAAAAACACTTCTGAGAGATAGCATCAGGGTGTGGAACTGATCCATCAGAGATGTAGACAGGAAAGCATGTTTATGGGAGACTGACTTTATGGGTTTGAAATATAGCGACATTTCAGGCTTCACTCAATCGCAATCAAAAGCAGGTGGTGAAAAATGTTAGCATTGAGAAGCATAAAGAAAAGTACAACTACAATATGATAAAAAGGTATGCTCCAGAGAGTGCACGCATGGGAGAGAGAGAGAGAGAGAGAGGGAGGAGAGAGAAAAAGGGAGAGAGAGAATGCGAGAGAATGCTAGCAATGGGTGTACCAGTCTGAAGTCCATGATGGCCTTGGCCATGAGTTTGCCCAGAAAACGGAACTTCATCTTGATCTTGGCGATGTGAGCAGGCTTGGTGGTGCGGCCAAATGGCACTGCAAACAGGCCTCTGGAGCTGAACATGTACTTGGTGCCCTCCTGACTCCCTGCACATCACACGAGGGGTAGAGGGAGAGAGATTGGTACAGAGAAAGACATGTATATTTAAACGTGTCTGTGGGAGCTATAGTCTCTGTGTCTGAGTCTGAGTCTCTTCTGCCTTCATAGTGTGAAGTGTGCCGCATGTTCACCTTTAGGGTTGCTGAGGGTGACCTCCTCTCCTCTCCATAGGCCCAGGTCTGCTCTCTGCAGCTCCTGAGAGACCAGAGCGTAGAACTCCAGTGTGGGCCCCAGGCCAGTGCCCACCTGACACAGACAACCAGGACAAAACAATGTTACCATTGGTATTTATTTCACACTCACGTCACTGCTTACTTTCCTATGAATAATTTTGTCTCTTACATAAATTGTATTTTGGTCAGATAGCCATCTAGCTAGCACTGCCTAAGACCTTCATTCAATACTGAGTGTATTTCACTAAAGCACTAGTGAAAGGACGATAGTGCACATAAGGTTAGAAAAAGAGAAATGGTAAGGGTGAGAGAGAGTGAGGCAAAGAGTGAAATGGGCAGAGAAAGAGAATGTGCAATCAAGAAAAAGGAGAGAGAAAAATCAGTGGTAGAGGTCAAAGGTCAAATATGGGTACATTTGGAAAGGTCATCCAAGGCAAGAGCCTACAACTAAATGCAGAGGGATACATCTCTATGCAAGGCCAGCCTAATACCACCACCCCACGGGTCTGAGTCCTGACACGGGCCAGCTGGTAGCTGCTACATACCTCGTTCTCATACTGAATCTCCAGCATGGCCCTGGAGCTGCCCAGGTCCTGCATCAGGGACTCCGCCTGCTTCAGCAGCTCATCGCGGTTTATCGTCCGCTGCAGGCACACACACAGAGAGAGAAATGTTTACAACAACGACAACGAAGACATTGATGTGTCAAAAGTGCCAATGCAGTCCACACTTAATTTCTCAGCACACGCTTGTGATTTTTAACACCAAAAAGCAGAAAGCGGTTTGGCCAAGATGCATTTTCACTTCCTGATTTTTACACCAAGCTCAGACATGAGCAAGATTGCATTTATGGGCAGGAGATTCAATGTGTGAAACAAAAAAAAAACAAAACAAAACAAAACAAAAAAACGGGGAAGTGATGCGATACCTTCTTCCTATCAAGACGTGGGGCTACCCGGCTGTCCTGGGAGTCGGACTGGTTGATCTCTGGGTTGGTGTCGAGCAGGCGCTGCATGGCGCGGTCGCGGTCGAACGCCGTCACGTAGAACAGCATCTGCCGCGTGTCGAACGGGAAGAAGAACGGGCTGCGAGAAAAGAACAAAAGAGGGAAAAATTACTCTCTCCCCCTTTCTCTGTATGTGTTCTAGTGGCCTCACACACATTTCACATGTTTTTGCCAAACCCCTGAAGATCTAATGGGAGCCGATAAATAAACTGACAAATATTGGACTAGTGTTCTGCAAGTCGCTTTTGAACAGAGGTATCTGCTTAGAATAATTATTTTAACATCAAATCATAACTTTGTCTAGGACTACCTACCCTACCTTCATAATTAGGCACACAAACACACACACAAAAAAATACATACCAGGTTTTGCCAAGTTCTGTAAGCCAGGTGGGGATGTTGCCAGTCATGATGACCAGCGGGTCCTGCAGCTGGCGGTTGGCTTTGGCCGTCAGTTTGCTGTTAATAAACTCACTAGTGGGCACCATCTCCTTACACACAGCATTCTGCAAACACACACACAGAAAAAAATATTAACATTCCTGACGGCAATCTTCAGGGGGTTAATAAGGAATGATCACTGTGAACTGGAAAGGTTGGATGGTTAAAAAAAATGTATGTTATGTTAATAGCTCAGCTGAATATATATTGACATGCATCTCTCTCAGGGTTGTATATGTCTGTTCAATATGTCTGTATGCAGTTATAATCCAGGCAGAGCCATTATTGTCACATGAAATGTGTTGGCATGTCATCAAGAGCTGTGTGTGTGTGTATATAGACACACACACACACACACACACACACACACACACAATACAACTCCAACTTACAGTACACTGACTGAGAGTGTGAGGGGAAAGAAGAATTTGGGTTGTGTGTGCTGCCCACTCACCTCATAAAGGTAGAACCAGTATCTGCTGATGGAGTGGAGGACACGCAGCAGCAGGATGACCTCCAGGGAGGGGTCATCAAAGGTGATGGTCTCCGGAGGATCCGATATGAGGTATGACTCCAAGGGGTTGGTGATGCTGGGACACACACCGTCTACACACACACACATATTTTTGGGCAGACATGTTACAATTTCCTTTGTTTCTCCACTCAGAGTAGCTGCACTGAATAAAAGAAGACCATCTTAGCAATAAATATGCTTAGTCAGAACATGTGGCCAACAGACTTGGCACTGATGCACTACCACTTATACACACCAGGTGGCACTGTGATAAATTCTTCATGCAAGTCAATTACAATGAAACCGTAGCTTGACAATGACCATACAGTAGCTTGTAGTCCGTCCTCTCAACTGAGAGGGAGTCTAAAAAGGTCTGACAAGACTACAAGAGCCCAAGAAGAATATGCGGTAATTCACACTGACGCGTGTGTGTGTGTGTGTGTGTGTGTCTCTGTCTCTGTCTCTAAGACAGTACCGTGCCACAGCTCGTCCTGCTTCTTGGCATTCCGGGGGGAGGTTTTGGTGGGAGCCGTCTGTGCTCTTCCTCTCTTGCCTCCCACAGCATCCTTGGTGCCGTCCTCATCCTCCCTCACTGGCTTATACCTGACACACACACACACACAGAGAAATGATGATGTCTTCATGGTTGCCTAAGCATGTACAAGTGAATCCATGCATTTGATGCGGCATTTAAAAACACATACGAGATCATGCATAACCAAAATGGTGGGAGAGTGTGTGTATTTACCAGATGGTGTGTGTTTTGGTCCAGATGCCGGCACGGCCCAGAGGGTTGGCTTCGTCGTCGGTGGACTCGCGCTCCTCCTCGGCCTGTAGGCTGTACTGCCGCACGGCCTGGTACACCGTCATGTTGTAGGGCAACAGCGTGTCGCCCATGTAGAACTGCAGCCGGTGGCGAACACTGCCCGAGTTGAGGAACTGGGCCGCCTGAGGGGGGGTGGGGGAGCACAAGCAGAGAAAAGGTCAAAGGTTAAAAGGTGTGGTCAAATGCTGCCTTTTATTTTATTAGCCAAAGTTTAGTCCAACATTACATCTACTGGTCAAAAAAAATAATGCATCCTCACACGCGAGATATGTGAGTGATTAATAGCGGACAACTCATAATAGACCGTTTCAGGTTCTAGTTCCAAAGCTGGTCCCCCAGGGCTTCCTGTTTAACAATTTATATAGTATTTTATATAGTACTATTTTATATAGTAGTAGTTGGGGACCAAGATAGAATGTTCAAGCATTGTTTTGTCCAGCTATGGATTTAGAACCTGAAACGGTCTATGGCAAAAGATGACTTATTCATCACATCTCAAAGGAAATTAAGGCACCCAGTAGTTTATATGGCATACAGATAAACACATACATCATAGCGATCAATGTGGCTACGAGAACTTTTAAGAGTAGGAGCCTCTCTCAGAGAGTCGGACTACTTATCTGTGATGCATCTTACTGAGTGGAACATTCCTATCAATAACTGTCACTCTTGGCAAAGAAGACTGGCAAGAAAAACTCGCAACTCACCAGTGATTCGTCAATTTCGTCGTCCGATCCATCGTCATCACTGTCCTCGTCCTCTTCCCTGATGCGTCCATAGCCTGCGCACACAAGAAAACAATGTTAGTGGATGATGTAGGGGGGCTCATCTGGATGTGCCAGGGTTACTTGTAAATACAATGGGCTGGGCTGGTTGGGAGTATACCCACCTCTGACCACGAGATATCTCTCAATGGCCTGCACCAATGCCAGGGGGTCGATCTTGACCGGGCCCCCCTTCCACTGCTTCACGTTGGTACAGTCCGGGTGTCTCTGCAGCTGGCACTTGAGCTGGTGTGTGTTGAAGAACTTGAGCGCCTGGGAACCTCTGTGGACAGACAGACACACACACACACACACACACGTCAGTCAAAACACTGGCATGTTGAGGCACTCAGAAGCATCAGCTGGTACTGGCAGGCACACAATGGAGCTAGCGAGTGCTGGCACTATTTTGGCAGCCCACGCACTCGCGCACCCATACTAACAAACTCGGGGGTCATGACACAGATATATTCCTGGCTGCTACGAAGAGTGAAGGAGCCAAAGAGAGAACAAAAAAAAACAAACAAACCAAAAAAAAAAAGAAAAAAACAAAAAGTGAGGAAAAAAAGAGAAGATGCAAACGGCTCATTTAGGAGAATGACAACAGAAAATATACACAGAGATGAGCAAGGAAGAGAGATAGAGAAACAGATAGAAGGAGTGAGAGGAAGAGGGAGAGGAAGGTTGAGGGAAAGAGGGGCTTTGGAGAGTACAGGAAGTGAAAGCAAAGAGGAGACAATGGTTGCGTCCGAAACGGGACAATTGTAACCTTTTAAGTCTATAGTCGGAGGCTGCGAAACATCGAGGCTTGTCCGAATTAATAATCCTGCCTTCTAAGACACCTTCGTTCGGGCAAATTTTGAAGTGTACACAGATGTATCCTTCATGCAGACTTCAACGTCCAACGTTCTATAGTCAGATGTTGGTATCTTGGCAACGGTGCCTGAACAATTAAATAAACAAAAAGACGGCGTTCTAATTAGCTGTCTAGCTAGGTCGTCCGAAACAACATTTTTAGCCGGTGCCTCGATGCCTTCTACGGCTGGAAACTTTTGATACCGCGAAGACTGCGAGGCTGGAAGTCACTACTTTCCCGTTTCGGACGCAGCCAATGTCCACGAAAGTGATGAGCATGCGAAACAGGAGGGGATATAAAGGACAGATGAAGTACAAGGCCATCGCTGGGCAGCTGGGGCGCAGACACAACACCAGAGGGGCCCAGGGGGAGCAGAAAGAGGGGGGGGGGGCGAAGAGATAGACGGGCAGAGAAAGAAGACACAACAATATCAAGTGTGGGAGTTGACGGACCTGCTGCCGTTGCCGTTTCCGGAGGGGAAGTCGTGCACCTTGACGGGGAACTGCTCCATTTGGCTGAGGCAGTTGTTCATCTTGTGCACCAGTGCCAGAAGAGGCAGGTTCTCTGTTGGGTCTAAACGCCCCAGCGGTTCCTGCCCTGGCATCTGCAATAGCCCAGCCCGACCCAGCACAAGACAGCACCACAGGGGAGAGACAGAGTTCAGATGATCAGGTCAATTATTCACAATTATTCCCATAAGATGCAATGACTGATTCACAATAACAGCACGCTATAGGTCAGTCTACACTTGTAAATCTGTAAGTGCATATCTGTGTGTGTGACAGCAGGATAACTGACATATGAAGGAAGGGAGAGGGGGAGGATCAGCACACACACACACACACACACACACACACACACACACACACACAAGCATGTAGTCTAAGCCACCAGTTTTGGATGAGCACTAAATTAGTGGGCGTCTGTACGTCAATTTACTCGATTTATGCAAATACATGTTAACACATGAGGTGACGCCTTCAGGGGTGTTAATGGCGATAATGGTTATAGCATGTAGCAGATGCACATGTAGACCTATACGTCTGTTTACATGTGTTTGTGTGTGTCTGTGTGCATGCGAGCGTGTGTGTGTGTGTGTGTGTGCGTGCGTGCGTGTTCGTTCCTCACCGGGCATCCACAGAAGATGTGCAGGAACCTCTTGATGCGCTGGTCGCGGCTGACGATGCTGCGGTCGCCGCAGGAGGTCAGGTAGAGTAGCAGCTGCTTAACCAGACCGCTGTGCTGAATCTCAAACGACGACACGTCCGACTCCGACACGATGCCAGAAATCTCAACAAGGCACTCCACACCTTCATCCACCTGCACACAAACACACACACACACACACACACAGATTAACACACCACTTGGATCTAAATGGCCCATAGATATAAATCTTCGATCTTGCAGCTCCACTCAAACACACCCTCCTCCTCCTAGCGAGCAGACTCTGATGGGTGTGTAATTTGGCAATGCTGCACTGAATAAAAGTGTTTGCTATCGCACAAAAACCCATGTTATATTCAAACTGCCCTTTCTAAAACTGATACAGTTTAGTGTTGTACCTTAAAATAACGCCTTCAAACTCATTTTTGATACAAACTGACTGGCGATGACAATGCAGTCTATGCCACTGGTGAAGCATGGCTGGAAAGCATCATTTTGTACTATGCAACATTCTTGTTGTTGAGCATGGCCCTATTCCACGGTTTAGTCTTAGACTTGGAAGTCTGGATACCCCCCTTCACACAATAGCACAGTCCCCACGACAGTGAAAATATGCACAAAGGGGAATTTCTTGTTCATGTTATTTTAATTAATCTGTGAATCATTACTATTTTAATTTGGGTTAAATGTGCGTGTACTTCTTGGAGTGCCCCACTTCGACTGGCGTTCTTCTCATCCAAACTACAAGTTCACAGAGTGTTTCCCTAACAGGAACCAAGTAGGAGAACTGCTGTACTATGGTCACTTGCACTGTGGTGCAGGATGTGACGCAACTCTACTGATTAACCTTCACACAGTGATGTTCTCCAGCCTCAGTCCAGCGCCTCTGCTGTCACACTATCTGCTGTGTCATGTTTACACTACGTAATGTGCTGGGTCATGTTCAGGTGTAATCTTGCGTGCTGGGCTCCATCTCATACATAAAACAGCAGGGCAACGTGAAGGCTAAGGGACCTACACCTCACACCCCACTGTGAACCAATAGGTATTTAGTATTGCATGGTAGTGGTAAAATACTTATTGGTTGAGCTTTATCTTCATAGACAGCCATGTAATGTTGCAACCATGACATTATTTAAGAAAACATGCTGTGCTTTTGTGTGCAAGCTGTACATGAATTTGCACTGAGCAGCCAACAGGCCTACTTGAATTTACTTGAAAACCGATCATCATCATTGCAGTGTGTATACTTGCCCAAGGGTGCATGTGTGTATCTATGTGCGTGAGTGTGTGTGTGTGTGTGTGTGTGCGCGCGTCTTTGTGTATACTCACACACACCTGAAGGTTAAGCTGCTCTGTGGCAGTGCAGAGTCTCTGTAGTACATTCAGGGCAGGGTTAGTGCTGTCCACGTTCTCAGAGTTAAAGTAGCGCTCCACAAACTTGCAGGCCTGCTCCTTGATCCAGGCCTTAATCTTGTCCCTACACAACATGCGACAAACATAAATATTTTGTTACATATCTCAGAAGTTTATTTTCAGCTACAGCATTAACCACAGATATGTAACTTTAGTAAATAGATTTTGAAGAGGTGGTATTTCTTTTAACAAGAGACAAAAATGGTTAAAGTAGCGAGGTAAGTAACAGAGAAAGCACCAAGCAAGATGGAGGAATAATTCAACATCTCTTTAGTTCCTACAGCAAAACAACCTTGCAATCAGTCTTATTTTTTTGTACTATACATGAAATTCTGGCGGAAGTGGAACCTGTCTCGAGGTGAAGACCCACCTGTTGTTGGAGACTGAGTCCTTGGCGGGAGGTCGAGCCAGGCCACTGACTCCAGCGGTGCGCGAGGGCTCAGAGCTGGAGTTGTTCGTCTGGACACCCAATTTCCCCCACGTCTTGGGGTTCAGGTTAGCCAGGAAGGACGACTTAGGTGACTGAGTTGTGGTCGGACTCTTGGCTATTGAAGAAGAGGGGGTGGGGGGGGGGGTTTACTTGTGCACATTTATGGCTGGTTCCAAAAACTAAAATGAAGCCTCCTCCTAGACACCTAACACACCTTCAGTGCAAATCTTCACTGAAGTTAAAGTCTAGGGCTAGGCTGAATCTCGTCTTGAAAACAATATTTAGAGACTTACGAGGTGAAGAACATTTTCATCTCCTAACTGCCCCATCATAGACAATAATATATATTATCCATTTATGGAGTACATAAATAGCACTACAGTATATTATCCATTCATAAAAACAGAAGCTGTGAATGGACAGGTAGCTGGTTTAGTCTACTTAAATAATCCCAACTTTCTTTGTTTTGACGGTGGCTGTGAATTGGCCAGATGGCTGGTTCAGTGTTCTGGTAGAGTAGCCTTATTTCTCGTGTACAAACAGTGGTTGTAAATGGCCAGGGGCCTATACTACGAACGGAGGTTAACCTACCCAGATGTAACCCAGGGTTAACTTATTAAACTGGGGTTGACAAAA
>JASCQY010000477.1:14787338-14808331 GCA_030264315.1 Sardinella tawilis
GAGAGAGAGAGAGAGAGAGAGAGAGAGAGAGAGAGAGAGAGAGAGAGAGAGAGAGAGAGAGAGAGAGAGAGATCCAGAGGAAGGACTGGAGGGGTACCTTCTGGAGCTGTGGCCTCTGGAGGAGCCAGAGGCTGAGCTGGGTGGGGCTTTTGGAGCCTTAGAGAGGTTAGGTCTTCTACTTTCAGGAGGGGAATGTGCGTTATGTTTTACCTGCCCTGCCTGCAGCCTGCAAGACCACAGAGGACATGACTCGTGTGGGACAGGGCAGCAGAGCGCATCCATCCACACACACTCGCTCGCTCGCTCTCTTTCTCCGACACACGTACAGCACTGCCAGTCAACTTGGAAAACACTCCACCCACATGTGTGCGGACACACACACACAGACATGCACACCACTATGTACAGTACATCTGCTGCAGTGTGGTCAGTCACACTCACAACATACAATTGTACAGTGTCACCTGGTTAAAATGTGGTGTGAGTGAAGGTGGTGAAGGAGCCTCTGTGCGAGTGTGTGGATGATGCATTAACAAGTGTGTGTGTGTGTTTGTGTGTGTGGGGGTGGGGTCTTTGAAATACAGATCCAATTTCTGCCGTTTCAAAGACCCCCCCCCACCCCCCGACATCCACTGACTGGCTGGCTGTGGGGCTGGAATGCAGTTTGACTGACTGACTGCATCAGAAAATTAAGTGCTTTGAATGATTGGTGGCGAGTGTGAAGTCTTAAATGGCAAACTCCTTGGGGCGTGACATTAAAGTATTGTCTCCTACAGTGGTGCTCTTCTATCTAGCCAGGCGATGCAGTACGGCGGTGCTGGCCGAGTATGAAAGATGCACGTGACGCCTTCAGATATGTGAAAACCGCTACATTTGACAGGCATGTAAAGAACCGGTTGCTAGTTCATTACATCATACACTCAGTCATCAGAATTGGACCTCCTCACACACCCAAATGTGCCCTGTAGAACCTGCTCTCACATGCACGCACACACACACACACATACACATAATAGTAGTGGCTTCACAGATAGTGTAGAGTGACAAGCACGTTACATGGATGAATGATTTTAACCATTCAGTTTTGTCCTTTTTCTCTACTTGTGTATCTGGAAAGGAGGCTTTAAGTGCTCTATGAGTGCATGCACTGCTTTTAGAGTGAAACCCATGGCCTTCATAGTCCTAGTATTTTTTTTCACCAGCTGAGCACACCTCCAACCACACACCCTGCCGACAAACACACACGCATACTGAAAACATACCTTCCTGTGGCAGTGTGGTCTTGTGGCTGGGCCGCAGCAGTGTTCCTTTGAGAACGTCGCAGTGACCCCCCTGGATTGGAATTAGGCCGGTTGGACATTGGCACCTCTCTCCTGAAGGGACATACCCTTTCTAGACACTACCATTCACTGCAGAGAGAAAGGGGGAAAGAAAGGAGAGAGGACAAACAGAGAGAGAGAGAGAATGATGATTTTGACACGGACATTAAACGTGTGTTGTAGTGCAGTGTATGAGTATGTGTGTCTGCACGCTGCATGGTGGGAGTGACAGAGAGACAGAAAGTGTCCATCTGTGTTTGTGACTCAGCACAGCATGTTCTTGTTCATTCACATCTCCCAGATTTCCGTCTGTTTCCGTGCTACCAACACACATCCTACACGCATATTAGCCCATCACCACACCATCCAATCCAACGCTGAGCCCAGTCACCATAGACACACACACTGAGCATGACCTATATCAGCTACCTGCGGGCTGTTCCAGTGCCTCCCCAAATATGCAGATCAGGCACGCAAACTATGCTCGCTGTGAATCACCGACACCTATATCTCATTTTTAAGCATCTTCGAAATTGAATCCCTGCCACTTAAGAACCACACCCATCCTCAAACCTCACTGTTACTTTGGCAAGTCGTTTTGGTAGGCCTAGCCTAGCCCATCCTTGGCCTGGCCTTGCCTTGCATATAGACCGTTTCAGCGATGTAAACAAAAACAACGTTTGAACGCTGCAATACATTCCCAAACTGCTTCCGCTGCGTTAAGATAACGTATGGAATGCTAAATCGGAAACCCTGTGGGAACGTCTATCGAACTCGAACTTGAAGCTGTCCATACATACGCACACACAGATAGTCTTCTTTTGTGTTTACAGAGCAGCTCATCTATGCAAGTAGGGGAGGAGCATGGGGGGTTGGTGTGGATGGTGAGGGACAACATAAACAAACAGAGCATGAGGTCAATGAGGTCATTGTACAGCTTAGCCACCTTGCACAATAAATGCACCCAAACACTACAACACACGACCTCCGAGCTCCCCATCACGAGACAGGCACAGCCGTCAGTCGGTGAAGCCGTTTGCATATGCTGTGTGGCCCAAGACTTGTCACTAGACAAGCTGATCAATGGCGGCTGCTGCTACCGTCTCCGCTTCAGGAGGGGCTAAGCAAGCATATGGAAGGCAAGCAGGGCTGCAGCGTCACACTGATCAATGCAACCATCACCCAGGGGAGGAGGGGCACAGACTGTGTTGTGATCAAAGGAGAAAGAGAGGAGGAGGAAAGGGAGAGAAAGGGCGAGAGAGAGAGAGAAGCATTGAGAAAGAAAAAGAAGAGTGGCGCTATGACGTGATGCAGAGAGATGCAACAAAAGAGGGGAAAGGTGCCATCCTCAGCGCAGATTATCGTTTGAACACAGAGGTTTGTCTGAGTTTGGCCCACTTTTAAGCCATTTTAGGCCCCGTCACCATCACAACAATGCAGGGAGGATGAGCGGGCCTGTGAGCCAAGGAGGAGCGGAAAGCAGCTCCAGTGAGACAGACAGGAAAGGACGGAGGGAGAAAAACAGAGATGGACAGAGAGAGAGAGAGAGACAGAGAGAGAGAGAGAGAGAGAGACAAGAGGCCTCTGGGTGTCCTTGCGTCCTCCTCAGTGCACTTGTGACAATGAGGACTCCAGCAGAGCGGGCAGAGCAGGCAACACGTCACAGAGCATCCATCAGACAGGGCCCACAGGACAGCTTCCTCACCCACTCCACTCTTCTCACTCTAGCCATCCTGCTCTCTAGTCAGCAGGGACTGGCCAGGGAGTTTGAAAATGGGCGCATTTTCATGGTATTTTAGGCAGTGAAGATATAAAGCATATATAAAGCATTAAATAAATAAATAAATAAATAAATAAATCACACAATAGTTGGATCACGACATGACAATTCTTATCATGATATGGAACTCCTACAGTATGGTGGTGAAGGCACAATATGGTCCATCCCTACAAGTCACACCTCAGAAAGTCCTCTGCGGAAGACTTTGATGACTGTCTTGTAATCACTGTGAGCCGTCAACAAAACAACTCCAATCCTGTCTCCATGTAAGCTACATTATGACAATTGAGAGGCTTATCACATGTCCAAATAGGCCTATGCTTGTTTCAAAGTCCATTTTCTTTTACGATCATATCAGTCCACCTGAAAACTACAAGCTACAAAATGTTCTGGCAACATAATATATATTTTTTTAATACAAACAATTTCACAAAAGGGCCTGGTCCAACCTAGGCAGCCTAACGCCGCCTAGAGTTTCTGCTCAATATCACATTTCGCTACAGCACCATCAGGGATCTCTCTGCTTAGGTTTCCTTTAACCATTGTCCATCTGGGTAGTTAGCAAACAGAGGGCTCTGGCATGCCCAGTATTTAAAAACTTTACAGAAACTCTCCACCCATATACGTCAATAGAAGGATTACAGTCGCTGCAGATTCAAACCAAAGATGCTGAATAACCCAAGATGAAGCGTTCTAGGCTTCGCCAATGTATTAAAACGGTATGCAGTTCCTCCTCTTAGACATCAACATTACATTTTTCTCTTAATAAAACAACACACAAAATGATGTTTATGTTACCTAACTGCTTATTGTCATTACTTGCGTGTGATGCCAACGCCTCACGTTTTCAGACACGGAATAAATAATTAATTTTGTCACTTAAAAGAGCTAGTTAGCTTGCTAATGTTAGCACGGCAACCAAAATTGACTGGATTCTGTTTACAATTGGTCTCCTAAACCCGACGTCATATTGATACAGGAAGAGTCTCCCTATGAATCGTCTCGCTTTTATCAACCATTTGTTGCATTGGTGTGAATCCGTCGGTTTCTAGATAGAACGTTGCAGCAAGTTGCTGTGTTTTAGAAGGTTGCAGCTCGTCTAGTTGCGGATCTTGGGTTTGAACTGGCCTAAAGATACTGCTGGCAACTACAGCACAGTGAGGTCACTTCATCATATTATTTCTGCACTGTTTCAATTAACCCAATAAAGTAAATAAATAAAGCAAATAAACAAAGTAAATAAATAAATAAACAAACAAAGTAAATATTTCAAAAAAAGATATGGCATACAAAACATTTTAATCCATGTCATAAGCACATTCTGAGGAAACTCTTTGGCTGTAGTTAATTAAAATGTCACTGAGACTTATTGAAAGTTACCTTAAGCACTGGGGTTGTTAGGCTAATGCTTGCTAATTTTAAATCTTTTCTTAAAACCTTCCCATTTGAATGCACAGTGTAAATGGTCAGAGCATGTGTAATGTATGGAGCCTATGCATTATGAGTGTGGGGCATGCTCTAGGGCAAAAAGGGTGCAGTGTCCCATGAAGTGAGATGTCAATGCATCATTCCACTCCAGATATTCGTCGCTGCATTTCTCTCATTCTCCCCTTCATCCATCATTCATTCATCTGCCCGCCCACCCACCATCCCTCCCTCTTCTCAGGGTCAAACACCTTCCCCTCTTTCTACCACGTGCCCAGTGGAAGCTTATACAGCCCAGGCTATACACCATGAGGGCACAGGCCAAGCTGAGAGCAGCATTCTAAGGTTGCAGATGAAACTGAGACAAAAGTCTACACAGCTTGCACCCAAAATAAAAATGCATTGCCTTGGGAGACGAGAAAAGAAGAGGTGGTCGGCACAGGACCTGAAATCAAATGGTGAAAGCACTTTTGAACTAGAACTACAGCACAGTTACTGTGATGGAAGCATTGCACAACTTCCCATGATTCACTAATGGCAAACGAAACTGGAACACATCGTCTTGGATTTCTGGAGAGAGTGACAAGTGACACAAACACACGCCATACTGTCTTGATCTTTTTTTTTTTACATACTTTAAGTCCCTTTCAGATACAGTATGCGTGTTGCTCTGTCCACTAGGTCAATTCATCACAATGTGCTACAGTTTTAGCTCCATTGCAGTGCTCTCTCTTGATGAATAGGCTTGGTACAACCAACTGGAAAACATACGTTTTAGAGCGCAGCGGTGCCATTGTTGTGTCTACAGACCCTTTTGCATGGTTATGGGAAAGAAAGCAACAAAAAGGAAATGACTTCCAAATTCCACATTAGGCTTTAAGATAAGGGACATTAAAAATAAGCCTAGCTAAAATTAATGAATTTAGTTTCAGCTGGATGAAGGCAAGACATTTTTATATATTTTGCCAAGGACATTTCAGTGAAATTCTTCAGACCATAAAAAAAAGAGCAAAGCCCAACATGTAAATTTAAGCTCTGTTGCTCCAGTGAGGTCAAATATACCACCACTACCCAACACAATACTAGGCCTATACCGAGGAACCATGCAGTCATTGCGTAGAACAATAAGAGATGTCAGGGAGCTCTGATTGCTCCTTCATCTCTGTTGGTAAACATGCCGCCAGGCCTTTGACATCTTTACCTCTAAAATGAGGACAGCAGCTGACTTAAAATGGGATTTTCCTCAATCTACTCAGCCCGACTACACTGTGTTGACCAAGACCAATGGCTAAGACTTCAGGCTTGTGTCAATAAAGCTTCCTTGGGGGCATTTTAGTGCGCCTTTGTATTCTTTAATGCAGAGCTGAAGCTTCTTTATTAGCATCAATCTAATGGAGTGCAACAAGGCTTTGACCAGCTTCCTTTCATTTGTATGGGAAAGCTGATAGCATCTAACTGACCACGAAACTTTCTGTAAATTACTGATTTTTTTTTCCTTTCAGGGATTTACAACAACAACAAAAAACATGCCCCAGCAATTGCAACACATATACAAAGTTTCCTACAAGTCATTCTTGACCCAAGTTACCAGTGCACTGCTGACCTGCAGTTTAGGGTCTCTGACATATAGAAGTAGAAGTTTATTTTTGGTGTATGGGGGTAGCTGGTGAGGTCTGCCAAGGCTCAACATTCAAACATTGTCAATTCAGGAGGGGACCGGATCATATGACGCCATGAACAAAATTAGAATGCATCTGATTTGTTTAATCAGTCATCAACACAGTGTAATTCAATGAAACTGGATGTTTTTATGTCACAATGTTAAACTATGTTGACAGCCAGGTAGCTTATATTTGTCAGGGTCCCCTACTTACCCAACATACCCTAAGAATGCAAGGCAAAACAGATGCAGGCTATGATAGAAGATCAAGGTGTGGGCTAATATGCCTGTACAATGGCTAATCTTATTAGTCAAGTCCAATCTCATAAGTCATATCTAACTCCAACCACTCAAAGAAATGAATATCTCCAGAACACAGTGCTAACAAAGGATGGGTGCAACAAAGCTTTGAAGAGCTATTTAGCCCATCATGCTATTCAGCAATTTTAAACCCTTCTATGTGACATAGCTCCCTGCCTTTGCTCAGGAGACATAGCCCTACACAGAATGGACTGAGCAGTTGTGGCTTAAAATCCACCATCCCTCATTTGTGCAAGGGGAGGGTGGATGCTAGATCTGATTTCACCTGGGGTTACATGGCCCAGACAAATGGATGTTAGGCTGGTTGTTCCAGCAGTGACCGACACACTCACACACATAAGACAGAGCCCTGTTTGTTTACACAATGTTACAATCTCCATTGGCCATCTTCAATAGTGGAGTGATGACAGGTGAAGAAGTAAAAGAAGAATGGACTGGGATGCAAAGACCCCGAGCTATACACAAGCCCCGACTGTACACTGGCAGGGCAGCAGGGTCAAGGGTCACTTGTGTAGTCCCTCAATGGCTTTTTAACAAAGCCACAGTCTCGTATAGCAGAGCTTTGTCGGGGACACAGGGTTTATGTTGGAGGGGTTTTGGGTTCATTCGAGACACGCCAGAGCTTTTTAATTCATCCATTACACAGATCTTGTGAGTCACAAAAGGTACAGAGAGACCCCTGTGGTGCCATTTTACACCAGCAAACTTTAGTTCTGGGAGAGTTCTGGCTGTGTACATTTGCAGCTAATAACAAATGTTTCAGTTTCAGGTATATATTTACTCTTTCAATATCAATTATTAAAGGTGGGGTATGGAATTCTATTTTTTTTAGCCATTTTTGCAAAATTACTTGAAATCCTCATCTCTCATAGCCATTGAGGTGGAAGCACTGATATGAGAACATGTCAATCATTTGTGAAAGGGACAGGGCTTGAAAAACTATAACCAATCATTTGACTGACCAGCATTCCCCATTGGACAGTTGCATGTCAATCAAATGGTCACGCTCAACCATCGGAGGAAAGGGGCAGGAACGTTTTTTCAAAATTTGAACCTTATTTCAGGTACAAAATAACATAACTTACTCATCTCTTTCACTTTCGTGAACGGTACGGTAGTGCTATTGCCATTTCAGTCAGAAGTACTTTTGTTATCACCATCCTGAGTCTCTACAGTGATGAAATTGGCTGAAGCAAGTGGCGTCATCTCTTAGTGTTGCCCGGCACATTACTTCCTGATACTTCAGACACTCAAATGGCTTGTTTAGCTAATAGACAGGCGATAACAAAGTACTTCTGGCTGAAATGGGAATAGCACTATCGTATCATAACAAACATCTGAGAAATGGCTGCATTTCGGTGCCCTGAACACTCCGTAACATGGATTCTGGCGAATGCAATATCTCGGGAAAGACGTGATATGACACGAAAGTGAAATGGTGTGTAAGTAACATTATTTTGTCCCTGAAATGAGGTTCAAATTGTGAAAACGGCACTTATCCTTTAAGACCACTAGCTTGCTAACTAGCTGACTTTCCAATGTGAGTACAAAATGGCCAACTATCAGACATAGAAAACATACTGTATTCTAATGATTTTAAATTCCAGTAAACCTAATCTTTCAGTCAGGTCTGCATTTTCAGACAATAACGATCTAAACATCCAGTAGAGAAAAAACATTGACAATAGACCAAATCTAATAATCTCTAAGCTTGTTGAGCGTTCAGTTTTGGGAAGTACCATAAACTAGACTGGTATTAGTTCTGTGTACAGTTCTATGGAGTGTTAGCCTGGGAATACCCATGCTGCCTTGTGCACTCGTTCCGAACTGCACGGCACGGGAACTGCACGGCACGGGAAATTTTCGCATGAATTTGGGAACCAATCACACAACGGGGAGAGATGGCAAGACGATGCACAAACTTTTGGACAAACAAAACCTGAAATCCCGTACGAGAAAATGAATAGATGGTCCCCACACTAAATCTCACATGAGATTTAGGCTGGTTTTAGCCTGGCTAATGGAGTGTAATAGTACTGGTTTAAAGTATAGGCTTTTATAATGATACAAAAAAAAAAAAAAAAAGTCACAAGCCTACAAGTCTATAGCTGAACACTGCATTCCCAGAAAAGGTTCATACTGGCAGTGTCCAGGCAGAGTTCATACTGGCAGTGTCCAGGCAAAACATGTAAACATGCACTGGCCTACATGGAAAGGTTTTCCTCACTAAAATAACCATGTCTGTTTGGCTCTGCAAATTTAATTCATAAAAATGTTTGAAACCATTCCTTTTTATTCAAACTTTACTGTATTCTATTTACACCAAGTCTGGGACTTTTTTTTTTAGCTATGGAGCTCCCCCTACAGTCGTCGATTTTGCTGAATATCCTAAATTCACGCCAATAAATGCGGATTTACAGTATTTCAAAATAAATAATAAGAACCAGCAATGATTTTCAAATAGGTATGTTGACTGACAAGGGAATGAATGCCATTTCATAAGGCTCTTAAGAGAGATACATTTGGTTTTGTTCTGCAACAGGGCAGTGTTTGATTCTGGTAAGTGCTGTAAATTCACAAAGAATTTTTCCACCATCACCACTGTGGTGAGATACAATGCGAAGAGACGTCCAAACTTTGAGCAGAGATAGTATGCTAGATTGGCTGCAGACTTCTATTGCTACAATAATTCTATAGCTACTATGTTATAAAAATATTGTGCTGTTAGGTCAACTGTTTCAGTTATACACCCCATAAAGCTTGCTTCAGGACATGACATTTTCAAGTCTGAGTCAGCTGCAGTGGGCAAATGGAATGCACTAGAGTACCAGCTAGCATTAGCTAGCGTCATTCAATCAAATCCAACATTTTCTCGGAAAACAACGTGTAGGGGTTGGGTACCGAAATTCGGTTCCACTATGGAACCGGTGCCAACATAAACAGTGATAAGCAGACTGAATGACGATGTTGATTTTTAAAATGCCTACAGCTTAACAGCCTGCAAATATTCTAATGCCGGGATGCAATCTGTAACTCTTGTAAAAGGAGTTACAGATTACAGAGAAAGAAGGAAAACCCAATTTAATTACTAATTGTAAATTGTATCACAACCTTGAAAGACAAAAACGTGTCTTCCGTTGCTTACATTTGTACCATTTAGCCACCAGACCGCTAGTGGTGAATGTTAAGTATCTGGAGTTAAAGTATTGTGTGCACTGACTTCGTTGACTCGAGCTCCAGTCTGGTGTACATTATCATCAGAAAAGTTAAAATTTTAATTTTCATGTGCACCACTTTGCAAGCAATCACTGAATTCCATAATTTCACACTAATCGCAATAAATCACTCTATACGGCTGATACTGTGACCCATGAAACTTGATGCGTATTGTTCACAAGTTGTTGCTAATACTCACCACAGTTTCTATTCAATTAAATTTAACTCAAACCAATTTAGGCAGAATTTAAATTCCGGCAACTATGACAGAGTTTCTCTAAAACTGTAACCCCTTATTGCTTTTTGTCTGTCTCCGCCGCCCCTCTAACCATTTAAGGCTATACAGACTATAACAATCTTATTAATTCAGCTGTTCTGCTCATCATGTTAACCAAACTTACACAAGTTAACAACTTAAATTTGATCAAGCTAAAGCTACCAAAACCACAGTAAATTGAGTGGTACACTAGACAATAATTTGATTGTCAGGGAACTCAGATAAATAAATGAAAAAGAAATAAAGAAACACATAAATGGTTCAAAATATTAAACTGCATTGGCTACAACAATGACTCACTGTTTACATTTCAACAGCCTGCAGTTCTGTCTTAAAATGGTGGCCATATCATTACACAGGTACTCCGCTACAACCTGTTAAGTTGAATTCTTCACTACAGATTTAAGTATGTGCCTATTAGAATGCCTTGCTGATTTGATTACCAGCTACAATCACCAATAAAAGCTACCTTCTTTTCATGACAGGAGAGTGACAAAGCATGCTCAGTGTTCACACTAGTCCTAATAGGACAGTCACTCATCTCATTGTCAAGGTAGTTACATTACATTACAACTGACAGATTTACAGATTGTGGCCACAGACACAGCTCATAGTTTGTGAAGAATTCTTAGTAGATGGTCCTACAGTTGACAGAAAACCTCTTCACCTAATCTAAATATTGTTTTGTTGTTTTTAACCCAATTGTCATCAGACAGAAACCCATAAGATGGACTAGTTTTGCCCTAAGGCCCCAAAACCCCCTACCTACAGTCACACACCATGCAACCACCACCAGCAGTCTTACAAATTGCAGCTGTTATCTACCGCTCCACCAACCCAGCACAGTCTGGACAGGACACCCGGTCACCGTAGGAACTTACCAGCCGTGTGCAAATGCCCCCAACCAGCAGCCTAGGGTGACAAGGAAGGGACAGGGGGGAGAAGGCAAAGTGGGGAGGGAGGGGGGGGGGGGGGGAGAAATACTTTTTTGTAAGTTTTATATATGTAATAACTGCTAATTCATTGAGGTGAGTAAACGAGCATGGCGTCCATGGTAAATCTGAAAAATTACAAATAAAAAATCATGAAGGAAGTGGCCATTTTGTTCAGCGATTTCCGTTACTCCCTACTCAAACAATATTTGTGTATTTGTATTTCTGCCAATATAAACAGTTAATATAGGCCTAATCGTTGATTTACAATTAAGCCTATTTCTTCAATCTAAAGTCACATAGCCAAAATGATTTACACACAATTGATCATTTTTGCTATTCATTATTGTCTCATCAAAACTATTCACCTATTTCTTGGTGGTTTCCTGGTACAAGAAATATTTTGTTTTCTGACAATGGACCACTTACATATGGGGAAACTATAGACAGAGAAACTATTTCATCAGTTATTCTATGCCCCCCCCTTTTTTTGCATACGATTGGCCATAATTTAGCAGAGAACAGATTGCACCATTACTAAACAACCCAATGGACTTCCAAAACACCTTAATGGTACAGTGCAAGTTGATATGATCATTAACATTTCGATCAATACTGCATCAGTCAAACTAAGAAGTCTGGATATCCTCCAGATAGACTTCTACATTGAAATGTCTACTCAACATAGATAAATATAACAAACGCAAATATAACCATTGCTGTTTGTTAATCTGTTTCTAACTACACTGAAGACATATTTACATTACGTGTAAATTAAAATGGGAATTATATATTGCTATAACACATCCCTAAAACTTTAACAGTAACGCTGACCAGGTTGTCGTCAACATGAAAATACGACATAATCATCAAGGCCATTTTTGGGCCTGCAAAACAGCCACGGTTTCGGTCATCTGTCCAAATCTTCAAAGAATGTAAACGGGCGACCGGACAAATTGCTTCACTAACTTTACGTTAATTTGATGAGAAATACGAGACACGTATATACAGGGAAAGGACCAAATGTTATTTGTGTTTAATAATCTTCGTTTAGCTGAGAGGCCTTCGTCTGACGTACTTGGCGAGCTAACTCACAGACACCGGTCTCAATTTCTTACAGAGCGGACGATTATTTAATAGGACGATTCAGTTCAAACACAAATGCGGCTTTAAATACTGATTTAAATATCAGTCGAATTACTTACCATGTTACACAAAGGAAACCTGTACTATCAGACATGTATGCAGAAATGCGTAGCAAACATCTCCTATGCGGTCACTATTTGATAATGTAATGCTAACAGTAGCTAGGTGTATGGCTAGCAGAGGACTAAACTCTAACGTTGATGTCAAAACAGTCCTTACCACAATGTCTGTCTCTCAAGCTAAAGTATACGCTAACGGTAACCTAACAGACAATCACCTTCCAAATACTATTCAATGACAACACTATGGTTAGCTAGCAATGCAGTGAAACTAATAACGCTAGCTGGTATCGTTTTACTACCAAGCTAGCTCAGCATAAACAGCTAACATTCGCTAGCTGCCAAGCTAACCAACTTAATTTAATCGTTAGGGTAGGAACTAGGAAGGAATGTGTTGTGCACTTTTAAGTGAAAAGCGCTGTCAGTGTTAATAAAATGTTGTAGAAAAGGAGTTCATAGTTAACGCGATTTCAGAGAGTGGATAACTTACTGTTCACTATCATGTCCTGTGTGAGGTCCCTTAATAACATCAACTAGGCTTGTCGACGTGTAGACGCAGGGCTTACCAGACTACGTAAACAAATGCTTTGCTTGTTTGACCAAATGAGGTCCCAATGATTTGGCTAAGCAGTTTGCTAACATGGCTATGTTAGCCTAGCTGGCAGTCTGTAAACCAACACAGACCCGACAGCGAACTGCCACTAAAAGCAAAGGCTAGGGAATTAGCTGTTGTTTTCCAGATATTTTGTTGATCTAGACAAGATCACTGTTTAGCTTGTAAGGATATGACAAAACAAGTGAACTCCACAGGAGAGAAAACCGCGTGTCACGTTTTTGTACAATAGAAAATCGCTTTCAAAAAGACATAATGTACGAGTCATCGCCAGACACTGACAAATCTTCAGCTGCTCTTCGATTAACATATTTAGCGAACTGGCTAGCTGGCAACTCGGCTAAATGGTTAGCTTGCTAACTTAGACAACTAACGTTAGCTAGCTACCTATCGAAAACAGGTCTCCTTTTGACAATACATATTCGCATTCATACGCTACCAATGTAGAAATACAGAATGAAAAACAAAACATGTCATTTACCTAGAGTGGTACCCTGTGTCTATCATACAATTCACCAGGCAATCGTGAAACGAAATGGCCTCTGAACCTTCTTTTAGTGCTTGCATCACAGACACAAAAAAACAGGAAAGCAGGAACAGGATTCGAGAGATGACAATTGGAAACCATTTTATCGCTAGACGACAGACTGTTTTCAACAAACATAGTCAAAAGATCAATTTATGTAAAGAACTGAGATGTCCTTATATGTTATACTCGTAAAAATGCATTGTTACCTATTTCTTCCAGTATTGTTGCTGTTAAACAGTGCTGCAGCTTCACTCTCTCAGCTTTACCTTCATCAGCTGAGGAACCTGCAACTGCAATGTACGTCCGCTCAAGCGTGCCCCATTCGTCCGCTACGGACTATTTTTAAAACAAACTCTACGTATTTCCTTTCCCATTATCTCAAATTACACATGTTTTTCAGCAACACATACAAATCGAACAACACATTTTATTAACCGAATTAAATTGTTTCATTTGATATCAATCGTTTACTCCATTGAATATATCAATGCGCCAGGTCGTGACCCCCTAATCTTCACAACTGTTAGTACGATTTCAAGCTTTTCATAAATATATAGATAAAAACAAGCAAAAATATTATTTAAGCATTGATAAACTTGAACTAATATGCCCACTAAATGCATCGAAGCATTTAACACCCCACAATGTGAATCCTTTGCTCAAAACGCTGTCCGGTTCGTCGCCATAGCAACGGTATAGCGTCTCAACATGGCGTCTCTACTTGGCAATACCGTGTTTGAAACAACTGGCCAGGGACCGTCTCCTACGAAAGATTTTTTCCAACTTGTCATAACAAAAACTGAGGCAAGCAACCGTTTTGTACATTACACATTCAGTTAACTATTTTCTTTCTGTTTTATGTCAAAGCAATATCGATGATGTTAACGTAACTGGAGCCATGAATCTGATAGGCAAGTTAGCGTTAGCATATCTGTGCTATGTTATGACAAGTTAGCATGTCTGGCTAATTCGCAACTGTTTCACAGACGTTTGGTCACTGGTAATGTCACTCAAGTTGAGAAAAGTCTTTTATACTTTCATATATAGTCATTCATTAGCTCTATCACTATATTAGTTTAAAAGTATATGTACAATGTAAAATCCGAACTTGACATGACATCGATGAAAACGAAGACAACAACTGAAAAACTGACCAACGTTAACCAATAGCAGCTAAACGACGATTTATCAGCGCGACCCACAACCTGGCCCTGATAATAACCCAACACTTCTGGGATTTATTACCCTACTAATGTTAACCCAGGCTTGTAACCGTAACAAATTGCTAATTTAGGCCAAAATAAAGCGCTTTTACCCAAGGCTTACACTGATAAAAAATAACCGCTTCAGGTAAGTACACAGGTTTATACTTTTGCATACAAAATCCATTTCCATACTGACAATTTAAAATACACTATTATGTCGATACCAGCCCATCGTTTGTATTGTGCTTCAGATGCACAGCTTTACCAGCGCCACCATTGACATTAGCTACTGATACGTCGTAAACTGTATCTGCCAAAACAACATTGCGTTAGCTAACGTACATTACCTGCTATTCCTCACTAAAACGGACTGTCACAGATAACTAACCCAGTAACGTTAGCAACGATTCATGTCAAAAAGACACATGATTCAAGATAAGTTAGCAAATAACGTTAACGTCACGCTGTGGAAAACTGCGATGTTAACGCTATGTTATCAGGTTCTATTGTTAATTTTAGTAATTTAAACTAACGTTAACTCAGAACTCTGTAACTCTCTCACAGCTGTGAAGCAAGCTAACTAAGTTAACTGCAATATACAAATTCACAAAATGGACAAATGAGCTAGCGTAAGATAAGATAGCATTCCAAAGGCACACAAACATTGCCATTACCTAGGCCAGCTAAATAAGCTAGCATTCGATAGATAATGCCAATACTTAACTTAGCAATCACTAGCTTACATTGAGCTAGGTTAGTTTTAACCTCTAGCGACAGCAAATTTTGTCGGACAATTTTATGTCTACATAAGGCTTCCACGATGCCTCCGTTTCGTTCGTCTTTGGCCTTACATCGACAGCAAAAGTCTTGTAACACACGTTAACTTACATACACGACATAAATAGGTCAGCTCCCGAGTTAACTTAGTCGACTTACAGTTTTTCCTGTCGAGGTTACTATGCTTCCTTGACAAAGTATCGATTCACACGTGGGTCCACTCCACAGGTCAGGAATCTTCTCAGTTAAAGAGCAGTTGACAGGTGGTTTCTTTCATCGTTCTCGTGACTTCTGTAACGTTAACGCTAGTGATGTGCGTAAGCTGACTTGCTGTCTCACCAACTTACAAGCTATAGCCTAGATGACGCTCGTGCACCGGTAGGCCTGTTCACGCTTTACGACAGAAGCATAGGTGGTACTGCATGGCCTACTACTTCTACTACACACAATAAGGCATCTTTTGAAAATAAAACATTTTTTATTTGCTATCATAATTATTATTTTCATCATGAAGGGACAACACCACCACTGACCTAGATAGAGTACTTATACCGTAGGAAATTCAGGCATGTACTTCCCATGTAGATTATTTTCCTATCCTGTCAAGCATTTTCAGCTAGTCAAGCAGTCCTGACCTTAAACTTAGCTTACTAAGCATATTTCACCTTGTCAACAGCAACTTTTTTTTTCTTGGATAAGGCTTAAGTTATGTATTTTGTCCTAATGATTTTTTGCTTTTTGTTTTAGCCCAATGAACTTTAAACTGTGACAGTAATTGCAATGTTATTTGTCTGTTGTGAAATGCTTTGTGTGCAACTTCAGAGTCAAAGAATCTTGTTATAAGTGATGCACCAAGGGGGAAAAGGGAAATGATTAAATGTAAACATACTTTATTGATTAACAACAAAGTTAAGTTCAATCATTCAATCAGCTGTAATCTCATTATGAGTGGTTTTAAGAATGCTTCTCTATTTTACACACTTAATTGTGTCTTGTAGCCTAATGTCATCACTAACATTAGTTAGGCCTATCTTGTAGTTACACACAAAAAATAAACCCATAGTGCTTTGGGACGTTTAGGACACACACATCATACATCCACACTCTTAAAACTCCAATTTTTGTGCCAACTCAGCTTTGTGACCTTTATTGTGTGCTATCCAAGGTAATATGGAGATCGTGGAAAATCTCTTTGAGGAGCGAGTTCCGGGGTGCAGCTCCT
This sequence comes from Sardinella tawilis, assembly GCA_030264315.1. NCBI lineage: Eukaryota > Metazoa > Chordata > Actinopteri > Clupeiformes > Clupeidae > Sardinella > Sardinella tawilis. The sequence goes on from JASCQY010000477.1 coordinate 14,803,820, forward strand.
GGAGAAATTAAGTTTTCCTACGACGACTTTTTGCATGATGCCGGAATACAACGTAAGCTCTAGGAGCCCAAAAGAATTTCCTGGTTGACAGTCTCGGCCAATCATGCCAATCGACCATTAAGCAGAAGTATTTACATAGGAAATGCATGTGGAACGTCTAGTCATTATCAAAGGAGTTTAAAATGTGATTTAAAACATACAAAGAAAATCAATAGTTTTTAACCTGTTGAGGAGTGAGTTTTTTCTCCACATTCTTCTAGAATTCTACACGAACATTCTAGAGCTTCATAGAACTGTGTGTTAAAAATCCTGAGAGGTAATTGTCGCATCATAATGGGAGCAGGTATTTGTGATCATACTCCTCAACAAGAGCTAGGCACAGTACTGTCATCCAGCCTCTGTACCCTACATGTCTCATGGATAGCTTTGTAGTGGAGTATGATTTATTTAAAAACCTTATGTTAAGCACATCAGGTCTTTTTTATTATTATTATTTTTTTACTTTTTTACTTACTTAATTATTCCGAATGGATTTAATTTAAACATTTAAGTGTAGAGGTGGGTTGCACACTGAAAAAGTGACACAAAGTCTACAAAAAAGGATTTTTTAAATTAAGTACATTTTGTATAGGACTTTGTGTGGGCTTTGACAGTTGTTTGAAGTGCACCTTCTGTTTGAGTTTTTCATGTAAAGTTTTCAGATGTAATCTATAGCACAATTAAAAAGTATAACCTTTGCATGCATAGTCTGTAAATTTCAGTCCAAATCCCACAACCCTGTACCAAAAAATACCTGTTTCCCAGATGCATGAAGTGATAGGTCTGAATTTTCCCCATCAAATGATATTATCACTAGTAAGTTGATTTATTTTGCTGGCAATTCTGGGATTTAATTGTATTTATTTATGTATATATTTATTTATTAATGCAGTAAGTTGGTCTAAAATTTTAATCATAATGGCCATAAAAATGTTTTTAAACGGTCTTACAAATGTAACCTGAAACTCTGTTAAGAGTCCCTCAGAGTGCCGCACCTGATCTGTCTTTGTCTCTTTCAGACCAAGTGGGCGTAGTGTTTGGCCAGCGTACTCTGCAACACTGCAAGGCCCTATGTGAGGGACACTACAACTACCTGGAGAGGCTGCCCAACCAGCTTCTGCTGCGAGTCCTCTTCTACCTCAGCTTCAGGGACATTGGGCGACTGGCACAGACCTCCAAGAGGTTCTGGAAGGTGAGGTTGTTTGTGTAAGCACACGTCCGGGGGTCGTCCGATTTAAAAATAGATGTGCGTGCCCCAAGTCTGTTGCATTATTGGATAGTTAAGAGGAAACTTGAATGTGTGTAGGAGAGCTGGAAAGAAAGATACGGTGAAAGAGTAAAGATAACAAAGCTGCCATTGCAACTGCACCACACCCATTAGGTGTCCTACTTTCTAAATGCTACTAGCATTAGCATAGCTATTATACTGTAGTGAATGGCTTGATGCTATACAGTATGTTAAACACATCCAGGAAATCTCTTAATTATCACCACTGGTCTGGATCATCTGGCAGGTTATTTTATTTAATAAAGCACAGAGAGTCTGGATTCATCCATTCTGCATTGAACCCACCGATTTAGTATTTCCAGTATCAGGATCCCAGCTGTCAGTTGAGCCAATGTATCTGTGTGGACCAAACAGAACACCCCTCTTAGCACCCAATCTATCATGACATTATCATAGGGATTGGCTTGGCCGTCGCTTTGTATCAGCCTACTGCTTGTTTGTTTGTTTGTTTGAGTCTGTACTTCCTTTCAACTCTGACCCCCCTTCTTTGGATTTACCAAGACGGACCATCTGGCCTCCGCTCGGGAGGAACCAGCAAAACCTCACCCACTCTCACTGCCTGGATTGCACTCTCTCTCTCTCTCTCTCTCTCTCTCTCTGGAGCTGATTATCTGCTAATCATCAGGGTAGGGAAGGGTGCTGTGATCCGCTGATGAGAGAAATGGGGGTGGGGGGTGGCAGAGCTCTAGTTCATCACCATCTTGTGTGAGAGTGCATGTATGCCACTGGTCTATTGGAGGTGCACTCATCAGTATTTTATGCATCAATAGGAGAAAAAAAAACATTCACATCTCCATGGACAGTTTCTTATTATTTAATATTCACCTTAGTGTGTGTGTGTGCACGTGTGTGTGTGTGTGTGCGTACATGTGGACTCATGAAGCATATTGTTGTTTGTACCATCAGCTGTCAAACTCATCTGAACTCTGGGAGCAGACCGTGCGCGTGCGCTGTGACGAGCTGACGCCGGACATGGAGATGCTGGCCAGCGCAATGGGCTGGAGGAAAATCTTCTTCACCTTCTTCCACGACCGCCTGCTGGGTTCCAAGGCAGGCCCAGCCTCAGACTCCCTGCCGTCCGCCATAGACACGACTGTGTCCAAAGCATCTAAATGAGGCCAAGTGAACTCTGTGTGAGGGTCGCGTGCAACAATCACTTTGTTCTAAGCACTTACAGTATGCCTTGTTCTTGGATAAATTATATTTTATGTATTTATTTATTTTTTAAAGATGTAAAGGTGAATAGAAAATGCAAAATGATTGTGAATGAAATACATTTGATTTATGTTTGAAAATGTTTTAAGTGCCAAGAGCAGCTAACTGTGCAACACACAGTGAGTAATGTTTTAACATTGCACCTTTTCCAGGGTTGACGTTGCTACCTTTTGTGGTTTGCAGTGTTCTTTTTCTATTTTTTGCAGAATAAAAAACAGTGTGGAAATAAATTCTTTTCAAATTTTACTCTCCTTCAGAGGTGTAACATGAATGTTTTTTTTTTTTTAATGGGATATGCACTCTTATTTCAGTAATTCAGGTGTTTTTTTTTTTTGTAGCATGTGGTGATTTACAGTGGTGACATGGTCTCATATATAAGAAATTCTCTAAAGGCTACAAAGAGGTGAATGTTGTTTTTTGGGGAAAATAGACCATTAGAAAAGTAGTGTACTGTATGCACTGACTTTTGGTGTCCACTAGGTGGCGGTGTGCTGTGATATTCAGTCCTATATACAGTAGGGTTATCAGGTTTACTTCTCAAATTCAGAGTATGAGTAAGGTAGGTGTACATAAGTGTGTGTGTGTTATTTTGTGATAATACGTTTGTTTTCCTCCACAGTAGGCCTACTTAATTAGGCTGGAGGTTTATGCTGATATCTGGATTCCATTCCATTTGTAATGTAAACACTCTCTATGGCACATATTTGCCTGCTGCTAGTGACTGGGTAGGCATCCACCAGCAACTTTGATAAATAATATGACCAGAGCATACAAACATGTTCAAGACATTTACAGAAAATCACTCGGTAGACTCCATAAAACAAATAATTGTTTCATTGTTTATGTCATATGTTTAAATGACTGCTCTTGCTAACTGGTGGTAGGCATTGCTCACATTTGCATTTATTCATTTTCCTGCAGTAAAGTCTGGGGCATGATTGCCACCTGGTGGACATAAGGGAGAATATACTCTCAGAGCCTGTTGTTCAAAAGACTTGCAGCAGAGGGCAGAGGAAGTACTAAATAAGGACATTTTGAAGAGGAAATCGTTTGTCCGTGCTGGGCTTAAAAACAAAAACAAAAGATCCAAAAAAATGAATGCGTTTCAAAAGTAAATCTTTAATATCTGTCATTGTAGTAAATAGACTTTAGTGTAAATTGTAAACTGTAAAACCATAATATGATGCACATAGTTAAAATAAGTCATAGGCTACCGTTAAATAAGTTAAAATGGACACTATGATCAAATCAGAAAATTTCCAAAACACACAAGCCACTGACATGGCTAATAATGCTTTGAGCAGACCTGAAGAAAAGTACCTTGTAAATGTGCAATAATACTTGCTTTAATAGCACATCATGTAAAGTGAGAGAGAGAGTGAGAGAGAGAGAGAGAGAGAGGTGGTCCTGGTTCTGCTGTGCTCTATTATTAGTCTCCAGACAGCTGCGTGCCTCCTCAGCTGGGACTGTGAGAAGCAAGAGAGAGTGACAGAAAAAAAGAGAACAAGCGAGAGAGAGAGAGAGAGAGAGAGAGAATAATATCCATTACGTAACAATGAGAGGTCTGTTTCCAGCTCCGTTTCCTGAGAACCGTAGAGGATCGGATCGACTGCCTCGCCACTTTGTTTGTGTGTCTGGAGTGAGCCCCTTGCACTCTTTCTCCCTCTCTCCCTCTCTCTCTCTCGCTTGCTCTTTCTCCTTCTTCTCTCCGCACGCCCCTCCTGCCACCATCTCCTCCAACGCGCACACAGGCTCTCTCTCTCACTCCACCCCTCCCTCTCTCTCCCTCCCTCCCTCTCTGTGTCCCGTCGGCGATGCAGCGAGTGTGACGCAGCAGCAGCAGCAGCAGCAGCGATCGAGGCCTGCAGACAGGCTGCTCGCAGTGGAGCGGAGCGGAGCAGAGCGGAGCGGCGGACCGACCCCGTCTCGCTGCTCCCTGCTTGGGCCACACCGTCAGCCGCTCAGCAAGG
>JASCQY010000477.1:14912917-14925417 GCA_030264315.1 Sardinella tawilis
TCTACATGAATTTACAAAGTATTTCACAAAACTTCCAATACAAAAAAGTATCATCTTAATGTGAATAATCATCAGAGTGTGCTATTTCTTTTATAAAGATGCCTCAAAACTGGCTAAATGTTTTGCCAAAAATAATCCAAAATGGTGGCAGGCTGGCATTGTCAGAAGGATGGATACATTTATCATGGACATGACCTAAACTACCCTATTATAGCCTAAAATAACACGGATGGACTAATTATTTCTAAACTTTGACTAAAGGTTCTAACAGCCATTCATAGGAACTTTGAAGCCTTCTCAGGCTCAGCGGAATACTATGTGCAATGGTCATGATGATAGATTGCTCTCCAAATGATCCCACACAGCTATTGGTCATATTTCCATACACTAGCTTACATTATTCCATCGCTCTCCCTGTCACTCACGCCATATTGCTGCAGTGTGTTTGCAAAGCTAAAGTACAGACATGTTTGCTGCAGGTTGAGGGTGCAATATTCAAGTGAGCCACTAGAGGGACAACCTCAAAGACCTGTACTGTATATTGTAACTGAGGTAATTGGCACCTGTCCCTGGTGGCTAAAGGTGCAGTCAATGATGCTGATAGAAATCATGTTTGTTTGTGTTTACATTTCTTAATATAATTTTTTAACAAACAAAGCCTCCATTATATTTAAAGGAACAGTATGTAAGAAATAAATGTAAATTAATCATAAAAATGGCCCTGATATATCACCAAACATTAAGGAATCATGATAATGTTAAATACTTTTATCACTCACAACAGTAATCCAGCCCTAAATATTCTCATTACAAAAGTGAAGTTGCGGCCCTCAAGTTATGTTGATGTTGTCATTATGTGTATATTTTGTGTTTTGGCCTGTTGCGCCACCCTCCGCGTATCTGATTTCGGCAACCTAGATGGCAATCTCTTGTTTGGGAAGATGATTGCAGCACCAGTTTTAGCCACAAACTTGCATACTGTTCCTTTAATGTCATCCGCATGAGAGGTTACCTGGGTATCACATAAAGACTTGATTATTTTTTATGGTGATCCAGGAGGCAGAGAACTAGTGAATCATGAGGAGATTGACTGGACACTCCAGCAGTTTCTGCAGGAAATGCAATCTAGTTAAAGTAAATTTCCGAGTCAAAATATAAGCTTGGCCATACTGTATATAACATGCAACACCACTGTATATATATCATCATCATCACATACTGTATCTGGTCTGTAATGTGATGACCCGGGTATTTTGTTTTTTCAAAGACATCCAGGCTCAATGCATGATGGACCGCAATGCAATCTGTTTAAGAGATTTCATTTAGATGACAGTCATGAAGCTTGATGCTGAGGACAGTGGAAGCCAATTGTGCATCCCACAACAAACAGGCTTATTGTGCACTCCCTAAGCACAAGCAACACAGAAAGACAAGGCCAGGATGCGCTGTGAAGATATTCATTAACTTTAGCAAATAGTCTTTGTTGACTTTATTTGGCAGGCACTTTATACCCACTGGGCCATTTTGAAAAAATTAAGTTATGTGCAAAGTGTCATTAATGTGCCATATTGAATAAGGCCCTGTTTACACATGTCTACATATTTTTTTGCCCATTTAATTTTTTAATTGTGTTTACATGTAGCCTATCCTCAGAATCCAGCATTTCGAAATATATTTGGAGGGCATTTTACATTTAAATGAAAGGCCAAAATGTATTTAAAAATATGTGTTTAAAAGAATATCTAGATACCTACTGCAGCTTGTTACGGGCCGGCTCATAGACCCGTAACATTTAGATGGGGAGACCAAGAGGTTTAATATAAATAGTACTGTTTATTGAATAAAGATAAAATATATAATAAGATAATAAGTGTGGTGCATATCAGTATAATGAAAAACCAACACTTCTTGGTTTTTCATTATACTGATATGCACCACACTTCAGATCAGTCTAGGGGATAAACCAAACAAAAGACAAACGCGGCCGACATTGGCCCGAACAAAGGACAGCAGCCAGGAACGGAGGAGAGAGCGCCATGTTGGACCATCATCCCTTAAGTATCTGCCTTAATTGGGGACGCCTAGGCAGAGAGACAGATAGAGAGAGGAAGCAAACACCCAGGCACCCAAATGCCCATGGGCGGAGTTAGTGGCCCGTCACAAGCGCCACAGGTTAACATTTTCAATCACTTTTCACACAGGCTACAGTAGGAGCAGCGATGAGTCAGGTCCTGCACACTTAGAACATGCGAGGAATGAGGGCCTCCTCACTTGCTCCAACAAAGTGGAGAGCACTGCGCTTTTATCCCATTGTTTTCAGTACAACCCCTCACACCACTGTTGAACTCTGCCACCACCGCCAGTCAACTACAAATCAGGACTATTTTGTCAGAATCCACTGGTGATTCCAACGGCTATGATATGTTTGATGAGTGCCTTCCTTTTGCAATCAAAAAATGTAAAGATCATAAGTGCTACACAATAATGTTGGAGCTGAAGTGTGGAGGCCCTGACACTGGCATGAAAAAGTAAAACTTCTGAGGCACACAAGAGGGTTGTGGAGTTTAAAACCCTTTAAAGGCTCTATGAGCGACTTGACGCCACTTTTATCACATTCTATTTACATTAGAGGCAATCACGAACACACCGCCTGCTTCGGCGCTAGTTATAATCATTTCCAAAGGTAAAACGTCTCCCTGATGTTAATGTGTGATTCAGCATACAGTAATTGTGGTCATTGCCCCTTTCTTTGTGATGTACAGTACTCGTTTTAGCATTTTTTTTTCCTTTGAATTTCTGCCATCTCTCGTGTCTCAGTTTAAGTGAGTCCATTTGTTTCTTCTTTGAGTGCACAGGAGCACAAATCCAAGTCTGATCGGTCAGAACAAGGCAAACAATGTTTGCTGGAGTTTGGGGGAACTGGCAGGTTCCCTGGGCATGTGCATGCATAAGGATAGGAAGCTGTCAGAACACATTAGAATTGTGCTCATGATGTTCAAAAACATGCAATTTTGTCATCCGATTGTTTGTGGTCATACATATAAACAGGTATGGTGGCCCCCTGAAGAAAGCATAATGCTCATACATGTATGGCCCTTTATAAAAAATAAAGTTGAAACCCCTGATGAAGAGAGAGACCCCCTGAATATGCTCTACTAGAATTGCTAATACAACCTTTAGGGGATAACACTTTTTGGCATACTGGAGAATGTTATTTTTTGTTGAATGGTATTTACAATCACAGCACCTGTGTGCGTGTGTGTGTGTGTGTGTGTGTGTGTGTGTGTGTGTGAGAGAGTGTGTGTGTAGGCTCCAAGACTCACACACTGCACAATTATGATAGGTGACTAAATTGCATTCCGACAACACATACAAACCAACCACCCTAAAGTCATGTTTTTCTGTGTTTGTGGCAACAGACTCCTACATCATCATTTATTTATAAGAACACGTCCCACTCACCACAGACCGGTGTGCTTAGAACGTGTCTGATGGGGGGGGGGGTGAGTCTTTTCTTGTGCCTTAAATGAGGGTGTAAGTTGAAATATTTCCTACAGCTTGTCATTGCGGACATGGAGATTGTGGCACAGGGAGCTGAAAGGAAGGGAAATACTCTGTGGCGAAATGGTTTCCCACATGTTGGGGATTTCTAAGTGTTTGTGTTGTGGGTTTTGAGGATCTCACTGCTGTGTTTACAGCCGAATGACACCGCGCTGAGTCACCCACAGAAGGTGACCATGTAATTTCTCCAGAACTGGCCGTTTGAAGCAGTGTGATAGAGCATGCCATTTTCAGCACTTAACAGCTCCCATCATTTTGCATAATTTGCCTCTTCTCTCTGTCTCTGTAAGCTAACAATCTAGTGACAGGGACAGTCCATAAGTTTGTCTGATTGTTGTCATCTTCAGAAAAAATCATCAGGCAACCAGATTATATGTGGGACCAGTGCACTGAACACATTGCAGTCAAAGAAACCCAGAGGACAGACCACAGGACCGAAACAACCATGACAATCACGTGATCATCTGGTTTATACCAGTAAATGTGCAATCAAGGGATGTACAAGAATTGCTTTTCATGTGAACAATTCCAGGAATGACTGATGACTCCAGGCAAACTTCTCTTTACTTCTTTCCACTGAGATACAATTTCAGTTGTCAGAGGTGCTGTATAAATCCAGTTGAATTGAAATTTAGTCTGGTTTTAGGGCCGATTAAAATAGTGTCTCAGATTGGTTTGGTAAATTGGCATGTGGTTGCTTCCCTACGGAGAGTGAGAGCGATGTGGCTGCAAAACTCTGCTGGAAGCAATTACGCACCAAGGCATCATTGTGCCAGATGATCGTGACATGGCAATTAGTGAAACTGTAGATCTGGGAAGCCGAGAGTGTGAAATGAATGCCTTTGCACGTCATAACATAATAATGTCTGTTTGAATGTAGTAGCGCTACAATGAAATCGATTAATTAATTTATGTGGGCAGTGCCTTTAGTCGTCAAATCCGGTATACCTTTGTTTCATGAATATTTCTGTTAAGAGGCAGCCCGCACTTGTCTACCGGGGAGAAATGAGTTTGTTGCATTTTGTACATCAAAGCCTATTTTAAATGACAAAAGTTGATGTGGAGTTTCAGACAGGGGCTAATTACTCCTCAGTTCATACCGTACCCATAGTAACCCAGCGGCTGTTTGTTGTGTTCAATAAATGAAATTAGGTCACATCCAACTCCAAGGCTCGTTAAGTGAGGTGATGCAGTGGAGTCACTAGTCGACTCGACCCGACGGGGGAGCACAAGGGACGGGACGGGAGGAATGCGTGGAGGGAAGGATCTTACTAGGAGGACAAGCAGCTCAACATCCTTCTTGCGCACTCACGGGTATGCGCAAAACGCTCGGCTGGACCTGTGGTTCACGCACCGGCTTTGCACTTTGGATTTCTTGTGGGAAACTTTTCAGTCGGATACCTCGCAATTGGATTACCATTACATCTTATTTCGAGTCAAGATTTCAATGTAAAACAGTGGATTTAACTTACAGGATTGGAGCACTGTCAGTATTAAAAGCAAGTGCAACTACGCATAATTATATACAATAAGTGTAATTATCCAAAGGACTGGCAGCTGAAAGTGAATTATTTTTGGCGCTTTTAGAGGTAACTATAATTCTTCTGAAGTTAAGAATATTGCTGGGATGGAATGCACAGCTTTTTGTATTTTATAGACATATACTGAAAATCTACAAAATTGTATTCAGGCTACAGATATAGAAGGAGCTCAGAAAGTCATTGTTGATTATTTGTGGTCTTGAAATGAATATTGAATATGAATTTTCTCAGAGGACCGGTATTTTATTTGGTGACAACACAAGGCGCAGATGTCTCATTGAAAATACAATTAGAGTGATGACTGATGCAGTGCGATGCATTGTAGCCTGTTGATTCCTGCCATATCTTATGCATTAAACTAAGTAGGAGGCAATAATCAGTGAGAATAATTATCAACTTGGAAACTGATAAACTTTTGGGTGAACTTATGACCATACATTTTATACCATACATTTTTAGGCATACAATTTTACAACGAGTTCAACGAGTGGCCTTTAAAAAAAAGTTAATTATTCTAATTTTTTTCTCTACAGATGTATACTATTTGATGGAACCGAGGCTTTTTTCAGAGGAGTGAATGCAGTCACGCCTACTCCGTCAGAATGCTCTCGGGACAGACTTGCCCTCGGTGGAAACTCCTGGCGTTTGTGTTTGTTTTGGCCGCGCTGATGACCAGGGGACGCGCCTGCCCAAGGTCCTGCGCGTGCTACGTTCCCACCGAGGTTCACTGCACTTTCAGATACCTGACCGCAATCCCACGCGAGATCCAGCCGGTTGTGGAACGAATTAACCTGGGGTGAGAAACCCAACATCCCCCCCCTCCTCTTCCTGAGCAGTTTAACCGCAAGCAGGGCTGCACATGACACAGTCCGGAGACACATGCACAATAGCAACGAATGTTTATTTTTCTTGAACTGGAAGGTCATTTAAGAACAGATTCATATTGTGTGTGTGTGTGAGTGTGTGTGTGTGTGCGTGTGTGCTCACTTCTGTGTGAATGCCTGCATGAGTATTTCTCTCTCACCTGGCCTAGTGTATTTTCAAATTCCACATACTGGTCTAAGGGAAAATGTTCAGCAGGATCTCTGTCCCTCTGAAAACACAGAGTTACAGTAAGCTGTTGAGCTGCAAGATTTTAAATTGTTTGTTGCAATGCACCTTTGTCTTTTATACAGATACAACAGTTTAACAGTTCTGAGAGAAAATGACCTGACTGGTCTGGAACATCTGGAGCTGTTGATGCTTCATAGTAACACCATAAGTAATATCGAAGACCGAGTTTTCAGTGACCTCAAGTCTTTGCAAGTAAATAAAACACTTCAAATTAATGTGTTTAAACATTGTTTTTTCATCCACAGTGTGTTTGTCTCTTTCATATACAAAACCAGAATTGTGTTTCTAACTCTGCCAGTGGGCTATTTATTCTGTCCAGATCAACCATCTGTTTCTTTGTTGCTTGTTTGTTCTGCTCTGTTCTCCTAAGGTGCTAAAAATGAGCTACAACAAAGTGAAAGAACTCAACAAAGACACATTCAGTGGTCTCCGCGGTTTAGTGCGCCTCCATATGGACCACAACCAAATCGAGTTCATCAACCCTGAGGCCTTTTATGGTCTGACCAACCTACAGCTGGTACACCTGGAGGGCAACCAACTGCAGCAGATCCACCCCGATACCTTTATCACGCTGCGCCACAGCCAGGTGTTCAAGGTGTCCTCCGTGAAGACCGTCTACCTGTCTGACAACGCCCTCACCAGCATACCTGCAGACCTGTTCGCAGGATGTTTCCAGTTGGAGAATCTCTATCTCCATGGAAACCCCTGGTCATGTGACTGCCGCATGGACTGGCTGAGCCAGTGGAGGGAAAAGAACCCTGGTGAGTTTGTGCTGGTAGTGCTGTCATGATATTCTCTCATGTGGTCTCATATCTTGCTTATTTTATACTTTTCTGGCCAGCATTGTGAATGTGACAATTAATCTTTTACAATCAAACTTCAAAAAAAAAAAAAAAAATTAAGTTTAATATGGCAAATCTTCAAATGTTATGGAGTTTTACCTTATAGAGGTAAAACTTCATAAGTTTTGCATCATAAAAATATGTGGAATTTTACTGGTTTTATAGCTGTGACAAAAGATGCAGTTTGTGTGGAATGGCCTATTAATTGTGATAATAAAATCATGTGATATTTGACATACAGGACAGTACCGCTATACTGTAAGCACACTTTTGCAGTTTGTGTTTGTTGTTTTCCCACTCATGTTGGTCATATGTCTTTGCAGGGGTCCTGAAGTGCAAACGAGATAAGAAGCATGCTCAAAGGCCGGTGTGCCCTGTGTGTGAATCACCAGTCACTGCTCGAGGGAAAGGCCTGACTCAGCTCGACCACCATGACTTCACCTGCACCAAGTCCTGGATCCACCCCCACCTAAAGCAGAGGAACCTCACTGTGGACGATGATGACTTCACCCCGGTCTCGGCAAAGGACTTCATTGCACCCATTGGAATGCTACAGATGAATGTAACAGATGAGGTGCACAACGATGCCACGTTGGCCTGTGTGGTTCAGAGACCATCAGCAATAGAGAATCTGAACCTGACTCAGATGGGGGGCGATGAGGACGAGACCGTCCTGAGGGCGACCATCAGCACGTCACTGGTGTGTAACATTGACTATGACCAGATCCAACAGCTGTGGCGTGTTTTGGCCATGTACAGTGACACACCCATGAGACTGGAAAGGGGACTGCTGCTGTCAATGTCACCAGAGATGATCTACAAATACAGACAGGTGCAGCTGCTGGATGAGGAAGTTTACACAGAGGTTGAAGCAGATGTCAAAGCCAACCCAGCATGGCTTCTTCAGGGACAGATAAGCCTACAGCTGGATCGAACAACCACTACCTTCTCCACACTTCATATTAAGTACTCATCCTCCGTCCAGCTGCGTGTAGACAGCAGAAACCTCCGGAGAGACAGGTACAGCTGGACGATGATCAAACGGAATAATCAGACGAAGACAGAACATGCTGTTGTAACTGGCAGCACTGCTGTGCTCAACTGTGAGACGTTCGGAAACCCAAAACCCTCCATGGAGTGGATCTTGGCAGATGGAAGCAAGGTGAGGGCTCCATACTACAGTCATGACCAGCGGATCACAATCAGCGACTCGGGGAAGCTCACACTGAGATCGGTGGATAGTTCAGATGCTGGGATTTACCGCTGTATCGCAACAAACTATTTGGATGCCGACGTGTTGATCTTTCGGGTTACAGTTTTGTCTCCAGACGTGGAGGAGACAGAGGTGAATGGGGTACAACTGTCCCGCTCATTGGGACAAAGCCTGCTCCTGGACTGCGGATCCACTGGGAATCCTAAAGCCTCTATTCAGTGGATTCTTCCGGATCACTCAGTCTTGGACAAATCGAATGGGAAGAGACATGTCTACAGTAACGGCAGCTTGGGAATACAGTCACTGACGGAGAGAGACCGGGGTTTTTTTAGATGCTTGTCTTCCAATCACCTCGGAGTGGATTTGCTGACTTCTCAAGTGAGTCTCACTGATGAGGGAACAAAGCAAGTGCACATAATTGACTCTGAGGGCTCAGGACACAATGGGATTGATGAAGACACAGAGGAGACAGAGACAACCAACAGTGGACTCGTTCATTCTCAGTCAGTCGGTCAGAGGACCAACCAAGAGTCAAGAACCATCACGTCAGACAGGCCGTATCCCAGACTTAGGCCTCCCCACAGCAGAACTGGGGGCAGGAGAGGAAACCCCTTAGTTAATAGGAGAACATGGGGAAGCAGGCGGGTGTTTGATAAGGGGTCTCGGAGGGTGGACCCCAAGAAGTTTGCAGAGTTTATGAAGAAAGCCCAGTCAGGCCAGACCACAAACAACGAGATAGGGAAAGATGATCAGGAAAGAGGAAGCACTAAAACAGATCTAGCGCTCTCTGGAGACGGGGATATGGGCTCAGGAGATAGCTTTTCTGAGGATCAAATTGTAGCCGTGCCAAATAGCATAGTGACCATTACGGAAATGCCAGAGGTCAACCAGTATAAGAGCGCAACAACAAGGGAATCAGAAAACAGTGAGGATAGCATGATTACAACCACAGAAACTTCATATGACATTCAGGATGTTCACATGACAACCACTGAATCTTTAGACAAATATTATGAGAGTACTATGTCAACAACTGAACTTTTAGAGGATAGTCATGATCCTGTGTTGAGTACCACTGAATCTATGGATGACGAATGGCCTGAGGTGGAGACAAGAGGTGAATCATCAGAAGAGTCTCAGTACGATAAGCTGACAACTACAGAGAATCCAGTCAATCCTACCACCAGTGCCATGGCAACAACAGAGAGTAGAGAAGAAAAAACAACAACAAGATCTTACCCAAAGTCTGACATCTCACCCATATTGTTCCCCGCTCTCAGTGTCACCACTAGTAGTTATGAAATTCAAAGAGATGAAACCACGCCATTTGAAAATAAACATACTTACTCAAGAGAATTCAGTGACAATAGACTGTATACTTTTCAAACGAGACCCAAGGACACATTCAGGAGGCCTGTAACTCTAAAACTCACAGTGACTGAATCTACTGATGAGATGCAGCTCATGTTTTCAGGCGAATCCCCTGAGACCTCGACTGAGGGAATGTCTATTGTCAACAACCAGAACCCAAATGTCACTCCAATGATGGATGGTCCGGCTCCTAGACTGAAGCCAGTTGTACACACATCCACTGACCCCGATAGCCAGACGACATTCACAGCTGTGACCACCACGGAACGAGAGCAAGACGAGATCACTTTCCACACCACTCAGAGGATCAAGTCTAATCGCCTTCCGGCCGGATCTACCATCATTTCACGGCAGCAGATACAAATTATCCCCCCCAACAGGAGGCGGCCTGGCAGAAGGCGCAACAACTTGCCCAACAGGCGAAGAATAATCCGACCAAACAAGATCACAGACATCCAGTCCTACCTTGATAAATTCAAGAAGCCGTCTGTTTCACAGAAAGGGGCAGCCACTGTGCCGTACTCAGTAGAGTTGACCACAGATTGTGGTGACTGCAGTGAAACAAAGGGTGGGGAGACTTTGTCACATGACAAGAAGACAGAAGAGGAGAGTAGCAGACATGTTAAGGGTTCTTCAGCTCAAAGGACAGAGAAGCCAATCAGAGCCAGTCCCCACACCAGATCTCCAGAGCAGTATCCTGAGAAGACCACACAAACAGCTACTGCAGGCCCTGCTACCACACACATAAGAACTGTGGGTGCTAACGATTACTTGACCTCTGCAGATGCCCCTGACCTTGAAACAACACAAGACCCAATGGCCTATCAATCAACAACCACCAAAGCCACTACCACAACTAAGTCATCCAAAGTAATACGGGGGAAAATCCCTTGGCATAAACTGTTTGGGAGTCGAGAGGGACAGAAGGAGCTATTGAACAGACTCCGTAAACCAGCTAAACCCCCCACCACAACCACGCAAGCTACTACTACAACCACTACCACAACCACAACTACAACTACCACAGCAATCCCCACCACCACTGAAAGTGAGATAGAAACAACGTTCTCCCCAACTGTTGAATCTCTCGTAGCCCCAGTGACAGTACCACCCCTCACATATGAGAAAGATCTAGAAACATCAGGATACGACTCTGAAGACTTTTTCACCACCAAAACAAAAGAAGAGTCAACCACTGTGACACATGCTCCAACCACGCAGGAGATGACTACAACTGCACCTGTGTATGATTCGAGATTCTCCTCCGTCACAGACTCAAGCTCAAACATAAAGACTCTTGATGTGCCACCCACTGTTAAACCTAAACAGGAAGTGGTTGAATCAAACTTCTCTGGCTCTGACTCTTTGGGATCAGGGACATGGACGCCCAGAAGGTTTGGGGGTCAAAACAGGCGATTTAGAGGTCGAGGGCGTTTCAGAGGCCGAAGGCCCATGAGGAAACCCACCACAAAAGCCCCAACAACAACAACAACAACAGAAGCTCCTACCACAACAACTGAAGTGCCAGAAATCTCCACTTTCATGGAAACTACGACATTAGCACCGAGACCTGTATCAAGGAGCCATTCAGGTGGTTTGTCACGGCCACTGTACACACACTACTGGGAGAGAGAGATGTCCACTGTGTCCTCCGCATCTGAGAGCCCAGACTCATATGATGTGGAGTGGAGAATCCCCTCGTATTTCACCACCAGTCGCCCCAGGGAGTACACCACATCAAGGCCCACCTCAGCCTACAGAACCACTCCATCATCAAGGCTGCATGCAACCCCACGGTCTCGCACACAGAGCAGCAGAGATAACAACAGAATCAACACTAACGTCAGAGTGACCCCTGACAGGTATGGATACGCCCCAACTCAGAGAGCCCCAGTGAGACACATGAGGCCCACTATGTCTGTCATCGCAGAGGGATCTAAGAGAAAGACTGACACAGGAAGGACATTTATCATTGACACGACTACAGACCTCACAACAGAGCCAGAATACACCAGCAAGCCCAACCTGGATGACTATGACAGCTTTGACAACACCTACGACCACTATGCCAAAGAGTACGACACCACAACCTCCATTGCCACCTCCACTGCGCCCTCTACAGAGGATATGCCCGTGAAGCCGAGGATTGTGGGTGGAAACGCTGCCAGCTTCACGGTGCTGTCCAACTCAGATGCTGTCCTGCCCTGCGAGGTGGAAGGCAACCCTCCACCCACCATCAGCTGGAGACGCTTCTCCTCCAGCACAGGTACGGCTGCTTTTCAGTTAATCCCACACTAATCCCACAATCCATTAGTTTAATATCGCATAATCCATAATGTGCAGAAAGAGGAACAGCACTTACAGTATCTACATTTCACTGACTCTCACATGTCAGTGTTTTAGTACAAGGTTGCAGCATCACTGTAATATATAGCCCAATATTTGCTGTGAGTGAAACAGTTCCATGTGTTTTTTTACTTTGCATGACTAAAAGTATCTCTGTTTCATTTCCCTCTTTTTTTTTTACGTTTATGCATCAGAATGGTTACTACTTGGTATGTCACTGTGCCTTTTTACAGCGTGCAGCTTAGTTGCTGTGCATGTAAAAAGAGAAACTAAAAATACCTCATTCTGTTATGAAAAATAGTGTGTATGCTCTTTGACTAATTCTATTCTCCTCTGTTCCTCAAGGGAGCACTCTGACAATACGAGGAAAGATGGGCAAATTCGAGGTCCTCCAAAATGGAACTCTATACATTCAGGATGCAAACATCAAGGATCGTGGTCAGTACCTGTGCTTAGCAGAGAACGACTACGGCTCCGACAAGCTCATCGTCACGCTGTCTGTGGTGGCGTATC
>JASCQY010000477.1:15023156-15037137 GCA_030264315.1 Sardinella tawilis
TACCATAGACTTGCATTGGTATATTAAATAAGCTTACACTGTCAAACTAGGCATTGCAGACACATAGAGAAAAAATGGTAAGTGTTTTCATGTTCATCTAGGGGTTGACTACAGATAAGCAATTTCCTGAAATTAGGTGGTGTATCCCTTGAAGCTATGCCAAGGGCTGAAAAACTGTTAAGGCACAGGAATTAAACAGAAATAGGCTAATTTTCAGGCCTTGGTTTTAGAACCGTTTCATGATATGGACAATGTGTTGCTTTGGCTTTTTTTACCATCTGTGCTGGTAAGCACAAATATCTCCGCCAGGGCCTGTTTCTTTCCAGCACTGCTCTTGGGAAACCAATGCAGGTCAATGGGATAGATGTCCTCTTGAGTGTTGACCACCACATTGGTCTCGTTGTTCAGCAGATTCCATCGGAGTATCTGATGGTCTTCACTGCAGGAGTACAGCTCATCTGCCGTGGTCCACCCCACACAGCTTACCAACTCTCTGTGTGCACTGCTGTTAAGGACTCAACTAACAGGCTGCAAACTGAGAGGCCTCAAGTCAAAACCACAGCTTGAGATGATCTAAGCTCTTACAATTACATGTAAACAGACTGTCATGGCCAGACCAAACAACATCATTAGCTCAACATATGATTGATTCTGTGATTCTTTTTTGGAGGAATCGAATGCACTTCATTCCAAAAAAAAAGTGTCTAAAGATCCATCTTTTTCATCAACCTTTTTACCTTTCAACAGTTTTGTTTATTTTGTAAACAGTTAATATTATTTCTCAGACTGTTCATTTCGATGAAGATGCTTTTGTTAATGTTAACTGCGAGGTTTACTGATATCACATGTTAAAACAGCGTCAACTAAGACCTGCAAAGATAACTGTAACAGGAGGACATGATCAATATCACATTATCACTATGACATGCTTCTAGCAGGATTCAGCCTAGTTCAAAGTACTTAATATAGTAGTAAATCTGGTATATGGGTTGATGATGCAAGCTTTGTATTATGACCAACCTGGAATAGTATAAACCAATCAGGTCCAAAAGGATATGTTTAGGCTCCTTCAGCAGGCTTGTTTTTAACCTCATGGTGCTGATGTTGGCATGAAGGCAGTATTCAGATTCCTGTTGTGCAGGAGTTAGCCTACAGTGTAACACATGATAACATATGAAACTCTTTAATGACAAGCTGTTTGGTCTCAGTATATAAACAAAAATGTATTGCAGTTGGTCTTTGGTGTGAAATGGTTCAATGCAATATCATTGAGAAATTGAATTGAGATTTGCTGGTTGGTAATTTCAGCCAATGCCTGTCTGTGCCAGTGACTATGTAGGCCTATGACTATCCATTAAGAAAATATTCTGAATCGAGATGAGAGTTACTTTCTGGTCTCTGACATGATATATTTCTAAATCATGGTAAAGTCCACACAACGCCAGCCCCCCAGTTACCAAGACAACGTTTTCGTTGGTTGACACGTTTTGTTTTCATGGCACCATGTAAACAGTTACCCGCTAAACTAACGTTGACAGACACCAGTCTAAACTGTCTAGCTAAAATGTAACAACCAAGAATACTAGCAATCAGGCTCCTGGATGTAGCTAGCATCTACAGTATGTCTCCTTAAGCGTCGCTTGTCCGATGTAGTGTGGATGCACATAGTAACGTTGTCGGATACTTTGCACACCGCAGCATGCATGACAGTCAAGTTTACACTGACACATGTTCCTGCCATGTACATGTACTGGTACCATGCGCACCAGTAGCTAACCTGTGGAATTAAACAGAGAGCTCGCCCACCATTAATGCTACTTGTTTAATCCGTTGCAAGAATATCTAACTTGCTTAAAAAAGAACTATCCATTAATGGAATCCACACATTATAGCTTCACAAGCACAGATACGCTTTCAACTTCTCAAAAGTGGCTAACATGTCACCAAACCTTAAACTGCAAACTAGGTTATGCTTCCAAACTCCAATTCACCATACCAAAACTGCATTCATCTACACCTACTAAATTAGCATTACTTATGAAACACACAATAGACTCACTGTGAGATATTGACCACAGTGATAACACCGACGTCTCGTCTATCAAACTAAAAACTGGCTAGCAGCTAATGATGTCCTGCTAACGTTAGCACTGCGATGCTACTAGAACCGCAAGCCTAACGGCACGGCAGTCTAAGTATGTGATTAACAAATGCCAAGTGTCAAAATATTGTATCCTAACTGAAAATCATCACTAAAATGCTATACAATGCTGATCAACAACTTGTGTGAAATCCTTGATGGTGGTATTTAATCAATAAAGTACCTTTACTGATATAAAAACGAAGATGCCTAGCTTTCTTCTTTACGTCACTGTATGGCTGGCAGAGTTGTTCCAAGTTGTATGCGCAGCTGCTGTCTCCAGGCAACGGTTCTTACACTGCCATTGGAGGATTTCTCAAAGCTTCTTCATTCAAAGTCTAGGAGGTGTGTCTTCTTCAATTTGTTATTCTGTAACAACACTTCACAATATATTTAAGTTATATAACATGTGATTGCACATTGCAGTATATGCAGCATTTTATTTGAGCTTAAATGCAGTGTTTAGTTACATTTTGTATGGATGACGCCGAAATTCATTATTTTGGAACTGCGACTACTCCCATGATGCCAAGCGAGAATTTGTAACGAATTTTGGTTCGACGAGAGCGTTTAGGCGCCATTTTCGAGTGAGGATTTCTTCACAGTCATCTGCGTTAAGTTGGAGGACCTTGATAATTCAACACTTGTTTATATTTTTAAGTTTTCAGTTATTGCTCGTAGGTGCTCTACAGTTATTGAATTCGAAACCTTCGTCCTGGATATCCAAAGGAATATACAGTAATTTTACACGGAAAGAAAAGGTAAACAATGACTCCAAAAAGCTAAAGTTAGCTAGCTGTATTTCGTCTGTTTAGTCTGTAAATGAACCAACGTTAGCTGCTGTGTGCTAACCAATGAGTTGACGTTGGCTGGCTAGTGATTGCATGCTAGCTACCTATGTAATCTTAGGCTATAGTATTGTGATGTTTTGTTGACGTTTAGCTTAAAGTATTTTGCGATTTAGTTAGGTACAACACGTGAAAGGATAGTCATTTCAGTTGAACTGCGCCGTAAAGGATTTGGTTTAACCCGCCAATTTAGTAGCTTGACTTGATTTTTGAATTCTAACGACCAGCCAATGTTAAGTTAACGTTATCCCCACCAGTTTTGATTTTGGAGTTGTAGCACATTTTACTCCTAACGTTACCAAAGCCAGTGACAACTTGGAGAAGCTAATCAGTGCATTGACATCCGGAATAAAACGAATGCTTCCCTCACAAATACTTTATTACTGAGTTATTACTCGTAATGTTATCAGATATAACGATTGCAATGTAATATCTAATGTTAGCGAAACTTTTTGATTGTCGAGACTGCACACGTCAACGACATTTCAAGATAAGCTGGAATGCATCTAGTTAGTCAGACTGAACAGTTAAGTTGGTGTTAATGTCACAGTTATGGTAACTGTTGGTGTTAACGTTTAATCCTAACCCTCAAACGTTTATTAAGTCGTTAGTTGGCTAAACGTTAATTGCCATTAGCGCCAGAATGTATAATTAGCTTTTTGTCCTCAACAGTAACGTTACCGTGGTTTGAATTGTGTCCTTACCTACAGGCATGATTCGTTAAAAAAGGACACAAGGCCATCTAACGTTAACTTCTATAACACTTCCAAACCTTGCAATGACTTCAATGGCTGAGTTGCTTTGTGATTCGGTTAGGTTACATTATAAAGAGGGTAACTATGATGAACGCAATCAAATAAAAGAAGCACACAAGTCAGATGTGTTTAATAACGATAACCGCTAACTTGGTTTTGAAAAGAGTTGAGTTTTCTTAATATGGAGAAACTAACCTCGGCGCCAGGTAACACTCCCGCTACGACAAACTTTAACTCTTGATTGCAAATGTTGAGGTTACTCTAACTTATAATACTGTTAACGACCATCGATCAAAGTTATTAGCCAAGTGACCAATGTCAAACGTATCAGTTCACCATCTCTGCGTGAAGGGATGAACATTTTAATCATGCTTTATAATGCAACTTAATGTAAATGATAGACTTCAGTTCTGCCCAGTTGGCTGGTCATTTTACCGATTTAGAAATGCCTATTATCCTGTCACAAACTGAGAACTGTCAGTAGTGCATATGGGGATGGGTCGCATAGCTACATTTCTCTAAATTCCAATAGGTTTAAGTTTGGTGTAACCTTAAACAACCACAAATAAGCAATTACACCCTTGCAACACATACGTAAGCTAACTGCCACAACAGACTAATGTCACTGCTTTCGTGCGGACATGCAACAGTGTTATTAATCGTCCCTTTCGGAACATGGATCCTTAGTTATTGGTTGAATATGGCTTGGCGCTACAAATGTTTCGCTATACTGCTAGAACTAGCTAAGTTGGCTAACTTGAGTGCTTCCTGTAGCGATTCTGCCAGCCCTGTGTTTTCGCATTTGCCACCAAACGTGGTTACTTGGGTTGTCAAACTCGTATAAGGAAGAAAATTTATTATTTTAATTTTCGACATGGCTGTTGCAAGATAATCAGTTAGCAACTCCCGTGCAAGTATCATGCCCTGGTTGGCGTATATAACTCAAGTAGTGCTTTGGAAATGGCATAGTCACATATTGTTTGAGCTCTGTTCTCGTTACTGACAACAGGAGACGTCACCATTTTTTTTCAGTGGGGGTTCTTTGTAATGTGGCATAGTGACGCCTGGCCCAGCAAAGTAATTTTAAGTGTCAGGATAGCAAACGCCGTGTGAAATTTTATTGCTTGATAGCGTTGTCGGATAAATCAAAACACGTTGTTTTAATTTAAGAAAAAGTAGCAAGCTGTTTTACAGAAATAGTGGCCTAGTGCCTGTTTGGTTTACAACCGTAGATCCCATACAAGTTTTTTTTTTTCGTTGTGTAGCTTGCTGCGTTTTCTTGCATTGTTGATGGCTGGTAACGACACGACGTGAATGTTCTTTTTAGACTTCTAACTCAGGCGTCATCTGTTTTGTGATATTACATGGAGTAAATGCTATAGCGACGCAGCAGATTTTTTTCCCACCCGTTTCCCTCCATTTTACGCACTTCATACAGTTTTGTTCGAGATGCTCACTGTTTATCTCAGAGGGGTCAACGTCTAAACTGCATCTCGTAAGAATGGCAGGGCTGACGGGGGGTAGAGAGAGTTGCCTTTTGACATTCAAAGGAGGAGATGGACAAGGAGCAGGTCTGGTTGACGCACCACATCACTGGATGAGTGTCCTGACCCCTGTGAAATTTTCTCCAGATTTAAAATTATGCCAGCTAAAACGACTAAAGTATCGGTGTCGAAACCACGAGGGAAGGGGTCGCAGCCCCAGGATGACTCAGACGAGGAGATGGAGTTACCCCGTCAAGAAGTGAACTCCAATGGTCAGGAGCCACCACACACAAATGGCAAGTAACAAAGGATGTATTTCACCATATTTTCTTCTAAATACATGAGCCTTTTATCAGAGCCTTGGTATGAATGTTGCAATTTTTTACAATGACAGTGCCCATGGAAGAATTATGATTGGCTGTGTTTATTCATGGAATGCCATGTATTGAGAAAATATAAGCTAACTGACTAGATTACTGACATGAGTTAAGTACATAGAAACGTCCCATTTCATTTCAGAGATGGCCAATATTGTGACGTTGCTGTATTGGTTTCAAGTCAACCTAATTGGCCTAATAAATTGACCCGGGTAGAGAATGGATGGCTTTGAGGACAATGTTGCTCATGAACTTTTCTTTGTTGGACTTGGATGATGTAACTGTTTTTGACATAGTGAGGTGTGTTATTGCTTTTGCGTGTAGAGGTAACCTGGGACTGTTTAAATCTTAAAGTTGTTTATATCTAATCGGAAAAAAAGTTAAGTGACAACTTTGTTTTCTTTGTT
Organism: Sardinella tawilis; assembly: GCA_030264315.1. Lineage (NCBI taxonomy): Eukaryota > Metazoa > Chordata > Actinopteri > Clupeiformes > Clupeidae > Sardinella > Sardinella tawilis. The sequence continues at coordinate 15,029,168 of JASCQY010000477.1, forward strand.
TATCTTGTGAGTTGGACCCAGCAATCGTTAAAAACTTTGGTATTCTACACTAGTGTCTTTGTAAGCTGCGTGCACGAAGAAGTAAGGGGACCAGCTGTTCGTTGTACTTTGATATGGATACGTGTGATTTAGTTACAGTTTACGGAGTCGTGTTTGTGTTTTGTGTGTTAAAGCAACAGGGATTGTGCATTTGAAAGACGCACATTAGTTTATCAGCACACCCAGAAGTTGTATAAGCTGTGCTAAACTGTATTTCGATCATAGGCAGTGTGTGCAACTTCATTCCCAACTGTCCGGGCTCTTTGTTACTTCTCGGTGCGCGTTCAGCTTATGATTTGTGGCGTTTTGTTTTGTTTGGGTTTTTTTCTCTCTGCCTTTCTAAAGGAGGGGGGTGTTTCTGGCTGTGCTTTTTCACCCTCCCCTACACGCCAGTGCACCCTCTAGAAATGAACTTTTTTTTGCTCTAGATGCCGTTCCCGATGCGCCTGCCGAGGCCGTTGATGATCGAAGTTTGGAGGAGATTCTTGCTAGCATCCCTCCACCCCCGCCCCCAGCAATGACCAATGAACCGGGCGCTCCTCGCCTGATGATAACGCATATTGTTAATAGGAATTTTAAGTCTTACGCAGGCGAGCAGATTCTCGGGCCCTTTCACAAGGTATGAGGCTAAATGCAACCATTTGAAGAACTTGAGGCTACTTTTTTTGCAGCCATTCAAGGAGATTGTTTAGTTTTAAAAGAGGGGTGTTGCCTGTTTCCTTGTTAGGTATTATGTGTACTACTACTTTTCTGCTCTGTTTTATGACACTTTAAACTGTATATATATTGCATGGGAGTGTTATGGCGAGGCTATTAAGTATACTGCAATTTCTCAGAATTTGACTTATTGACTTATTTTTTTGTTTATGGATTTCTATGCCCTTATAAGAATATTATGGCTAGCCCTCTTCTGCTGTTGAATCTGTATTTAATCTGTACTTTTAACTGACATTGTACACCTGTGTTATATTCGCAGGTGTACTGAAATCCAGTCTGTATTTGTTAGCCTTTGAAAGCTTTTATGCTAAGTGACCTAAACCACAGCACACTTAGGATTGTCTTTAGTAAGCCTGTAGATGTCTGAATATTTAGTCCTTTTTTCTTTTTTTTTTCCTGGCATCCCTCTCACCCCCTCCCTGTGTGTTTGCAGCGCTTCTCCTGCATCATTGGGCCCAATGGCAGTGGCAAATCCAACGTGATCGATTCCATGCTATTTGTCTTTGGGTATAGGGCTCAAAAAATCAGGTCCAAAAAGCTCTCTGTCCTCATCCACAGCTCTGACAAGCACAAGGATGTGCAGAGCTGTACGGTGGAGGTGCACTTTCAAAAAATTATTGACAAGGTAAAATATTAGCAAAAGCTAATGGCTGACACCAGTCTGTCTGTGTGAGTGTATTTTTAAGATGAAAACTGCGCTTGGGTTGCTTAAGTTTTTGGTGGTCGGTTTTAGATTTTAACTGAAAATCATGACTGCACAAATATATATTTTTTTCATTATTTTTTTTCCCTCCCATCCTAACAGCCCTTGTGGTTGCTCTGAGCTTTATGGCCTTCTAGTGGAACGACACTGACAAAACTGGCCAAATCTTGAATAAATACTAAAAATGCTGCATTGTTTATGATTATAAAAATCAAACTGCCTAAATGGCAGGCATAATTTTTCACCCCCAGCTTTGGAATCCCAGGACACCCAGCATAGTGCCCTTGGTGCAAAAAACAACTATAACCAACTTGATTTGTTGGAAAACTTGAGTCAAAGATTAAAAATTCTCACAATGTATGTCCAGTTAATTTTTTTTATGGTGGCCTGCTTTTGGTTAATTTTTACTAATTTAGTTTTGTGAATTTAATTAATTAATTAATTAATTTCAGAATATTTTTTATAAAAACCCTTCAGAGCAATAGATCATGCTGTTACATTGGTTCCTTTGGGGCAATGGCATGAATACTTGTGAATATATTTTATGAAGCAGCTACATTTAAAGACCAATATATTTTTTAGAAAAATATTGGCTTAACTACACCTATTGGTGTATTTAAGTGTCAGTGTTAATCAAATAGGTGATTTCCCCTTTTCTTTTTGTAGTTTTGTCTTCAGTTATTTAATGGAAATGATCAACATATCAAGTTTTACATGAAACTAGAAATGTAAATCTTGATTTTCATTTTTTAATAATTTTAGTGAATTTTTATTTGATTTTATTTTTTACTTTTTTTCACAGCACTTCCAAATGTAAGCGTGTAATTGAGCAGGGCTCCAGAGTGCATTTTTCTGGAGCCAGAGTGGTGTAACTAGTGTGCAAGCAGAGAGTTAGTTTGCTGTGTTAAGCTACTGTAGTATTTGTGTGGTGTTCCAGAACGCTAAAGCTGCCCTGATGCTTGTGCCCCTCCCCCCTCACTCCTCTCCACTCCACTCCAGGAAGGAGATGACTTCGAAGTCATCCCCAACAGCAAGTTCTGTGTTTCAAGAACTGCTGGCAAAGACAATTCCTCCACCTACCACGTCAATGGCAAGAAAGCCACCTTCAAAGACGTGGGCACTCTGCTGCGCAGTCATGGTATCGATCTGGACCACAACAGATTTTTGATTTTACAGGTAATTGAAATGCATCTCTGTCACTGATGCCGGGTTAAAACCTATCTGTGTGTACTTCACTGGCATGAGGGTATGTCAATATTTTTTGTTGTATTTTATGTGAATTTTTCAAGCTAGTATTTCTTTATTTATTTGTGTTTTTGTGCAAGAGGTGCTATGCTGCTGTATCACACACTGAGAAAGGGGAGGAGCTCGCCCCTCCACAGGCCTTGGATGGCTATAGCAGCGCATCATGGTTTTCAACCATCATCACAAGAGTGCAAACCATAATTTGCTGCTTTAGAATTCTCTGGGCTTAGCGACACAGAGCACCGGACAGGTCACTAGGAGGGGAAGGAAGCGGCAGGTAGCTGTCCATGCAAGGCTCAAGAGGCCAAACATGTCTGCCATGCATTATACAGAAACATGCATCCATACCTACCTGTCACGCTTTAGCAGCACGTAAATATTGGTGTGTGTAAAGAAAAGGCCTAACCCCAATATTACTTGTGCTGCTTCAGTGTGGAAGGGTCTAGCATCTGTGTGTGTGTGTGTGTGTTTTCATCCATCTGTGTCTTTCCTTCCTGTGTGTTTTCTGTCAAGCATGTTTTCTCTCGAGTTGAGTCAGTTGATGATTTGTTTGTGTGGCATGGAATTTTAATATAGCATTTTCAGTGGATGGATTTTTCCTGGCTAATTGTGCATTCAGTCCCATTTCAATGTCACAGTATGAGTTTCTGGGTGTCAGTCCAAGGGGAATTTCCTGCAAGCAGAGTAGGTGTGTGTGTGTGTGTGTGTCTGTGTGTGTGTGTTTAAGAGAGAGAGATACAGAGTGTGTGTGAGAGAGAGAGTGCCTAACAGCTCTCCTCTTCATGGTGCTAATTGGTGATATGACGCAGTTTGGTGGGCGATCGTCTGCGACTGGCGAGCTGCATCCCACTGACCACCCACCAGCCCTCCTGACTGTGTTTGGGATGCCACCAGCATCAGCAGATTTGGTCAGACTTTCCCCATCTCCACCACCCCACCCTCTCTCTCTCTCTCTGCCTGTCTCTCTCTCTCTCTCTCTCTCTCTCTCTCTCTCTCTCTCTCTCTTGTGCTGGGCCAGTCTGGCTGTTGCTGTCACCTTCTGACGTAATTAGCCCAACACAAAGCAAAGGTCAAGGTTAATTGGTCCCTGATCTGTCTTTAATGAAGCACACTCGCTTGTCTTTGTGCATTGTGTTGCTATGGGGGTTTCCCCCTGGTGTATCATGGCCCAGGCTGTGTGTGTGTGTGTGTGTGTGTGTGTGTGTGTGTGAGAGAGAGAGGAGTGGTGGTAGATTGTGCTGGATCTCCTCGTGAGTCGTCTCCCCCACCTCCTCCAAGATGATGCCAGAGCAGGGAAGGGCAGGCAGGGCGGCTGCGTCCCATCACACAGAGGCAGAGGATCAGCCCTGTCTGCCTCAGGCACAGAGTTCATATTTAGTATGCTTATTAATACACTCGTTTGAACAGCAGCGCTGGGCCAAAGTTTTACTTTGCTTCAGTTTTGTCACCAATAGTTATATACTGTTTTTTTTTTTTTACTTTTATTTCCCCTCCTCAGTTTATTTATTTATTTGTTATTTCTTTATTTATTTGTGGAGTGCATGTACTGGTGCGTGCTAATCAGATGCTTCCAACAAAGGCTCTGGAATATGGTTGGCTTGGCAAGAACTGGCGATCTAATAGTTCATCCAGCAGTCAGTCTTTCTAGCTGGGAGTGAAAATGCTGTTTAGTCATTGGCTCTGTGGTGTGCAGATGAAGAGAGAGAGTGACACACAGCTTAAACTTATAGGCAGGTTAGGATATGGATGACTGGCAAGTGGTTTGTGGTTTTGGACTCAAGAAATATTTAATTTGCTCTTCAGCTTTGGAGGTCTGTGGCTATGTAGTTGTTTTTAAGTGTATACAATGTGTTTTATTTATTTTATATATTTTTTTCCCCATTAGAAAGGTATTCTTAAATTCATTAAGTATAGGAATTTTCAATAAGTTATTTTTTTTTCTCATTTTAATGTGAGAATAAATTGGTTAAAATAAGTGTATTGTGTAAAATAAGTTTGTAATAGTTTTATGACACTTTCCCCAGTGCTCTTTTTAGGCCAGGAAGTGTTCTTCCTTAGCTGGTGTGTGTGTGTGTGTGCATGTGCGTGCGTGTAAGAGAGAGTGAGAGTGTAAGGGAGCCGGGGGTGGTGGAGTGGGGGGATAAGTGACATTCATTTTGGATTATCTTTTGTCTGAGGTGGTATATTTGATCTGGAACTAGAATAGAATTTCTGTCAAAGATTGAGATTTCTGTGTGTGTCTTGTCTGTCTGTCTGTCTGTCTGTGTGTGTGTATCTGACTGTATGTGTGTGCGTGTGTGTGTGTGTGTGTGTGTGCCCGTGTGCAGGGCGAGGTGGAGCAGATAGCCATGATGAAGCCCAAGGGGCAGACGGAGCATGACGAGGGCATGCTGGAGTACCTGGAGGACATCATCGGCTCCTGCCGCCTCAAGCAGCCCATCCAGACCCTGTGCCAGCGAGTGGAGCAGCTCAATGAGCAGAGAGGAGAGAAGGTATAGTGTGTATACACACACACACACACACACACACACACACACGCTCTCATCACTGTCTCACTCACTCACAAGCAACACACACTCACTCATTAACTCACTACAGACACATACACAAACACACACACTCTCTCCCTCACTCACTCACTACAGACACACACACACACACTTTCTCTGTGAGTCTAGTGAGTGAGTGTGTGTATAGGAGACAAACACACACACTTACTCATCCATACACACTTTCACACACACACACACACTCATTCCCTTAGTACATACATTCACTCAATCAGTCAGTCTCCAGTCACAGAGCCATTCATCCCACACTGCACCAATACACTACTCACTGCTGCTGGGTTGGGGGTTTGGGGGTGGGGGGTGCAGACGGGAAAGGGGGGTTGGATGCGTTTGTGTGTGTGTGTGTGTGTGTGTGTTAGCAGGCATTAATTTCTTGTTGTTGGGTCCTTAAGTCCTTATATGGTAAGCAGTGCGTGGGACTGCTTATCTTTTGCCGACACCCTGTGCTCTCCACTGTGGGGCTGGCGCTTGTAAAATAAGATTTGCTTTTGACCAGGCTTTGCGCTAATTCTCTTGACACCTGCCCAGGCGCTTCACAAGGCACAAAGACTAATCTCGATACGCTCTCCAAAAGCTGCCACGTTGAGACAGGCAGACCCTCGGTCCTTTGTTAACCCTCCGCATTGTCAGGGCTAAAACAATTTAACACGGGATACTGTGAAAAGAGGTGGTGGGTTTTTTATATATATTTTTTATTATTATTATTATTATTTTTTTTTCTTCTTTCCTCCTTAAAGGCTCAGTGTAAAACTGTCTGTCAGTAATTCCTTGAAAAGAAATGTAAATATACATGCACATACATAAATAAATAAATTGATGTAATTTGTATATGTTTGGTGTATGTGCAATGTATGGGTTGTTCGTGGGCAGTATGCAGAGCAGTCTGGGCTAGGCCTGAACAAAGCCATTTGCTGGGGGGTGTGGTGGGGTTGGGGGATAGACAGTCAGTCTCTCACACACACACACACACACACACACACACACACACTGATTCTTAGTACATGGCACATCAGATTATGCACTCTGTGTTGGGGCCCAAAGATTCTACTCCTCACTTGCAGTGTCCTGATTAAAATTCCGGAACGCATCATTAATGAGCTGGTCTAAATGGTATTCTACTTGCTAATGTGCCAGAAGTACTGCTGGCTAAAAGTTTGCTTATGGTCTGGGGTGATGTTTAGGGGCTTTTATTTATTGATTTATATTTTATTTCTCTTTATTTCCTCATGCAGTGTAATTTGTTTAGATTGCTTTGTGATGCTAACTGCATTTGTCCACAGTCTTGAGTCTTAATACACCTGGGACAAGGAATTATTTACTTCTAGTTGTTTTCTATCTCTCTTTGGGAGAGCTAATCCCCCCACTGTTCTCGGTGCTGAGCATAATGGCTGATGAGGGAGGCATGAAATATTTCAGTTTTTCACATTTATTCCTTGTCTGAGTTTAGCATTCAAACTGAAACTGTTTTTGGTCAAATGTAAAAACACATCACTGCCACAGACGACATACTTAATCAGTCATACGTTTCCCGTCCAAATAATTAGCCAGACTATTTGTAGATGTTTGTCAGAAGTCTGCGTGTGTGTGTGTGTGTGTGTGTGTGGTTGTGTTTTGTTAATATTGCCACTACTGCTACTACTGTCAGTATCGGTAGTATAGTTTGGATTCAAAACTTCTGTGTGTGTGTGTGTGTGACTGAGAGAGTGAGTGTGAGTGTGTTTAGGGGGAGAGACTGTTGGGCAATTAAAAAAAATGAGTTATTTATTTATTTTTGTATATGCATATATATAATTTTTTATTTATTTATTTATTTATTTATTTATTTATTTTAAGAAGCTTAGCCAGCTTTTGGTCTCTTGTATCACTTCCTACACACAAGTGCACTCCAGTGTGGGAGTGTGACTACAGGTCAACTAAACCTGAACAAGAACACCAAGGACATTTTTTTTTTTTCTCATATTTTTTTAAATATATTAATATATATTTTTAGGAACATGCTTCCATTTCATTTTATCAAAAATATCAACCAACTGAAACCATTTTATTCATTGAAAGACAGAATCGATTTGGCACAATGCCAAAAATATTCCTGTTTAGTGCAAAAGCCAACTGCTTGCATTTTTCCCTTTATAGATGTTCTCCCTGTAATATACTATGTTCATAGGACACAAAATGCTTAGTTCTGTACTAGGACAGCAAAGCTGAGACTCTGTACTCTGTGTTCTCATTAAGAACAGCAGTAACCACCTCTCAGGAAGGTGGAGGAGTATCAGAATTCACAATTCTACTCCGAAATCTACACACACATTTAAATAATAATAAAAAAAAAAAACAGAAAAGCATCTTTTTTTTATTATAATATTTTTTTAAGTTGATGCTCTCGTTTACATAATCCTGGGTAAATCCCATGGGTTTTACGGGAGGCCATACATCACTGCACACAAGCACAACAGAGTGTGCCTTCAGCACTGTGACCCCAGCACTTTGTTTTGAGTCCCGAGCATCATCATCAACACTGGCTTTAATTTTGCCCCAGTCATTGGGTAAGGTTTTACAAGTCAGCTGGGTATGCTGGTAGAAACAATGTGGATATGTGTCAGATGCTTGATGAGAGTGGGGTGGGCGGGGCGGGGGCGGGGGGGGGGGGGGGCACAAAGACCGTTAACAACTGTTGGCCTTCACCTGCTAGAAAATTG